>OW386285.2:166878522-167447505 GCA_936432065.2 Rutpela maculata
AGTGGATAGTGGTGGGGATGTTTCAGGGGTTTGAGGGGACGCTTGTATTATGGGAGAGGAATTTGTTGATTGTGGACTTGTTTTTGTTACTGCCATTCGTGGCAAGTAGCAGGATGATAAGGTAAGGGATGTACTGGGGGTAGTTTGGACAGTGGTGGTGGTGACGGTGGTATATGATTGCGGTAGGAGTCAGTTTGGGTCCGTATTCTGGGTTGTAATCGTCATCGTTCAAATATACTGCTAGATTGTGTGTCTTGTGTGTTTTTGGAATAGCGATGCTTCTTATAAGTATTCTTGTATTGATAGATACCTTTGTGTGGAATAGATTTAATGGGGTCAAATAGAGTAAAAGGTAGTTAAGAAAGGAATAAATTGAAATTTGTTTGTTTACAGTGTTGCTTCGTTGTTTGCTCGGAAAGGACTTGGAATCGGTCCTTGTTTCAGATATTAATCAGGAATCTACCTTCTCAAAAAACGCTCCATAGTTTTAAAAAAATTCGTACATCATCTGAAATAACCTTGCTGAATAAATCTGGAGGGCTCTAGCCTGGCCGCGAACACAAAAAATCGCAAAAAAATTTATTCCGAAAATTTTCGTATTACTGAAAATTGGTCAATTTTATGTTCCCACCGCATTTACAGGCTTATTTTTTAACATTTCTTAATGACTTTCAAACCAATGGAAAGCTGTTTCTTTCTAGATTCAGGTGCTGCCCAATTATTCTCGAAATTGTTTTTACCAAATGCTACAGGAATTGTTTAAACAAAGCGTGCCAAGATAGTGTAGTGTACATTTCAGCATAGAGGCATTTTAAAACTTTTGCAGATAGATGCATACTTCTATGATATGAAATCTGCAGGAAAAAATGGAGCAATTTTAATGAAAGAATTACCTGCATTGCTTTATGATTATTTTTGTATAGCGCTCGCTATCCTTTTGAGTTTATAAGTGTACATATTTTCTAAATGTTGGTTGTGGCATTTTCTTAATTACTTCCACATCCAGTGGAAGTATAGTAACGACAAAAAAATTTTTTAAAATTTTTATTGTTCAAACAGGCTTAGAATGTGATGAAACGTCGAGATTTTAAGTTTGAGCAAAAAAAATTTCTGTCTGTCTGTCGGTCTGTCTGTAACTTTTTTGTGCGCACGTTTACTCTGGAACCGTTCAAGATATTGACTTGAAATTTGGTACACATATGTACTTTAACGAGATCTGGAACTGGATTATATTTTCATCTTCTTCCATCGAAGGGTTGGGGGGTAAATTGGTGTAAATTTGGGCTAAATAGCTAAATCAAGCAGGTAAGAGTCCAGGAAATTGGTATTTAGTATATACAAGAGAAGCTACTGTCTCAAAAAAAATTTTGGCATTAGCCACCCCCCATTACCCATTATTAAAGGGGATGAAAAAAAAAAGTGATTTAGTGTATGTACGAGAACCAGAAACCTCAAAATATTTTTTTACTTCATCCACCCCCACTACCACACCCCCATCACCACCCCCACCCCACTATCGATGTGGGGTATCGTTTTATAGGTTTTTGGGGTAGAGGATTTCAAATATTATATTATTAAAGTTCCATAAGCAATTATTTCCACATACAAAATTTTTTCGTTGTGAGTGACTTGGATAGAAAATCTGGATGTGGAAGTAGTGATTCCTTGGGCATCGGTTTTTTTCTCTTTTTCTGATTGGGATGCTCTGCCACATGTATTTTCTTCTAAACAATGTCTGAAATCTACAAAATAATACAATTAACCAGTATGTTACTGGAAAATAACCTCTACGATTGTGACTTTTACGTCAAAGGATCAGTTAGAGGGTGGTTTTTGACAAATAATAAATAAGAACAAAAATATAAAAATGACGTATTTTGCTGACGTTTCGGAAAACGAATCTGTTTCCTTTCTCAAAGCGTATTATAATGTTTATGTGTGCTGTGTATATTAAATACACAGCTTTAAAAATATATTTGTTATATTCAGTATCCATAGATACTTACTGCTTACACAGTTATACAATACTGTTGATATATTTAGTTGATAGTTTTATTTTAAACAATGTTGAGTTTGTTAAGTTCTTCTTTTAACATCGGCAGCCAGGGTGTGCAAACATCTACGGAACAATTCGACGCGCATTTATCCTCATTCAATAGTATTATAGCCGCTTCTTTAATTTTTCTTTTCTTGCTATCTGTCTCTTTTGTTAAAATTTTTGCCGAGTCCCAGTTTATTCTATGTCCGTTCTCCCAAGCGTGTTCGCAAATCTTCGATTTCTGAATCTCATTCTTCTTAATGTAACCCCCGTGCTCACCCAATCTAACACTGAATGGTCTGGATGACTCACCCTCATAATATTTATTACACTCACACGGAATACTATAAATGCAGTTTTTTGAATTTTGCTCATGATTTAGCGGTTTTGTTTTTGTAAAAATAGATCTCAGTGTATTACCCGTTTGAAATATCGTCCTAATATCAAGTCTATTGCCTATACAGCGTAGTTTTTCAGATAATCCGTGTACAAACGAATTAACGTTGTGTACCGTTGTTCAGGTACATGATTATTATTTTCTATATATGTGAAAGTTCTATCAACAAAAGCTTCAGGGTATTGATTGTTTATAAGAACCTCTTTTATAAAGCGTTTCTCATTGTCTAATATTTCATCATTAGAAGAAATTATTTTGGCCCTATCATATTAGCATTATAAGCTTTTTTAACATGCATCGACTGATTTGAGTTGAAATACCTGTTGATGTATGTTGGTTTTCTATAAACGCTTGTTTTAACTGTATTATTTACTCTTTTAATTAAAACGTCTAAAAATGGTAGTTCATTTCTATTTTCTACTTCTAATGTAAATTTAATAGATGGTTCTTTATTATTTATATTTTCTAAAACACAATATTCCTTTAAGACCCATTGTTAGTTCCATTAATTCGCCACGCCATAATTTGTCAAAATTCTTACTTAATATTCTAAATCCATTATCTGGAAACACCGATTCATATATTAATAATAGTAGACACTTTATAGAAAAGATTTATGAAAACAATATTCATGATACCCATCTGATGATCCTTTGACGTAAAAATCGCAGGCGTTAGCCAGTAAAATACTGGCTAATTGTATTATTTTGTAGATTTCAGACATTGTTTAGAAGAAAATAGATGTGGCAGAGTCTCCCAATAAGAAACTTATAAGTGTACCTCTCGCACCTCTGGTCCATCGGCCTACTTGCACTACAATATACTATAATTGCAAAACATTTACAAAACGTTCTTATTCTGCTTATTACTTATACGTAAATATTATCATTTGTTATCAGAAAAATTTAAAGAGTAATTTTCTTGCGAACAGAAATTATTACGTTAGAAATTATAACTTAAAATACTCATGGTATACAGTGATAGAGAAAACAACGTGCAACTAAATAAATTCAAATTGATTTCTTGTGCATGAAAGATAACAATATCGAAGTTATGTACTTACATTACGCATAATTAAAATAGATTATCACCTAACAATTTACTATTAGAATAAACCTATACACGCTCTAACCCAGCTTTGCTACAACTGCAGTTTCCGGTAGATTTTTTAAGTTTGCACTTGTAAAATAAGTTTCCGAAAGTTACATTGGCACAGACATTTATATAGTTACTAGCTGACCCGGCAAAAGTTGTTTTGTCATATAAATTATAAATTTTTGTCCAAAAAATAAAAAGAAAATTTCTGGATAGGGCCACCCTTATCACCTAGGGGTATAAAAAATAGCCTACGACCTATTCTCAGACCTACCAAATATACACCAAAAATTTCATACAAAACGGTCGTCAAGACATTTCGGAGGAGTTCGATAACAAACACTGTGACACGAGATTTTTATATATTAGATATAAACGCATTATTCCTCAAATCTCAACCAAAAACTGGATTGAGAATTTCTGGATTTGTCGCAGTCGCACTTTTCCAAAGAATTATTTAATACGCATCTCTCAAAATGTGTTGATAAAAAATTCTCAGTAGGTGGTAAATTTCTTATACCAGACTTACAGGTGTGAAATAACTCTGCGCGTAATTTATTCAAATTATGGTTGGCCATACAATATTATGACAAAATATCAAGCCGAATTTTTAAAAGGAAATAAATCATTCCTGCCATATAATAATAATATATTAATGTTGCAGTTCTTGATCTCCCGTGTGCGTTAAATGTTTACAATATTGGATTTTCATTTTCTTAAATAGAGCTAGTCAAAGCACAAATATGCAAAAATATATTCATAATAAATTCATTTGAGCACTTCCCGTTTTCTCTCTCTCCATAGTTAATTTAATTGTGAACCCCATCCCCCCTTAGTCGGACGTTCGTATACATACTCACCCTGCCCATTATACTTTTTCAAATATTAGTTTGCCATGAAGAATGAACTAAAAATAGTTTCCATTGAAATTTACTCTTTGTCAGAATGTTGGAATGTATATAGGTTGATATCGTCAGATATCGTGATAGTAAATTATTAGGTGAGTTGCATTATACAAAGTATAACGCAAATTATAATTTTGATATTGTTATTTTCCATGCACAAGAAGTGAATTTAAGTTTATTTAGTTGCATGTTGTTTTCTGTATCACTGTATCTCATGAATATTTTAAGTTATCGCGCGAGACGTATTAGTACACTTATAAATTCAAAACGATAGCGGGCGCTGTACAAAAATAATCATATCTTTTACAACAATAAAGCAATGCAGATAATTCTCTCACTAAAAATTGCTCCATTCTTTTCAGCAGATTTCAGTATGCATCTATCTGCACAGTTTTTAAAATGCCTCGATATAGACATTATTTTAGTACGCTGGCTTTAAACAATTTCTGCAGCATTTGTTAATAACAATTTTGAGAATAATTGGACAGCACCTGAATCTAGAAAGAATAGGCTTTCCAATGATTTGAAAATAATTAAGAAATGTTAAAAAATAAGCCTGTAAATGAGGTGGAAACATAAAACTAATCAATCTTCAGTAATACAAATATTCGAAAAAAAATTATTTACGCCTTTTTGCAGTCGTGGCCAGGCGCCCTCCAGATTTTGATCCACAAGGTAATTCCAGATAACGTATGAATTTTTTCAGTGCCACACCCTATTGTGACATTCCTACCCCCAGAGACATCCATGAGCGTTCCATTTAAGTTCAAAAGTCAGACAGTAAACAGAAACTAAGCTAATTAGTTAGTTCGGCTGTTGTCCAAGAGATGGCGCGCGCGGTTTCAAAGTCTAAGCATCTATCTGGAAATATCTAGAATGGTGACATTTGCTGGAGAACATTAGAATCTTCCAGAAGCGAACTACCTAGGACTATACAGGGTGTTTCATGAGGAAACGGACATGCTTTAGTGGTAGACAGAGGACACCTAGGGCAATCATAATCACCCATAGAAAAAGCTGATTGGGCCCTCGTTGGGCCCTCTACAGGGTGTTTTATGTATTTTTGTCAAAATTTCATTTGGTTGTTACTTTGTAAAGGAATGGGATAGTAAGTTCATATTTGGCACATATAATACACTAATGATCCTAAATAAGTGCTTGTATCACACATACAAAAAACCCAGGTCTGAACTCGAAAAAAAAATGTTTTTGTTGTTCTTCAAGAAAACAATACCCTGTATACGTTTTCTTTAAATTTCAATATTAAATTCGAAAAGTACATAAAAAGTGAACAAAACGGCTTCATTATTTTTTTTGCCACACTTTTGCCGCATTCGAAATAAATTCCAATAAATAATGCAATATGAGACTTTAGAAAATATCGATGAATGATACGCACAAAAAATGCTTCCACTATTAAATTAGGCATTCACATTTTTTTATGAATGAGATAAAATAAACAAAAAAAAATGTTAGAGGCTACCGAACCAAGAAATCTTTTTCATTCCTTTCATTTATTAAAAACTAATAAAACAACAACATAACCTACTCATTAACAAGTAAATACTAAGTTGCATAAAAATAATGTAAATAAATAATGTAAATAACAAAATACCAACAAGCTATCAGCAGAATAATAATTATTATACGAAAAACAAAAAATTCAGATATTCAGATATTATTTACAAATTAGAATCATAATTAAATTGTATGTTCAAAATGCCCACCCGCAGCTTCAGTACATTTTCTGGTGCGGTTCACGAGATGTCCGATTGATCTTCTTATCACATCTGGATTGTTTCTAATTTCGTTGCAGTAATCAACAATCCTTTGAATTAACTGATCCCTGTCATTAATGTCCACATTGTAGACCTCAGTTTTTAACTGACCCCATACAAAATAATCTACAGAGTTGAAATCTGGAGACCTTGCCGGCCATACATGAGGATCTCCCCGACCAATCCATCTGTTGGGATATGTGTCATTTAAATGATTTCTAATTTGGTTGGAGAAATGCGGTGGGGCTCCATCATGTTGAAAGAACATATACATTTTCTAAAAGATTCGGTAACGTATGCTGTAAAAAATTAAGATAGACGTTACCAGTTAGTGTACCTTCAAAAAAATGTGGTCCTAACAAGTGACTGCCAACAAGTCCAAAGCAAACGTTGATAAAGAATCTATGTTGTGAACGGCATTTGCGTTCTGCATGTGGGTTTTCCTGGGCCCACATGTGAGCATTTCTAGAATTATTTATGCCATTCTTTATAAACTGCGCATCGTCTGTGAATAACGTTCTGTAAATTACTCGTCGATTTTCAGATACCCAACGCAAAAAAATCAGGCGAAACTTCTTTTAAAAGTAGGAAAACATCGAATTCTTAGTGAATGGTGTGTAAAATCCGAATTATTTTGTGAAAGTGCATTTGTTTTTCTTTTTAATTTAATGACGTTACTTTTCATTTGTTTATGTTGGATTTTGTGATATGGAACGGAGAGGTTTTGTTTTTTTTTACTAAAAGATCTCAGCATTACGACAATCTCCAACAGGCCGAGAGCCAACAGCAACAGCAACAAAAGCAACCCCAGACGTTATACTAATTGAATATGGTACGGGTAAAAAAAAATTTACTTCTTGCCTTATGTTGCGTTCTGCAACTGCAGCTGTAGGAAACTTGCCATATTCTGAATACTGATATACGGACCCAAAAGTTTTATGGTCAGGCCGTCGCCTGTTAGGAAACCGTCTTTGATACTCCCTCTCTGCTGCCCCGCCATTTTCACTCTGCGGAAAAATTGGCAATAAAAACATAATAATTATTGCTGAAAAAAAGTAAAGGCCTAATTTAATAGTGGAAGCATTTTTTGCGCGTAACATTCATCGATATTTTGTAAAGTATCATATTGCATTATTTAGTGGAATTTATTTCGAATACGGCAAAAGTGTGGTAAAAAAATTAATAAAGCCGTTTTGTTCAGTTTTCGAATTTAATATTGAAATTAAAAAAAACATACAGGGTATTTTTTTCTTGAAGAATAACAAAAACATTTTTTTTTCGAGTCCGGACCTGGATTTTTTGTATGTGATACAAGTACTTATTCACTATCACTAGTGTATTATATATGCCAAATATGAACTTATTATTCCATTCCTTTAGAAAGTAACAATCAAAAGAAATTATGGCAAAAATGCATAATACACCCTGTATTTCAGCAACGAGGGCCCAACTAGATGTTTATATGGGTGATTATGATTACTCTCGGTGTCCTCTATCTGCCAATAAAGCATGTCCGTTTCCTCGTGAAACACCCTGTATAAAGGCATGGAGAAGCTCAGAGTGGACAGTTTGAATTTAGTTTAGGTTCAGTTCAGATGGTCAGATAGTGAAAGTAGTTCAAGGAGTAAGTAAAGTGACAAAGTGACCGAACTGAATGGTAGTACACAGTGTAATACTAGTAAAGTAATTAATTGCTGTAATTAGTACGTAAGTTATTAAATTAGTGTTTAGTGTTACCCTGGTGTTATAATTTTCGGATCTACGATACAGGATGTTTACAAAAGGGTGTAAATACGTAACACTATGATCGAGTTTGGCATTCCAAATTCCCGACAATATGGTGTCTCTGCGGCCGGGCTCTTCGATTATCTAAATTGCCTATTATGGTTTTGTATATTATTTATGTTACACATATATATCGTGGACCTTTGTGTGAGACTCAAAACGTATAACATCATTTTAAACATATTCATATACTGTACAAAATATTATTTCACAAATAATGAACTTAATATTTCCGTATTTAGGTTCCAACTCGAATGACATATTTTTAATTGTTATTTTGTGATATTTAGCTTCTACACAGTAAAAGAAAATATTCGTGGATTTGAATTTTAAAAATTTAACGTCAGGCTCGTTATCAGAAAATCTTAAATTCGCCATGTATCACTAATTCCATGTAAATATGCAGAAATATTGCAATAATTGCACATTGGATTCGTATTTGGAAATTTTTTATTTTTGACATCGGATTCGGAATCAGCTACTCCTAAAATACCTGACTGTCAATTTAAATGTCATTCTGATTTTGAATTTTTTATGGCAATATTACATTTTGTTATCACTGGCGCATTCAGCATATTCTCGACTTTCTCTAACAAAAATATCTTATCTCAAATTTTTGTGCATACGTGTCGAACCTGCACTTTTCTAAAATTCTGTGATGTTAGTATGTGTAATTAGTATGGGAAACCAAAAAATTTAACGTTAGATGCACACCTCAAGAAACTTCCTTTGTGTTGAATATATATATTGACATTTATTTATTCATAGTCTAAATTAAATTGTTAATGAACAGAACTAGAATAAGAATGTGTAAAAACTATAAGCTATTTGGAAGACAACGAAATTAAATAAGAAAATCAAGTTGTAAAAAATTGGAAGAGATTGAAAAATTATTATTAAAAAAAAGTCAAATTTGACAAAATCTTAAGAAATATATATTTTTGGCAAAATATAAAGAATATATAAGGGCAGATTTGTTCAAAAGACGACAATGATCAATAATTTGAGTTTGTATAATAAAACAGTTTAATTTGCAAGAGGGGAAAGTACTACAAGGAACGTCATTATTGTGATTATGGTGATAATCAACTGCCAATGTCAAGCTTGGTAAAACATAACTAATCAAGAAAGAAGGTATTTATTTGAATAATATTGAAATAAACTTTATATCCTGCTTTATAGAAGACTGTTCATGTGTTTTAGTTTTCGTAATGTTTGTTAGTGACTAATAATTTAGAATATAAGTTAACTGTCGATAGGGTATTAGGAGAATTGTTTCAATTACGCTCACTATTAATTTAATTCAATAAATTCATATTTCATTAAAAATATATTTATTCTATACAATTACATTTGAACCTACTTTTTTGGCCCTGAGAAAGAGTAAATTTAAAATTTAGAAAAATAAATAAAATAAATTTATTAAAATATAAATCAAGATAGTACTATATATATATATATATATATATATATATATATATATATATATATATATATATATATATATATATATATATAAACAGAAAAAAATCGTGGGTAAGACCGCAGAGAAAAAGAGCAACCGTGGACACGTGTTTCTGACTCATTGGTCCTCATCAGCACGGTGTAGCTAAGTTGAAAGGATAGGCACAACTTAGGAAATGACACAAACACTGACAGGCAGCCAGTCGCACATTTGTGGCTAGAGTTAGAAGACTCTTTCAACTTAGCTACACCGTGCTGATGAGGACCAATGAGTCCGAAACACGTGTTCACGGTTGCTCTTTTTCTCTGCGGTCTGATTTTTTTTCTGTTTGCCATAAAGCTTTGTTCCGCATTAACAACTCCTATTTATATATATATATATATATATATATATATATATATACATATATATATATATATATATATATATATATATATATATATATATATATATATATATATATATATATGTCTCTGTGGCGTACCATGAGCGGCGACCTCTAGCCTTAGTGGGCTATACTCACTGTTTATGAAATAGGATTCGAAGGAAACAACTACTCAGTGGGCAAATACCCCGACCTGCATTGAATTACCTGCATCTGACCATATGAGAGTTTACGTCTCACCGTCACTCCATTTGCGTTAGTTTGTATAAGACCAGCAAGTTGACCACCATCATTTGTCTGTTCCATAACCTAAGGCAAACTGATGAGAACATAACAAGTTCGAAACCGGTCTATGTCTGGTTAGGAATTGACAAATGATAGTTGGTTACTGATCACGATTTGAAGGTGTAATTCAACGCAGGTCGGGGCATTTGCCCGCTGAGTAGTCGTTTCCTTCAAATCCTATTTCATAAACAGTGAGTATAGCCCACTAAGGCTAGAGGTCGCCGCTCTTGGTACTTGCTTTTCAAGTCGCTATATGCCACAGAGACATATGTGATTATATCCGACGTATAGCAGCATCTGACCATATGAGAGTTTACCTCTCACCGTCACTCCATTTGCGTTAGTTTGTATAAGACTAACAAGTTGACCACTATCATTTGTCTGTTCCATAACCTATGGCATACTGATGAGAACATAACAAGTTCGAAACCGGTCTATGTCTGGTTAGGAATTGACACATGATAGTTGGTTACTGATCACGATTTGAAGGTGTAATTCAATGCAGGTCGGGGTATTTGCCCGCTGAGTAGGTGTTTCCTTCAAATCCTATTTCATAAACAGTGAGTATAGCCCACTAAGGCTAGAGGTCGCCGCTCTTGGTACTTGCTTTCCAAGTCGCTATACGCCACAGAGACATATGTGATTATGTCCGAGTTTACTTCTCACCGTGACTCCATTTGCGTTAGTTTGTATAAGACTAGCAAGTTGACCACTATTATTTGTCTGTTCCATAACCGATGGCATACTGATGAGAACATAACAAGTTCGAAACCGGTCTATGTCTGGTTAGGAATTGACAAATGATAGTTGATTACTGATCACGATTTGAAGATGTAATTCAATATAGGTCGGGGTATTTGCCCGCTGAGTAGTTGTTTCCTCCAAATCCTATTTCACACATATATATACATATATATATATATATATATATATATATATATATATATATATATATATATATGAAGTGTTGGTGTACTTCCGGGTGTTTTCCCACGTAGTTGATAGGCTCCTGCTGGGGCCATTGTTGTCTAAACAACGTTTCGGCAGAATCCCATCTGCTATCTTCTCGCTGAAAGCTGCCTACTGCTGCTCCTCGTTGCTCGAACTGAACTGCCAGTTCGAGCAACGAGGAGCAGCATTTTCCAGTTAACCTATGCAGTGCTGAGCAGATGTCGCAAATGCTGGTTCTACGAGCATAAGGCTGCGGACTGCAACGGCCCAGTCAGATCGAGGGCTCGCTTCAAATGCGAGGAATCGAGGTACTTGGCCAGAGACTGCACTAATGACTACCGCTCCCCGATATGCTCTGAACAAGGGCACACAATGGGAACTAGCAAGTGTCTCGCCTTCTGAAGGCGGATGGTAGGAGAATTCGAAACACCGGCAACGTCGTAAACACAAGAAACCAACAACAGAAGTAGAGCAGCACAGGAAGGAGGGAGCTCCAACAGCACCTAAACGAATAAGGCTCCTCCAAGCCAATCTTAATAGAAGCCGCACAGCACAACACCTGCTGTATCTCATCAGAAATACATACAAGGAAGGAGAAGTACTATTGTTAGTCATCGAACCCATTAAAAGACCCGTTGCTAATAACAACAGCTGGATAGTCGATAACCTTGAAAACACCGCCATAAGAGTGTTCGACAGAGCCCCCAGTACGACTGGTAGAGGCGATGGAATATTCTGGGTTGGAGGAGATGGAGGAACTCATTATCTTCTCCTGCTAGAAAAACCCCAACTGTACAATCGAAGCATAAGAACATTTTCTGGATGAACTGACAGACCATCTACATAACACATGGACAAAAGGAGTAGTCGTTACAGGTGATTTTAATACCAAAAGCCACCTGTGGGGCTCACACACGGAGGATGCCAGAGGCTCTATATTGGTTGATTGGCCAGCTGCCTATGATTTGCTAGTGGCAAATACAGAAAATGAGCCCATTTTTGTCAGGGGGACGCAGGAAAGCGTCATAGACGTTACTTTCACCTCAAATACACTCGCCGCTAGTATACGTAACTGGCAAGTACTCGACGAAGAATCCATCAGTGACCACCGAATAATTTCCTTTGAAATTGAGCTGACGCCGGCTCCTGGAGAAACCTGGATGTATCTGCGACTGACACGCAGAAATGGTGATATAGATCTGAGAAGGAGGCTACGTTGACAGCAAAAATCGGTGAAGAGGTGAACAATATCCAACAACTCACGGGGACCGCGATTGTCGGTGCAGTCTAAAATGCCTGCAAAGCAGTCTTGCAGCACACTGGTCCCAAGGTGTATTGTATGAAATCAAGGAAATAAGACAATAGTGCAACAGTAAGAGGAGAGCATGGACGCGAGCAAAGCGAGCCAAAAGGAGAAGTCGGTAAGAGGTCGAAGCGACTTATGAAGACTACCGTTCCGCGAGATGGGCTCTGCGGGACAGCATAAAGAAAGCCGAATATCTGTGCTGGAATGAGCTGGTTAACAAAATTGACGAAGATATCTGGGGTAAAGAATACATGATAGTATGCAAAGGTACGGGACTACGAAGCTCCCCACAGGGGAGGAAAATAGAAATTGTAGGAGAACTCTTCCCACAAAAATCAGTAACTATGTGGGAGGCTGATATCCCAGCGGTAACTGAGGATTAGGTCATCAAAGCGGCGCGGCGGAGCGACTTAAGAACAACAAAGCACCCGGTCCGGACGAGATCCTACCTGAGGTAACCAAACTGGTGGTGAAGTCACAAGCTGAAGTTTGTGCCAAAGTCTACGACCACATTATTCAAACCGGTGATATCCCGGACTCCTGGAAAACAGCAAAACTGGTACTAGTCCCCAACCCGGGCAAGCCGCTCGGCACGGCATACAGACCTATATGCCTCATTGACACCCTTGCGAATGTACTAGAAAGAATCATAGCGACCAGGTTATATGAAGAGATAGACAGACGAGGAGATTTCTCTAAAGATTCATATTCAGGAAGGGAAAATTAACCGTTGAAGTTATTCAGGAGGTAGTTCGAGTATCGCGGAGTTCAATGAGTGGGAACTGAAGAAGTAGGGAAGTATATCTTGCAGTTGCACTGGGCGTAAAAAACGCCATTAAAACCCCTGGCCACACATTGTGGACGAACTTAGACGAAGAGGCGTGTCCCAATATCTGATAGATTAATTAAGAGCTATCTCAGTAATCGAACGATACTGGTGGATGATACAACTATCCAAGTCACGTGTGGAGTTCCGCAATTTTCAGTATTGGGACCACCACTTTGGATCATCCTCTATGAGGGAGTCCTTAGGGTAGAAACACCCAGGGACTACAGACTCACTGCATTCGGCGACGACCTGGTTGGTGTGGTGATCGACAGGACCGAATGAGGGGCAGTAGAGGATTCCGAGACTGTTGTGGACACAATCAATAAGTAGATGCTGGAGCACGAACTGTGACCCTCACTGGCAGAAAGAGAATAACCGAGATAACCGTAAACATCCCAGGCACCCCAGCGACAGCCACAATAACCATTAAGTACTTGGGAATGATAATCGACAAAAATCTCAGCTGAAGAGGGCATATCAAAACCGTAGCTAACAAGGCGGGCAAGAGGACAAGGGCGCAATGGTACTGGGAAGATTAATGCCGAAGTTCAAAGCTCTAGAACCAGCATTAGGAAGACACTAAACGCAGTAGTTGACACAATAATTCTGTATACAGCTCCAATTTGGGCCAAGGCCATGAGAGTGGAAAAGTATAGGATAAGGTTAGTGAAGACCCAGAGAAGTGCGCTAATACGCGTAAGCTGCACTTATAGAATACTGTCAGCGACGGCAGAACAAGCAATTGCCTCCACACCTTTAATTAATGTGCTGGTTTATGAGAGATCATACAACTACGGAGCGGACAAACAATCAAAAGCTCTGAACAGGAAATAGCTCTACGAATGCTGGCAGGAATACTGGGACGGTGCAGAGGACGGGAGGTGGACACAAGAATTGATACGAAAAAATCGACAGTTGGTGTAAACGAGGACACGGAGAGCTGGATTACTATGTGACCCAAGCGCTAAGCGAGCACGGTAACTTCTGAACGTACCTGAAAAGGATATGTAAGACGGACAAGGACAACTGTACGTACTGTGGACTGATCGACACCCCGAAGCACACAGTCTTTCACTGTGTGAGATCGGACGCCATAAGAAGCACAGCTAGTACAGAAAGAGTCACGAAGGATAGCCTCGTGAAGATCATGCTCAAAGCAAGGGGGTGGAAGGAAATGTCAGACATGATCAGAAATATCATCTCCACCAAGGACCAGGAGAACTGAGAACACGAGGAACAGAGCGAAGCCGATGATCTTCCCTCGAAGTAATACCGTATGGTAGTTCCGGGGAGACCCCAGGTTAAAAGGAGATTCAAGGCCGGCACTAAATTGACACCAAAATAAAGGAAAATAATATGAGTAGAAAAAAGTAGCTCGACGTCCTTTAAGTTAACTGACCAAAATTTGAAGCATTTAAAATTACGTATGCTTTTGATCATTTCAAGCTTGATAAATTTTATGTAACCCCGACAGGAAAACGATGTTTAAACAATAATCTTTTCCTAGTATTTTTACTAAGAGACTCGTTTCATTTGTGTTATTGACAATACCATGTCAAGGGTAAGTCAAATAATTTTCTTTTTAGTATTAATAAAAGACATTTGAGTATTATTTAATCTTCTCCACTGTTTACCTCTAGGAATTACTCGTCTTTTCTCGTTCCTTTTTTTTAAGGGAAATGCATCTGGTAAATCTTTCCAATAAACCACTTATATGCAAACAGGGTGCGTTATATAATTGCTTTACTGAATAATACCCTGATATCACTTGAAAATTGTAACCTGAACAAAAATGAAATGAAAGTACTCCATTTTAGATTTCAATACACCATTTGAAATATGACAACTGCTATTGAAATATTATGTGGTTTCAATTTTCTACTTTCGGGGATCAGAGATGCTCATTATACTTTGATAGGCCCGTCCTTCGAAGATCACACGGTAATTATGTTCTTATTCACTCTTGTGTGCGTAATGTTGAAAGATAAGAAACTTGGTCTCGCCTCTGGCTACCGTCCTATCATTTTCTCATTATTGTTCTTACGCTTGAAGTGTACAGTGCTGTTGAAAGTGTGTGTTGTGATTCAAAAATGCCAAAACGAAAATCAAAACGATTACAGAAAATTAAAAAGAAATTCCGGAAACTTGAAAGAATGCTAAAGGATGTTACAAGTAAGTACATTTTTGCACATATATATTACTGGCTACGCTTAAGTGAAACACAAAAAGGTACCTATTCGTTTTTACTGGCCACGACAAAAAGGTGTATGTAAATATAAACACAAAATCGGGCCTTTGTTAGCAATATATTTTGGTTTAACAGCCAAAATAGCCACTCACAAACTAATTTCATACCGTGTAATAGCGAGTATGGTTTAGAAAAATAAAAATAATAATAATAATAATAACCAAACATTTCATTGAATCATAAATAATTCAATAGGCTAAAAACAGCCACTCACAAACTAATTTCATATTCTGTAATAACGAATATGGTTTAGTAAAATATAAACAATAATAATAATAATAATAACAATAATAAAATACTTTATTGAATCATAAATAATTCAATAGGCTAATAATTCGAAATATACAACTGTAAAATAGGTTTTTTTGCTAGCTGATTTATTTTGGTATAACAGCCAAAATACCCACGACCTGACGAATTTCATACCTGTGTAATAGCAAGTATAAATTCAGTTTGGGAAAAGAAAGGAAAATTGATGAATAATATCATCAGTTTTTTTCCCCACATAGTATTTCCTAGTTCTCACATATTAAGTGCCTACGGCGTAATAGCACCTAGTTTCTGTTGGTATATAATGAAATTAATAATAATAATGATAAATATCCTTTATCTCGATAGCAGTATGCCAAAATAATAATAATAATAATAATAAAAATAAAAATAAAATAAAGCTTAAAGCGATGATCGATTCAGAGCTTGAGACGTAGTTCGAAAGGCGCATCTCATTGCAGGTAGCAGCGATTCCACCTCTTCTTCCTACGAAGAGTTTGAAACAGTGTCGGAACAATCCGACATCGAGCAAGAGCGCAGATGATTTGACAGCGCTGCTGGGAGAAGATACGGAGGCAAAAAGCCAAGTCGGCCCAGATTTAAATGAAGATCTAGCTAGTAGATGGAAAACATACCTGACTACAAGTCTTGCCAGAGACACGAGACAAAAACTCATGGGCCAGTGTAACGTCCCCCAAAATTGTCCATATCTAGGAGCACCACAACTTAATCCTGAGGTACAATCCTTGTTGTCTACAACTGACCACAAAAAAGATGTTTTCTTTCAAAACATTCAAGACATCATGGGGAAAGGTCTGTCTGCTTTAGGATCAGGCATTTCCATGCTATTGAATGACCGCCAAAACCAAAATCAGAATGTCATTTCAACAATGATTAGTGCTGGCCAACTACTTACGGACATGCATCACACTCTGTCGATTCATAGGCGGCACCAATTGGTACATCATCTAAATACAGGCGTACAAAAACTAGCCGAAAAACAAGCTATTGACGAGTGTCTTTTTGGCGTCGATTTTGCTGAGAAATGCAGATCGGCAAAAATCATGGCAGACACAGCGAAGGAATTACTGACAGCGCCCCCCCAACCATCATCTTCGAGAAAGTCTTTAAACTTCCAGCGCCCGTATTACAAAAAGCGTCTAAAAACAGCGAACAAGAAGAAGGGGGAGAGCAGGCGCCCGGAGTTCAAATACAGGAAAGGAACACAGAATGGGCAAGGACACCAAACAGAGCATCCGGAGAGGGATCCAGCAGGAAAATACGACGTTAGAGGTAGGTTACGCAGGCAGAATAAAACATTTTTACCAAAATTGGCAAAAAGTAACAAGTGATCAGACCATATTAAACTGGGTAAAAAGATATTACTAAAGTACCATCCCAGAGATGGCTACCAAAAACCACATCATCAGCTGACATTAGGTCAAGTATAAATGAACTATTAGGCATAGGTGCCATCTCAATAAGTTCTTACTGTAAAAATGAATTTTTGTCTTCATATTTTATCAGGAAAAAGCCAAACGGACAAAATAGATTTATCTTTAACCTTAAGAAGCTAAATAAGTTCGTAAATTGTCCCCATTTTAAATTAGAGGATTACCGAACTGTAAAAAATTTTGTAAACGAGAACTGTTTTATGACATCCATAGACCTTAAGGACGCGTATTTTCTTGTACCAGTAAAAGAATCTCACAGAAAATACCTTAGATTCGAATTCGAAAAAATATTATTTGAGTTTCCGTGTTTGCCTTTTGGACTTTCAATTGCACCATTCGTTTTCACAAAGATTTTCAAACCTGTACTCAATTACTTAAGGTCTAGGGGATGGTTGTCTGTCATATATTTAGACGACATGTTACTATTTGGCAAAACTGAAGTACAGTGTAGGGAAAATTTTAGATATACATCCAAACTAATATCATCTCTGGGCTTTATTGTAAACACTAAAAAAAGTAATCCCAATCCCACACAAAATATAAAATTTTTGGGTTTTATGTTTCACAGTACAAATATGACTATGTCTCTCCCAACTGAAAAACAAAAAAACAATTTCAGCTCTCCTGAGTAGAGTCAGACAAAAATCCAAAATAAAAATAAGATTATTCGCGAAACTAGTATCCGTTTGTCCTGCCATACCTTACGGATGGGCGCATATAAAACTTTTGGAAAGAGAAAAATATTTATTTCTCAAAAAGAAAGGGGGCGACTATGAGGCAATAATGGAATTACCACGGTACCTACAGCGGGATTTTCAGTAATGGATAGATCACTTAACCACCGCAAAAGCGGACATTAGAACGCAGGCATACGAAATGACTATATTTACAGACTCATCAAATACAGGGTGGGGCGCTATATGTGACGGTAAAATATCAAGAGGGTTTTGGGGGCCCTCCGAAAGTGTCCGGCATATTAATTACCTTGAATTACTGGCTGCTTTTAATGCTTTGCCAAAAATTTTGAAAACTGTAATATCCTACTCAGAGTTGACAATACTACAGCAATTTCTCACATAAACCGAATGGGGGGAATTCGATTTCCAAGGCTGAATGATGTAACTAGGCAAATTTGGGACTGGTGTGAAGCTAGAAATATCAGAATATATGCATCATATATAAACACAAAGGATAATATAGCTGCCAATAAGGAATCCAGGCATAAAACCGTGGAAACAGAATATAGCATCAGCCCAGAAGTTTTTAAAAAAATAGTCGAAATTTTCGAACCCCCAGACACTGATTTATTTGCGTCATATTCAAACAAAAAATGTGAAAGATTTGTTTCTTGGCATCCGGATCCAGATTCTCAAGCGGTAGATGTTTTCACATTATACTGGGGGGACCAAAAGTTTTATGCATTCCCACCATTTCCACTTTTGCCTAGAGTACTAAATAAAATTATCTCGGATAAAGCAGAAGGGATCGTAGTGTTTCCAATATGGAAAGCACAACCATGGTTTCCTCTGCTGGAAAGTCTTTCTGCATCTGAATGTGTAATATTTAGACCAGAGGAAAACTTACTTTTGTCTCCTTTCAGAGAACCTCATCCCTTATGGAAGAGCCTTACCCTGGGTGCAGTGAGACTCTCCGCAAAGCATACATCGGGAGAGGGGTTCCCGAAGAAGCCACCGAATTGGTTATCGCTTCCCTGAGCGCTAGTACCCAAAAACAGTACAACACAACTTATGCAAAATGGTGGAAATTCTGCGAGGGTGTTGAGATTTTTTTCTCCAAATTCGAAGAAAGTAATAAAATTTCTTAAGCAAGAGTTTGACAAAGGCAAAAATTATGCAACCCTGAATGCCCATAAATCTGCTCTTAGCACCTTATTAGATTTTGAAAACAAAAAAGAAATCGAAAGATTTATGAACGGAGTCTTCAGAAATCGTCCTACTTTTCCTAGGTACAATGAAACTTGGGATCCTCATACCTAGAAAAACTAGAACCTCTTAACACACTAACGTTAGGAGACGTAACTACTAAAATAGTTCTCTTACTAGCCCTCACATCGACTCAAAGAGTGCAAACTCTATCAAAAATTAAATTATCAAATATAACTTACTTTGTAGACAGAATTGAAATCCAAATGTCAGACTTGATAAAAACCTCAGCACCAAACAACACAACCTAAACTTATCTTGCCTTACTTTGAAAATAAAGCTTTATGTGTCTCTACAATATTATTACATTATTTGAACATCTCACCATCCAGCGACACAACAAACTATAAGTCGATGGATAAAAAGAGGCTTACAAATGAGTGGAATCGACACCACTATTTTCAAGAGCCACAGCACCCGCCACGCAAGCACTTCGGCAGCTGTTTAACGTCTGCCTATTTCCGCTACCAAGGCCTATCACCGACGCCAGGAGACGAGCTACCCCCAACCTGGAAATTTTGCCGAACCTCTTCCCTTAAGAATAGTAGGGATCTTTTACTTGCCTAACATTTAATAGACAAGAGACCGTCTGCTTTACAATCCCTCCGAAGGATGGTATATCCACTACGTAATCCTCGTCTGAAATTACGTAACTTCCGAGTATAAACTGATATACAAGCCTCTAGAAGGTGGGACGAGAACGCTGTATTTCCCAAGATAGGTGGGTCACCCATCCAAGTACTAACCGCGCTCGACGTTGCTTCAACGGAATATCGACTGATATTCACATTGAAGTCGCCTCTACGCTCGCGCCCCCCCCCTTTTTACTTGATTGTGTTATTAAGATAGTTTTGTTTACAGATATATTTATATCTTAATTTCATACATATACATACTATATTGTGAAATAATGGTTAATATTATGAGTTATTGTCATAATTAGTTGCGATTTTCGCTTTGATTATACTATTTTCAAATGTAAATAAATTCAAATTTAACAAAACCTTATTGGGTTTTAATCAGATCGCTGTCTAAGTTACTTTAAACATCTACCGTGTGATCTTCGAAGGACGGGCCTATCGAAGTATAATTAGAGGTTAAACGACTTACCTGTAAGGAAGTTCAATCCTCAATTATACGAGATAGGCCCGTCCGAAGAAGATCACACCCCACCCACACTGTCATGCCCAAAGACAGCGATCTAGGTATCGTGAAGAACATAATGAGAAAATGATAGGACGGTAGCCAGAGGCGAGACCAAGTTTCTTATCTTTCAACATTACGCACACAAGAGTGAATAAGAACATAACTACCGTGTGATCTTCTTCGGACGGGCCTATCTCGTATAATTGAGGATTGAACTTCCTTACAGGTAAGTCGTTTAATCTGTAATTATATGGTAAAAATCTGATTCCGGATGCCTTTTTCGACAGTAAATGCTCACCGTTCTATAATATTAAAACAACTAATACAGAGCAATTATTTTAATTTAAGAATACAGCATGAAAAAATAAGATAAGTAGTATAATGAGAGTAAGAAAGTACTTTCTAACTAAAACTGTTTTATTTTCTAATCAGTAGGGAGATGAAATAAAAATTTTGTTTTATTCATTCCAATAAAGTCAAGTCGATGTTATTCTTTACTTTATCTTTGCTTTTACAGGGATTAATTCAGAATCGATACCTGTCCGAGATACCGAGTTAGAAAATGAATTGCAATTTTTGACATTTTTTTTATAGCTATATCAGTTTGAAATAGTTTGGTGAGGATTGTTGTATCAAAAAGATATTTGATAAGGAATTTATGTTATCTTTATCGTAACTACATTTAACAATAATATAATTAATTACTAGAAGTAATATTGTGCATTATTATGTATAGTATATTTGTTCACAATATTGAGATTTAAATATAATATAATGTTATTTTTTTATGATGTGGTGCGGGTAACATATGACCAAGTTCATAATATAGTGATATGTAAACTTTTAGACGAATGTATTATACTGTAATATGAAAAAATAAAAAATACTAGTTGGTTTCATTTATATCCTAACCAAACGTTCATTTTCTGTTTGACACAGAATATATAGAGTAACTTATTGCTTAAGAACCATTTGACTTCTAGAATTGACCGTTCAATACTTTCATTTTTATTCAGTAACACATTTTATAAAAAATAGAGTCATTGTACTATAATTAAATAAGTCATATTGTCATATAGTATTAAGCAATAGTCACGAACATTAGTCGATTATTTTAAAATTTTGAATCCCCTTATCTCTCTACGCCTACGATTAGGGTGGGTATGTAAACATCCCCCTTCCTCTACACCCTGCCCCTCTGACGGTTATCCTCCTTACACATAACTACTGTGTACTTTAAAGAGAATTATTTATCTATATTTATTTCTTAATCTGAGGTCTCTCAAGACACCAAATTCGACCAGTAAGCGATTTGTACTTATCTAACTCCCCTAACGTCTTTACATTACTTTTTCTACGATTGTGCTGAAAGTCAAATTTTCTAACTTCAAAATGAGTGCAGAAAATATTACTTTGCCGCACGCCGTGCGGCAAAGAATTTGCCACACGCCTTGATTACATCTTCACGCACCGGAATAAAATAGTGTGTTTACCTTAAAGAATTGTACATTACTTACTGGTAATAATAATTAAATTCTATAAATGTACATTAATTACACATGAATTGCAATTACAAAGTCAAATTTTCTTACTAAAGAATGACAGCGGAAAATGTCACTTTAAATAAAATCTGACAAGCAGCAAATTTAAAATTTTGGAAATACTTTGAAAAGGGAAATAACTTCACAACCGTAGAAAAAATAGTATGTAACACACGTGTGGCAAGCTTCATTGCAAAACTCGTATGATAGGAACACTCGCTGCGCTCGTGTTCCTACTTTCATACATCGTTTTGCAATGAAGCCCTTGCCACACTTGTATTACAATCTACTATTTTTGTTGGGCCGTATTTTACTGTCAAGTTAGTAGTATTTTAATTAACAAGTTTCGAAAACGAATATTTTCAGACGAGTGAGACAGTTTGGTGGAACGAGCTGAAGGCGAGTTTCACAAGTCGAATGAGTGTGAAAAGATGTTTTTCTACGACTGCCTTCGAAAACGACAAGTAATGCATAGTAACCATGACCCGAAACTGTCTTTTTTCACACGATGTGTGCAAAAATTAAAAAAACAGCACTGTCATGTTTTTCACAAAGTCCTGTCGAAAACAGAACTGACATCTTTTATTTCTATTTTTTGAAGTAGACTAGCCTATTCAGGTTCATAGCAACCGACTTGTTTAACTGGTCCAATTTTACATTAAATTTTAATGTAAAAAAAGAGAGAGACAAGTTTCGAGACTATGCGTTATTTGTCGTTTTCGAAGGCAGTCGTAGAAAAATTTGTTTCAGCTACTTCACGTAGAACGTGACGATTATCCCGTTGTTAAACATAATTTAAAGTGAGCTAATGCTTGAATGGTAGTTTGTTTCACTGTTCAGTTTATGATCAAGTGTATATGATGACAGACGATAGTGAAGTCGACTTACAATAGTGGCTCTTAAATGAAAATTTACCACTTGTCAATTTTTACTAATAGAGTATGTTTTGATTTTTTAAATCGTAACCGCATGATTATTGTTTTCACAATCTTAATCGTAATCGGTAAAACAGGAATAGTTTCATTACTATTATTGTATACCCTTGAACATGATGTATCACAAGGTCGAGGTGGATAGATAAAATGTTAAATATTGAGATCCCGGCAAATAAAATATATAATAAACCTTTCTACAGTTTGTTTCAGTTTCCCATTTGATAACTAAATCGCTTTGTATTTTCAATATTGAGATATCTGATTAACAATTTAGTAATAACAATTACTTTGAGTTAACAATAAATCTACCAAGGTAGGTTACATTGAGAAAAAAATTTCACTTACAGAGACTATTCTTTGGTTCAAAAACTACAAGTTTGAGAAGTGCTAACATTTTTTTTTAAAGCACCAGTTTTGGCCCGTTTTTGGCGAAAAGTCCAATTTATGGCCAAAAATCTGGAAAATGGGCAAGCAGAAAATGGTTTTCCAGCAATGAGCATTGACAACGAAAATTTTCCGCCTGGTCAGAAAGTGTTATACTACCTTCCAATTTTGCCTATAATTGATGTCGCCAGTGATACCAATTGCACGGAGAAAAACGTTGGCATATATCGAATGTTGATCGCCAAGATACCCTATTCAACTAGCCCCAAGCCTCAAAGGTGTTATACTCTGTTCCACAATTGAATATTTTCTGGGGAGGCTAGCGCCAGAACGAGCACAGGGGGGGGGGGAGGTCTGACTCACATAAGATAAAAATATTTGCTAAAACATAACAGCAATGCCAACATGTTATATTCCAATCCTCATATATGTAGTCGTCTCCTAGACTATAATAATTGATTAAATTATTTTATCACTCCTATTGTATTCCATAATGGTCAGCGTAAAAATTCCGAGAAAATGGTATGTCGGTGATAATGAGGTGGTCAAAGTAACAAAACTCAGGTAGCTGCATCCACTTGCTTAGTTTCATTTGAAGTGTGGTTTGAAGCTGTTGTGATCATGAGTGTGGTTTTTAAAGAAAATTTTTTGCTGTTGTAATTTTACTGTAGGTAAATACTTTATTTTCCTTTTATATCAAATATTTTTTCTTGAAATAGTGTTTGCTATGTCCTTATAAAAATATTAATGTGATACAGATTCATATTAGCACAACGATGTTTACATAGAATTTTAAAAAATTGCACTCAGTTGCACCATACAAATAATAGTATTTAAGAATGCTTGTTCCTTGGTGTGTAATGAAATGTAGTTTAGATCAGGAACAAACAGCAACAACTTGACTTTTTTGAACATTTCTCTCAACTCATAGCTAATAGTGAAAATCTGATTCTTTCAGAAATAACAATGTCTGGTAGGCGAAGAGAACTATTGGCATCATTGGACAAAATTAGAAATGTGCGATATCAATCGGAATTAGCAGAATATATCCGAAGTAAATTAAACTTAGAACAATGCACTGATGAAATGTTTCAGGACATTATCAAGGAAGTCGAGTTATTTAGCCAAATCATTACAAATGTTCTGGAAGCGATTATCAGGAACATGTAAAATATTTTTAATGGTTGAATTCTAGCTTATTGTCTGTGAAGATATTATAATGGATATGTCGAGTACATGTAGAGTGGGCGAGGCAAGAAATAAACATTTCCGGAATTTCAGAGAACATTATATAATTTCTAACAAAACTGCATTAGGTGCACGTAGAAGAAAATTAATTCCTTTGGAATTCTTGAACTATCTAATCAAAATACCAGATATAAATATTAGTGGGACTATATTTTCTAGGGATAGCGAGTAATTACTCGCTTTATGTATTTAAAAGTTATTTGAAGTATTGTTTGCAGTAGATAATTTGGATGTTAAATGTGGTAGTTACTAGTTTTCAGAATGAGGTTCAATAAAAAATAACTGTGTTTTCTGATTTTGTTGACAAATTCTATTTGGCGTAAAAGTATTGATAATAAAATGTAAGTACAAAGTATACTTAGATAATGTTTTAGTAAATAAAACTTTCCCTTAACCAAAAATTTATTTTTGGCGAGCTACGATCCTCTTCTGGCCCACTGTACAGTCCTGCAATATTATTTTCCGTTTCTGGAGAAATGTTCATATCGGATTTTCCATTGTTTATATTTACTGGGATATCTAAATTAGTAATATCATTATTGTTTTCACTATTGGAAATAATTTAATTGTCGTCAATACTTGGATTCCCAATTTGCTCGTTTAGAAGATTAGAATTGTCGGAAAATTGCAAAGATTTTCTGCATATACGGATTTGATCCGAATGCCTTACTACATTTTTTCCATTAGCCGCGGAATCCAACTAGAGGATTTTTATATCCTCTACACAAAATTTTGAGTCATATTTATCATATTTCCACAACGGCAGCATCGCTCTCTAGAATTTCTCAGCACTTCTGATGGTTTCTTTGTGCATACTTTATGAATAGTCGATGACGTAAATGCCCCCTCAATCATATGTGAATTTTTCCCTGCAGCCTCCATACTTAGAGCAATTTGTAGAGATTTACTATAATCCAGGTCTTTCTCAGCGAAAAGTTCTTGATGGATATTTTCATCGTTAACACTATATAAAAACTGGTCAATTAGGTGATTTTCTAGTTGATCTCCAAATTGACAAAATTTGCAAACTTTTTTAAGGTTGCCAAATATGATGCAAAAGATTTATTGGGCTCTTGCTTTCTTTGGCGTAATTTAAATTTTTCAGCCGTTTTTAATGGCTCAGGTTGTATATTATGGTCTTTTACCAATGTCACTAAATAATCATAGGTTTGATTTTCTGGAGTTCTGAGATAACATAAATCCACCATTAACTCGATAGTTTCCTCGCTCACAACCGCGAGCAAAGTATGAACTTTTAAATTATTTTCAATCTGATTTGTAATAAAATATTGTTCAAATCTAACAATATAAGTAGTCCAATTTGTCAATTTCCTAATTTAAAGCCTGTAATTTTTCCAATTCACATTTTTATTTCACTCACTACTGCTTAAGACGAAATTTATTTACATACATTTATTACTCTTAATTTAGTTTCTAGTTTTTTTTTATCTTGTCGACGCGCCAGTGTTATTTCTTGATTCTTCATAATATATAACCTAATAAACACACATTAAGTAATCGTATTTAACAATTACTTCAAGTTAATAACAGGTTACAGGTTACAAACCGATATATTTTCACATGACAAATACAAACACCATCGACAAAAAAACACGAGTTGATATAAAATAATCACAGAAGAAATAGCTTCCTCATTTATATCAATAAAGATATTACAGTTCACGGTAGGATTGTTTTGTCTTCCACAGAAACTATTTTTATAAAATATATTTGACAATCTTTTAACATATCTACTACCTGCTATACATTTTCGAGATCTATTTTAATTGCACATCTTTCTTCATTTCTAAAAAAAAATATCAATACATGAAATTTCTTCTCAAAAATGAAAATATATAACAAAACTTATGAACATTTTTAAAGTATATACTGGTTCTCTGACTATTTTAGAGTCCAGAACTAGATGACAATATACAAATTAAAACTCGGCAATTTTGTATTCATTTTTAGGGTCCCATTTCTTCAGCTCGCGCTCCTTGCATCTATCACAATTTTCCAACTTCTAAACTAATAAAAGCTATATACACCAATTATGTAAAATAATGACCAAGAGCTACATCCGGTGCTATTTTGCAAAAATGTGTTGGAGTGGCTCGAGTATATGCAAAAGTTAGAGAATTTTTTTGGTATATGCAAGTGTGGCATTGTAGGAAAGAGGTTTTTGAGAGAGTTCATCTTTTTTATTTATTTAAAATTTGAAAATGTGCGTTTGTGGAGGCGGAAAATGGAGTATACTATAAAGTTTAAATTTGTGTGTCATATGTTTTATTTTTTATTCGTAGTCGTAATCGTACGGTTATTGTTTTCACAGTCGTAATCGTAATTGCTAAAACAGAAATAATTTCATCACTATTTCATGCATTTGACGTAGTGGTTGCTGGATAAAATTTTAGGTTAAGAAAACCAAGGGAGTGTAACAATAATTTTATAACGGTGTATTTCAGCTTCCGACTTAATAACTAAATCAACTTATTTTATTCAAAACTTTATTTCAGTGATTAAGAAGTATACAGGATGGAAAATACAATTTAGGGTAATATTATTTTATCTTCCACAGACACTGTTTCTTGTATAAAACAGATTCCACGATCTTTTAACATATCGATTACCTGCTTTATACTTTCGAGTTCTATTTTAGCTGCATCTCTTTCTTCCAGAAGTTGCAATGTTTTTTTTGCTGTCTCTATTTCTTCCTTTACTTTCTCCATATTCTGTTTCGAAAACATGAAGTTTAATATTTCTTCATATTCTTTTATGAAATTATTTAATTGCTCTCTAGCCTGAAAATTAAAAATATTCTATGAATACAGTATGCTTTAATCGGATAGCTAGATGAACTATTTTTTTAGCATTAGAAAAAAATTAATCATACAAGACTGAAATTATCTTTAAAACATTTTTCAATAACATGAAAACTCTTTTAGACGCCAGTTCCAAAATTGGTAGAAAAGCATTATTATGGACAAGAAATAATAATCTGTAAGTTATTTTCAGATTGCTCGTATAATAGAGGACAATCGGTAAATATTCCATTTCCATTTCCATTTTAGCGACAATTTCTTAAGTAATTTTTACTTTTGGAAGGAATCTTTGATGGACTTCAAATGTTTAGAGACGAAGTGTTTCTTACGAAAATGAATAGTTCTGAAAAAGCAACTTGGATTAGTTTTCAAGAAGTGACTAAAAATGTTCTCTGTATTAAAAAAAGTGAAAATTGCAAAGAAATCGTCGCCAAAATTGTTGAAAACTTTCAAAAGCTGAGATGCAACATGAACTTAAAGCTGCACTTCTCATTAACACATTGACGATTTCTCCGAAAATCTTGGAAATTATAGTGAAGAGCAGGGTGAAAGGTTCCATCAAGATATTATGGTAATGGAGCGTCATTATCAAGGTAGATGGGATGTAAATATGATGGTAGATTTATACTGGATGTTGAAACGAGAACACAATAGAGAGGAATAAAGAGAAAGAAGACTCCACTACAGAGAAATATTTGATAGTAAAATGGTTCGTTATCATAAAAAGGAATAAGAAGAGAATAATGAGATTTTCCATGCTTTACTGTTTTCTCTTGAATTCTTACTTCAGCTATTTAAGATTAAATGAATCCTAAAATACGGGAATATAGTAAGTAAGTATTTTAGGTAAGTTTTATATCATATTCGTATTGTATTGCTCAAAATAAATAGGGTTACCTTACCATTCTTACAATTGAGATTTTTGATGATTTTGTGCCATTTTTTGAGGTCAGAAAAAAAATGTGATTTGCTACATCAATTCTGATGTCATATTCGCATTCTACGGCTCAAAATTCATGGGAATATTGTGTTTTCATGTCTTGCACAGCTTTTTTCTCTGTCGTGCGATTTTGAAAAACCAAAATGGAATTTGTTCGATTTACCTGTAGTATTTGAGTGATTAGTTTTTTTATTTTTTTCGAATAAACAAAATTGTGGGAGGGGAAAAACCTTTTGCATTTTTTTAAATGCATTTTTGAGTACGAAGAAAAGGGCTCAGAAGAGATTTTTTTTACAAGTGAGGATTTTTATCTTTAATTTAAAAAAAATTATTGCAATTCAAGCAATAGAAAAGAAGGGAGGGGGCATAATGCCTTTATGGGAATAAAGGATTAAGGCAAAGGGATAGGGTCTTCGGACTTTTTTTCCATCTTAACATTTTATCAATCTACCCTTTATCAAATGTTAAACTGTCGAATCAGCAGTTTATATATAAGTTGCGCTATTACTATAGTGTACACATTGCACAAACCTTAGATTCGAACGAGTACTTTAACAACTAAGTTGACGTTATAACATTAAAAATGCTCAAAATAAACATAATTTGTAATTGAACAAAATCGATCGATCTCATAGGTTTATTTATTTAAAAAGAAAATTAAAAATGAATCAGTCAAACATTAGAAGTAATAACGAACAAATTCCATTTTGGTTTTTGAAAATCGCACGACAGGGAAAAAAGTTATGGGGGTTGAATAATTTTCCTTTCGCTACCTCCGCCCCCTTCCCTAATTAGCTCACCACCCCTATCCTCCGGCTCCATCAATTCTTATCTATTTTATCTACATCAAAAAAAAATCTCATCCCCCTAACTTCTTTTTTTCGTGAAAAAATTAAGGAATTACGTTTGTGTATGTTAGTGTTGTAACACCCTGTACCTAGGTCATGTATTTACAAATTAATTTCCTAAAATTTAAATAGAATTTACATATTTCAGAACTTTAAAACAATTCCAATCAAAATTAAATATTTTACGATAACAATTAAATCAATTTCATGCATAATTTACTTAAATACAGAAATATTATTTTCTATCTAATATTGTGTTCAGTTTTAACAGGGTTTATTTCGACGCAAAAGTTGAGGTTCTCACAAACGTATCGGCTAAAAGAATGTGTTACATAAACAGAAAGATCATCAACGCAAACGACAGAAAGCCATATTCATTAAAGACTTAAGTTCGAAATTTCTTATTAATGGGTAATTTAGATAACCGAAGGGTTGGCCGAGCGTTTAGATGCATACGTGACAAATATTGCGTAGATCGCGAAGCTCGCTTGGTTTACTGTCCTTCTCACCCTTTCAGTTTGAGAATTTTTGTCTCTATTTTAAAATCCTATATAAGCGCGGTTCCGGGGAAACAAATTTGTCTTTTATTGACCTGCTCTTCGAGAGTACACTTGCTGGCAGTATTAATTACTCCGGTATCTGCTTTTGTTTGAGTTCAGCCGTGCGGCCACCCCAAAAGGTGGTACGTAGTGCGACCATCGTCAGATGGTACGTAGTGCGGGCTATCCGTGGATAGTTTCGTAGTGCGAGTCATCCTATAGGATTTCGTATTTATACAGATTTTCTTAGGAATCTGTGAAAGCTGATCGACGAGGCAGGGGCCGTTGAAATAAAAAGGTTTACTGGCTTTTTCAATCTCCGCGCAGAGCGACGAGTGCTTTGAGAGGTAGTTCATTGTCTGTCCGAGTGTAACCCTCTGGGGTTGCTCTTGGCTAGACCGTGAGGTGCCTGCCGTGGGTTACTCGCCCGCCCTGCGGGAGAAGGTAAATGTTAGTTAACTTCGTTAGCACTGTGTACTTTCAAGTTCGCTCTTAAGATGGGCGACGCACACGACGCCGACGCTACTATGGGAGCTGGGGGAGATTTAACTGGAGACCTCACAGTATATCAAACTATAAGTATAAAAATTATTTAATCATATGCGAGACGTTGTCATTTTTGGTTTGTCCATTAACTTGAATATGAAATTAAATTCGAATTTTTATTTTTATAAATTTACTAAATTTAACTTAATGACAACGTTAATCATTTTTTCTTCTCCTAATTAAAATTCACGACTCTATAATCTGCGAAGTCAACTCAAAAGTAATATGCGTTTAGGTTTTCATTGTGGTACTTTGATAATAGTTTATTTATTTAAAAGTATGCATTTTCAGTATGCAAATTAATTAACTCACGATTGTGATTTACAACTATTTTAGTAGTTAAATTAATGGAAAGTTTCGTTGGGTTTTTAAAATGTTATTACAACGATTGTTGTTTTAATACTCCGCTCAGCTATGTAAATAATATTTAGTACAGTCGCGAATGGTCTATTGCAGATTTTGCAATTATTAGTCTTCAGCGTTTGCATTTAAGAATTCTTAATTGCTATCTCTGCATTTATACCTCACCAAGTTATCATTCACATATGATAAGATTTGAACACAGCTCTTTTTTTTTATCAGTTTTAATTTCGAAGATTTTCGAAAGGCAAGCACAAGATTTTGTTGGTTGTCACTTCATCTAGATACAAATAACAACGATACAACGAAATGGGACCAATTGGTCTCGGCCAAGTGCAATTGTAACTAGCCACAACAACAACACTACGCTTCGAAACGACAGTTGTCGCGGCAATTTGATAAGATTTTGTTGATTGCCTTTTTACCATCATATCATGACTGGGAAATTTCCCGAGCTGTGTCAAATTTTACGTATGCCGAGGACCATTATAAATACTTCATGAAAATGACTATTGTCATTGTAAACAATTTATTTTATTGTTTGCATAGCTGATCTGATTATTCTACGGATTAATGTGACAATTGTCCCAACGAATGCTTTCCTTCTTTTCATGTAAACTGTGGCAATTGCCCCAACAATTATGTAATTGTACCAAATGAATATGGCAGTTGTCTAAAATAAACGTATTAAAACGTTTTCTGTGTTTTCCTTCAATCTTCTACTTTTTCACGAATAAGTGAGATTAAATAAAAAATATAATTCTTTAGACAAAATAAATCAATTACAAATGCAATTTGTAATTACAGTAAAATCAGTATTAAATAAAGTACAGTCAAATAAAAAGGTACCAAAGTAAAATCATCTAATAAATGAGTGTTGTCAAAATTAATATAAATAAATTTGATCAGTAAATCGAAACAAGTAATATCAAACTTTATAAAAAAGAATCTATGGTTAAACAAAATTACAATCACAACGTAAATTTGGGTCCTACTTTTAAAAATCTAGACGATCACATAAATGGCCAACTTTGTATATTTTTCTGTCTCACTCAAAAGAGAGAAATAAATATACGACGGGGGTATGGGGTGTTTCAGTGTTATGGCAAAAAACGCGAATTTTCAAAAAAAAAATCACGAAAAGTTACAGTCCGATTTGAAAAATTTTACCAGATTATGCATTTCCGCGAGATCCTCAATTTTTTTAGTTTTATTTTTTTTTTTTCGTCAAGACAATAATAACAAAGTTAGCCTGGAAAAACGTGTTTTTGCGAATTTTAAATACGAATTCCTCCCCCACTCCGCGTGATTAAGCTGAACTAACTTGATAACATGATAAACGAGAACGCGTGTCACAACGCGTGTCTGAATTGTCAAAAAAAAGATTTAAAAAAGTTGGTTTCATTTCAGAACCAAGTCCGCTCCGATATTCGACGTACTCTGTCTAGGGCAAATGTGAAAATTGTGATGAAAATATTCATCAGTTAAATTTACAACATTAAAATTGTACGTTATTCATATTCTTTTATTAAAAAGTTTTTGAATCTTATTTATTATTGGAAAAAATTAATTTGTAACTTCTAATTTTTAAATACTCGAATAAAACCGAAAACCTCTTCAAGTAATGTATATACTCACCATATTTAATATGCCACCCACAATAATGTTCTCATGAATAAAATTTTATTTTCTGTTAAAACTGTTTGATTTATCATAAATACATACAGAGTAACAGATGGCTGGATAGGTATAGACAACATTAGAAAAGGAGAAGGTAAAAACAAATTATATCTGTATAAGTATTTACTTTCTTATTTAGTAGGTATAAAAAAGTAAGCTACCTATTTACGTCTTATTTTAGTAAGTACTTACCTTCTCCAATATATCCTCGAACGTTTTGTCTAGTTTAATTTCTTTAATTTTGTTTTTTAAATCTTTTATTTTATTCTTCAAATCGTCTAAAGTGGGTCTGGTTTCATCTGATATTTTAATATCAGTTGTAGGTACTTCTTCGTCTAAACTTCTACCAATTTCTTTAGTATTTTGTTCATTTCTACTAATATTGTTTTCTATTTCCTTTAACTTAGATTTGATTATTCCTACAATTTTTAAGCAATACACGATATTAAAACATTTTTTGCTTCATTATTAAAGATAAATACAATAACGTCTGGGTCACATATGCCTATATACCTACATAAATACTTTCTCATATACATCGCACAATCAGGAATTCCCTAAATTATCTTAGAAATAAATTTTATTAACATTAGAAAATTGAGATGTTTTCTTATAATGTTTCTTAAAATGTTTTCTTAACCGCTTCTCAAATCACTGAAGTAACTCCTTGAAAATCCAGAACGATTTTGTGTTAGGTAAAGAAGTAAAGGTAAAGGTAAAGAGGTATACATTACAGAAATGTGTAGTCTTTGAACTGGCAGAGTAGAGTAGCTATAGGTGAAACTAAGATTTCTAACTTGAGATCTGCCGAAGATACCGTCTTAGATGCAGCAAGCGAGGATGAGTTCATAGACTTGCTGGACAACTTTCGAACAAGAAGTTTTGATTACGGTTTAAATGTAAATTAAAACAAAACGAAAAATCCGATGCCTAAGAATTCACTACTTCCAGATCAAGATTTTCGATCCAAGTCTCTTATAATGAAAAAATTTTGATATTACCTTTAAGCAAACAAGTATGTTGTGATATTCGCCAATGTGCGCCACGTGACAAGGACTGAGTTGTAAAAACAGAATATGAGATGTAACGAAGCAAAGTCCAAGACCCAAATAAGTACTCTGTTTTTACATATTATAAATATTGTTATTGAATTTTAATTGCTTATTTAAACCCAGCCGGCTACGAAAATAATTTATTACCACGTAAAACTACATTTCCGAGCTCGACCCACACCATCACAGCGTCAGGAGACCGTACTAAGCTCGCGCTCTCTGTGGTGTCAGGCAGTCGATCCGAAGAAGTTACAGCGAGAAGAGGTGCCCTACCAAGTGACCAGCCGTTAAACGTAAGTGAATATTTCCGTAAATTATTGTAAGTCCAACTTTTCGGATTTTGCCAATATTTCCTAAAATATGTCATTTTACGAAACTGTACTAAGTCAGCAAAACTGATTGTGACGAGAATTTTACAAGTGCCGCCTACGTCATTCATTACCAACGCTCATCATTTCTCCCACTTTCCGCCGAGAGAAGAGATACGAGCTAGTTACCTATTGAAGACAGAACCGGCAAGTCAGTTCCTCACGAGCTCCGCTAGCAGCTAGACGTGCCAAGTCAGGATTCCCAAACCGAAGCCCGTCCAAACTGCCAGTAGAGAAGTTAGTCTGTAAGCAGCACCGAAGCCAACCGGACGTACCAGGAGCAACCCAAGAGTCTAAGTAAGAATAATAGTAATTAGCTAGCGGCTTGGCTGATAGTTCGAACTTGTATTTTGCTTTGTGTTTATTTTACTAGTTGTGTTCTCAGGGTATCCGTAATATGTGCTAATGCGGGTACGTTGTGAGTGTAAAGCAAAGGTCCAGGAGTCTCCGTAATATGTGCTAGTACGGAGAAATCAGGCTACCATTTAACCTTCATTACAGTCTGGAAACTCTTGTGTGCTCAGGGTGCGTGTAATATGTGCTAGTGCACGCACACTGTACCCTTAGAGAAAGCGTTTTGGAGTCTCCGTAGTATGTGTTAATGCGGAGAAATCGGGATGCCCATCAAATTTCAGGTCCAGGGTACGGGCTCACATCCAGGTGACAACAGTCTTGTTCCCGTGGCTAACACTGATGTGCTCAGGATATGCGTAATATGTGTTAGTGCGCTTACACTGTGGACACAGAGAAAGCGTCCCCGGGGTCTCCGTAGTATGGGCTAATGCGGAGAAATCGGGACGTGGCCGTATTATTTTTTTTAACTATTTTCAGGTTAGGAGCTGCAGAACGCCGTCTTGTTTCAACTAATCATATCTCTCTTTTCAGCTTTAAGGTTCCTGGTATTAGCCAAGTCTGACACCTTGAGTAGCCAATTTTTTTATTGTTTCATTAGTTCTTGTTTGCTAGCTCCTTCCTGGTATCTAACAACTGTACATAACCTAACCGCTTCCGCCACCTGCACTGTAACCTGTCACCTTGTCACGTTGCGCCGTCAACCGTTAATCGCCGCCATTATCCCGAATTCACGTCATACCGCTGCTTTGCTTCTGCCTGCTAAAAGTAACATCACCGTAGCGTCACCTTAACATCACCGTAACATTACCGTAACAACGTAGCATCACCTTAACTATATCATAGCCTGGGTCCTGTCTTGTATATATTGGTAGATTTAGTGTAAATAATTTAGAGTTGGTATTGTAGAATATGGGAAATAAATAAATATTGTTTACCGCCTTGTGCGTTTTACTGTGTGTGTGTGTGTGTGAAAGTCTAATTTTCCCAATTGACCCGCTGGAATTTACCGTGTCTTCACTGTAGTTACTCCAGCCCTACTTTACAGGCTGTTTGAGGGACGTGGCGTTTCCCCACGAAATATAGGGAACTGGCGCCCGAGCAACCGTAGGTGCCGACGTTGCTCAGGTGCCAAAAGTGACCCTTTTCAGCCTCACCGAAAAGCAATCGTCACAAACTTGGCGCCCGAGCAGACTTTCGCATTCGGCAATCATCGGACGCAACCGAAAAAGTACCAACCGTCCTAAAGAGGCGTCTGAGGTGTCATTTTCGACTAAACCGACCACTCCCGAGTCCGACCATTCCCGACTCGATCCGAGCACTCTAGAGTGCGTTATTAACCGTTTGGAGACCGCTGCAAGATTTCGAGAATTGACCATCAGTTTCTGAGGTGTTAGCATACATTTCCGAAGTGTACCGAAGGGACCCGGCGAAGGACGAAGTCGAGTGGGGTATCATTTTCAGGGTAATCGATTGGTAACACTAGGAACCTGATCCGACCAACCGTTCCGGGAAAAAGTGTGTTACGGCCAAAGTAAGGGTCCGAATTAAGTGGGGCTCATACTAGGTTGTAGTCCGGACCCAGTTACACCGGATTTTACCGACCACCCGGATTTTGTCCGGAATACTTGAAGTCCCCGGAGTCCGAAGTTACTAAGCAAGTGACCCCTCGCGAAATAGTAACTTTGAAACGCAGAATCGACTGCCACTGGTTTCAGACCGATCCGAGTCAACCGTTCCGAAAAAACGTGTACCACAGCAACCTGGGAGGTCGAAAATGAGTAAGACCGACAAGATCGAACAACTGGCATCTCAAGACACCGTTCAGTCCAATTTCACCGATTCTGCCGATTTCCTGGATTATATCCTGAGTCCTACCAGTTCCGGTGATAGATTTTATCTGATTAGTGCTTTCCCCTACCAGTGGACCTCCAATGTGTAAAACATTTACGCATAGCTGCAACCTCTTATATCGGCAGCCCGGAAGTCAGAACAGGGAGTTCTGCTCGAGAACTCGAACGAGAAGGACCTCTCTGAAGCAGCACTACTAGATACCATCCGTCCCAGCACATACCGTCCACCGTCAGCGTCACCGCCACCGTTAACCGTTCATCGTTGGCCGTTACCGTTCAGAGTCGTAGTGTTTAAAGTCACCTCAGAGAAGCAAACATGTCCGACACCGAAGAAGAGCCAAAACAGGAAATCAGAAATTCCAGAGGATGGCAGTCCACCAGAGGCATCTGATTCACGCTTAAGCTGGATCTATAAGCTAAAGAAGGAGCAGCTTGACATCGAATTCCGCAAATTCCGCCTGGACTTATCTGGCACCGTGAAGGGAAAGAAACGACGCCTCGTCAGGTTCATCAAGGAGGGCTGTTCATCACCGCTTCCAACTACTGCTCCCAGGAGCGTACAAGGCTACCAACACCGCCCAATGGACAACACCAGGCTACCGCCCTGATCCGCTGCCTCCAGTACCTTCCAGAGAAGCAAGGGTATCAACTACAACCCCACAACCGCCCCAAGGAACCCACAGAGCAACTGAATCCGCTCCAACACCTTGGACTAGTGGAAAGACACGCGTAGAAAGCAGACCATTGGAAAGTAGACCTCCAGGAAACAGACCTTCTGAGAATAGACCGCCCGGAAACCGACCATCTGCCCCCCACTGGGCAGCACAGGACCTCAATAGTATCTGCTGGAGATGTGGCCGATCTGGTCATTTCCGCAACCAGTGCCTTTTTCCGCCAAAACTGTTCTGCTTCCGTTGTGGCCGACCAGGTACTATGACGAGGGATTGTCAGTGCCAAAGGACGGAAAACTAGACTGGAACCGCACCGTAACGAAGCCAGTATGGTTCCCCCTACCTCCGCCTCGCAAGATACCGACTTCAGAGATAACCGACCGCACATACCAGTAACCATGTATGGTAGAACGTTTTCCGCCCTAATAGACACCGGTGCCGTCCGTTCCTACGTGGAAAACCAAGTAATGGAACTCTGTAAGCAACAAGGAATACCCTCTGTGGGTATATCCGCTCCTTCCGCCCAGCTAGCCGATGGAAATCTAGTGAACGTCACCAGTGCCTATGATCTCGCCTTCATGGTAGAAGAAAGTTCATTTTCCTAAATCTACTTCTACCTCCCGAATTTGACATCCGACATTGTCCTAGGCATGGACATCCTGAGTGCAAGGAAATTTACATTGGATCTGGCCGCCGCCACAGTCTGTCTGAATCGCCGCCTTGTCACACTGCCACTGCCAACTACTCCGCTGACTGGAATCGCCCTGACCCTATCCCCGGATGAAGAGACATAACCGGAACCACCAAATTAGCTCAACATCATATCCGCCTGTCGCAACCGGAACCGATCAAACAGAGATACCGTCCACAAAATCCCCGAATGCAGGAAATTATTAACACAGAAGTTGACGAGATGTTAGCTAATGAGATTATCGAACCGTCCAACAGTCCGTGGAGTTCTCCTGAGGTCACAGTCCGCAAAAAGTATGGAAAGCCCCGTTTCTACATAGATTTCCGGAAATTAAGCAAAGTCACGGAGAAAGATGCTATCCATTACCGTATATCAATGCAATACTGGACAAACTCCGGAAAGCTCGTTACATTTCCAGCATAGATCTGAAGCAAGGATACTGGCAAATACCACTCTCCGCCGAAAGCAAGCCCACCACAGCTTTCACCGTACCAGGACGAGGACTGTTCCATTTCAGAGTTATGCCATTTGGACTTCATTCCGCACTTTTTCAGCGACTCTTGGACCGAATCATTGGACCTGATATGGAACCATATGCTTTCGCAGGGTGAAACCTGCGAAGACCCCCTGAATAACCTGCAAGAAGTATTCCGCCGACTGAGGATGGCTAATCTCCTGCTAAACCCTGAGAAGTGCCATTTCTGCAGGAAGTCATTACGGTACTTGAGACACGTGGTATCCGCAGAAGGCATCAACACCGATCCAGAGAAGGTGGAGGCAATCGAGGAATTCCCCACACCTAGAAACGTACAAGACGTCAGTCATTTTCTTGGTGTTGCCTCCTGGTACCGACGATTTGTACCAGCATTTTTCCAAATTGTGACTCCGTTAACCCGAATCTTGAAAAGGAATCACCGTTTCAAATGGGACACCGACCAAGAAGAAGCTTTTGAGCAACTGAAGAAGTGCCTGACTGAGCTCCAGTATTAACCCGACTTCAAACTGACGCGTCAGACCAAGGACTCGCCGAGAACTACTCCGTCACGGAAAGGGAGTGTCTGGCGATCATGCCGGCATAGAGAAGATGAGACCATACCTCGAAGGTACCACTTTACCGTCTTAACCGATCACCAGTCCTTCGCTGGTTACAGTCTATCAAAAGTCCGACCGGCCGTTTGGCTCGCTGGAGCATATTTCTGCAGCAGTATGATTTTGAGATCAAATACCGCAAGGGAAGCTTAAACCGTGTAGCTGATGCACTAGAACTATGCGCTGTGAATGAGGCGCCAACTGTCTTTGGTACAGACGGAGGAAGTCGAGAAAAATCCAGAAGCTTATCCGGATTACTAGGTACGTAATAACCGGCAGTACTGTCACTTTTGGAATTCTAGCGACTTAGCCGAGCCAGACCAATCTGACCCATGGAAGCTATGTGTGCCAACTCTGCTAAACAGTCTACAACTGGCAATCAACAGCTCCAGACATGAACCGGTTTTTCTCCAGCGTTTTTGAATTTTGGCCGGGAACTAACTCCAGCAATCATCACAAAGATTTTGATAACTATTTTGAAAATTAAGTTGATGGGAATTAGTCTAATCAATAGGCCAAAAGAAGTGTGTTCATAATTCAAAAAGAGTGCGGGGTCGGCGATGGTTAGTGTTAGCCACCGTCTTTGCAGAAAGTCAAACACAAATATCTCGCGAAGCATTGATGCTGTGGTAAGAATGGTAAGAACCTTTTTTGTCCAGCACTAAATTCTCTATAAGTATCCTCGCAGGCTTGTTTTCGTAAAACTAAACGTTTACTAGTTAGAGCGCATCAGTTTTCAAAGAAAAGTTTTTGTGAATTATTTCGTAAACGGTTGATCGCACATTAAAATGAAAATCTTGAAAAGCAGTAATTTTTCTACGATTTCTATCACAGACATTTTGTAGAACCAATAGTTTACGAGATACAGTCCGTGAAAAGTTGCAAAAGAATAGTTTTTTCAAAATATTTTGCAAAAGTTACAAACAATATTTTTATCAAAACGCCTCGTTAACTATCTATTTCTCGGATATAAAAATATGTAATTGCAAACTTGTAGAGCACGAAATTGTACAGAATTTAGTGCACTACAAAATTGATAACATGTTTGAGTGTACGATGAATGGTTTAGGAGATATTTTGAAGAAACTAATTTTTTATAACTTTTGACGAGTTGTAACCCGTAAACTATTATACAAAATGGCGTCTGCCATATAGATCGTAAGGAATTTAGTGCACTACAAGGTCGCCATTGACATTTTAATGAACGATCAACAGTTTACAAATAACTCGCAAAAACTACTTTTTACAAACTTTGATACGCTGTAACTCGTAAACAGTTAGTTCTACGAACCTATTAATAAATTTATTTTTGTTGTAGTTCAATTGTTAGCGAGATATTTGCGTTTAAACTATTAGTAAAGATGTCGGCTAACGACAACCCCCGTCGACCCCGTCAACTTGACGAAATAATCAGAATGAATAAAAAAGAAAAATCGACTTACGCTATTTTTTGCAAAGAAAATATTTCTATCGATTGTACTAAATATCTAAATAATCATTGACTGCCCTACATTTAATATGTAGGAACAGACATATTCAGAGTGCTTGACCAGGCTGTTTCGTCATAATTTCAATTTTAATTTTAGTTCAGTTAGTCTGAGTTATTTCTGAGATTTTGAGAACTTGTTATAAATGTAATACTTGAAATTTAGTTTTCTACAGCTCTGTTACTTAAATCACTGCTTTCTTATTAACAATAATAATAAAGCCTCCTTATTACTATTGTTTAAATCACCTGCCGTACCAATCAGAATGGCTTGGTTTACAACGTTATTCATATGGGAGAATCGTTCAACATGCTCCATTTTGGTCCAACAAAAAGAAATGGTAATAACGAGAGTTGTAGATAATGAATTACTTGCTAAACTTGCGTAACAATTTTCATTTGAACTTTCTTTTCGTAAAATGGACGGTTTAGAAAAGAATAAAGAATCGTATTTTGCAGGTCCTTTTCCAAGATGGTGACTTGAGCACAATTTCTTTTTGGGGGGAATTTATAGATTTTAATCAGAAATCAACAGAGACTGTTTACTGATTCCCCTGCGTGTATGAGGTTTTTTCCTGAAATATGTATAATGATAAGTCAGGCCTTTGAGATTTTTAACAAAATTTTTTCACCATGGTGCAACACAGTTTTCGCGATTTTATTTTCTTGAAAATTGTTCCCATCATTATCAGCATATAAGTAGTTTCAGGATTTTGGCCGCGTTTTTAGATTTTCTGGTACAATATAGAGTTGTTCGGGTCCTCAATTTGCCTACTTTAGAGTTCTTTCTAAGAAGTAAACATACCTCAGAAACAGACCACAGTTCGAGTTGGGGTGTAAACAGACGCTACTACATACCAAAAACAAAACAAAATTTAAAAAACTTGAGGCGTGAAACACTGGTTTTTGTGCAGATGAGAGTAATGGCTAGAATACCACTTATACACAAACACTTGGTACCTATCTATTACATCATAGTATTCTTATTTCTATAATCATATACTGACCTTCAAATGATGTTTGCAACATGTTTGCTATTTCCGTCATACTGTCTATAATATCTTGAATTGTTGCCTGTAATCTCGAGTTACATACATAGCTTTGAAATAAAGATTCAGGAACCTTAAGGTCATTTAAACTTTTTTTTACGTTCAAACTGTGTTCTTTTATTTCGTCAACACGTCTTGAAACATCTAAAATATAATGATGAATTATCTACAGGTTTAAATACATTCACCCAATGATGTTTAAAACAAGTTCCACATTTAGTATTTTTATTAGTGGTGATAAGAAACTGCTATAAAGACTTTAGTACTCAGTATTAAATACACTACATTTTCATTAGAACCTAAATAATATACTAACCAATGTTTTAACTTTTAGATTATGTAGATTGTAAAATCACTAATAATGAAATTTTATTCGACTAGTTTCATAAAATAAATATGCTGTATAACATATGCCCACAAGTGCCTTCATTCTAAGAAGTAATAATAGCAAGCCAGTTAGCTTATTATAATGTATATGATTTGAATTAAACATTTAACGTCTAATTAGTTTATAAACCTATCTTTATATTTATCTGTCCTATTTTTCTTTTAAACTGACATTGACCCTACTCACTATAGGGACATTGATTGTATTGTTATGTTATTGTTATTTTTATTTAACTTATATTTTATATATTTGTTTTAGTTGTACATCTATCTATGTAAACATTTGTATCTATTTCTTTTTATTGATGAGCCAAATGTACAGAATTTGTATCCGCTATTGGTAAATAAATTTCTATTTCTATTTCTATTTCTATTTCTATTTCTATTTCTATTCCTATTCCTATTCCTATTCCTGTTCCTATCCCATCCCTATTCCTATTTCTATTTCTAAGATAATCAAATATTAAACTTTAAAAACGTTTTACATTGTACGGCAAATATTGTACAGGTATTTTGGCAATCCTTTGACCTCTCAATTTACTATCCCGTTTGGTAATTTATATGCACACTTTGTTTTAGTTCTACCTCTAAAGAAACCAAATAGAAATCAATTAAAGGAATAGACGGAGCGTTTAATTTAACGCACACAATTAGTTTGATCCTATTAGAACAATACAGGGTACGCATTTAGTTCCATACCGTTTAGGTATTACAATTATTGAGCTTCTGAATATCAGATTTGGTATTAATGAAAAGCGCATTTCCAGTATCTTAAACAAAAATATCACCCAGACGAACAAATCTCATATCAATCAGTAATTTTAAGAACGCGACGTGAAGTTTGTTTATATTACATATTACTAAAAACTTTCTTTGAATAAAGTAATAATAATATTATAGTATCATAATAGACGAACGAGTTATTTTCCGGACTTAACTGACTAATCGTGTTCGACAATCGTAACGAAGCAAATTTTCCAATGAATTATTTTTATTAATTTTTCAGTTATTTCTTATTCATCGTATACGTATCTTAAAGCAATAATTTTTAATCAAAATTAAGTCATACTTACCTAGTGGTGTACTTATATCTTTCCCAATTTTTTTAATATTCTCTATATCGTCCCTAAAAATTCAAAAATATGTGTACTATAAAGCTAGCATTTTAAGACAAAATGATTTTTACCAAAATTTATCTAGAGATATTTCACATATCTAGTTTTGCGTGCAACAATGTTGGAATCCTGAAGATTACACTTTTATGCATTATTGTACAAAAAAGAGCTGCTCTAGTGTTATGATTGGTGATGCCTACAGCAAGGGCGGTTCTAGGCTAATACTCTGGAGGGTGTAGTAACTAGTTGGTACTTACATTCCAAAATATAATTCAATATACAAGAACAAAAATTTTATTCTAATAAGAAAATGTGAAATGAACAAACAATTAAAGAACTATTAAAACATAAAAAAATAGACATGAAACACATTTACATATTAGACATATCATCAGTCAATCTATTAACTACACACACGAAAGTGATAATTTAATATCCTGGTGTCTATGTAAATTGGTGAGACTAACCAATCGGTCTTGGGTCATCGTTGTTCTAAGCCATGTTTTGAACATGAACATTTACAATAAGATGAAGACTATATATGCAGAGAAATGAGCGAATACGGGAGCAAAGATAATTGCACCGGCGCGACCGGCGGATGGTACCTGGGTAAGAGAATGTAATAAAAAAAGGTTATAGACGAAAGAAAATAAAGATGCTTTGAACAGCAACGGTTAATCGGAAAATCAGATAGAATGTAGTAAAGAGGCTCGTTCCAACACATTGGAAGGAACTTAGGTCTGTCAAGATGTTGTGAATAAAATCTTCATCGTTCTTTGTGAAGTCACTCGACATAGTATAAATGCATGATATTAAGAAATAGAGATACGCTCTCACGCATACCTCCCCTTACTGCAGTTCCCGCTGTTACGTCACGTAAAAGTCAACTAGTTCAGTGGTCAATTTTTAGTTTAGATGTAAACTAAAATTACCTTAACCGAAGTATTTAGAAGCTTATCCTTCAATAAAATACCAAATTACGACTTTTTTGGTTGTCCGAGACAAAAGATAGAGCCAAAAACGTGAGAAAATTGTAAAATAATAGATACAATTATTTTCTCGTTTAACTCGCTCTAACTAAAAAACGGGACAACGAGTTAATCTCAAATTTTTACCGTGTGATGAATCTATATTTGTTAACAAAATGTGTTAATATGAAGGTCAAGTTTTAATAAGTGTAGAAAATATGATTTTTTTTCTAAGGCTATGTCGATAAACTGTGAAAATTTACAGGTGGGAATACAACAAACGAGAAACTTTTTTGTCTTTCGAAATAGATACCAAGTATATCGAGGGCATATGAAGATAAAGGATGGAGCTAACTTTTTTATTTGAAACTTTTTTTTCTAGGATTAACAGTTTTCGAGAAAATTGCAATTAAGTATACGTAACCCCCTCGCGAATGGTACAGCGCAGAGAATGCAGTGTGAGAAGTACGTTAGTGTTGTTTAATGAAATCGAATTCAGATTTTCTTGAGATGTTTCAGCAAATCAATGGAGGTTATTAAATATTTGTAATAATTACCATGAGAGAACACATTGATATATCCCGCGCTATTAAATTAAGTCATACTGCGAAAACGCTATTTTGCAGATGCAAAATGTTTTTCATAATAAAAACATTAAAGAATCCAGCAATTTATCTCTAAATAACAGAATAAATATTTCTCATTCTTGACTTTGTCTATTTTCCTGAATAACGTTAGATAAATGCACTGTTTCATAATTAAACTAATTAAAGTAGTATATTATTTACTACTACTATTTATTGTGTTTAATTAAATGAATTAAAATTTGATATTAAATAAAAACAAAATAAATAGCTTACTTACACGTTGAAAAGTCAACGGTGCAAAAGATCATAATATGTGCTTGCAACAATTAAGTATTTTGGAGGTGTTTTCAGAAACATTTAAACCCACAACGGCCTTATGCGAAATGAAAAGTGCTGACAAAAGCAGTCATAGAATTCTATGATATTAAAAAGTAAATTTGCCTGCAATCAGCTTTCTAGGTCTTATATTACGGTTTTCGATGTATTTTTAGGCGTATTTTTAGGTATATGGTCGCCGGCGCGGGCTCGATTTGAAGTTGACTAGAGGGTGACGCTATGCGCACAGTAGGTCGAAAGCTGGTACTCGTACCGAGCGTATCTTATATTTCATAGTATCATGGTATAAATGGTACCAATTCGATGTAGTAAATAATCAAGTTAGCCAAAGAAAACGTTGGAATCAAATTTTACTGATGTTTTTTAATATATATAGGAATGTTAAATATATCTTATTCAAGTATAAAAGTAAGCGGCCCAAAACACATTAAAAATGTCCTATTTTGTGGTTTAAAGAAAGGCTAATCATAGAACAAAAAGAAGTGATGCCAATCAGTCAAGTTAAATCGAGGGAAAGACATAATTATCAAATTGTGCTATATAAGTATTTAGTACACAACATTGACGCGCTTCAAGGCTTCCAACATCCCGCTTTTATGGTTTATGGTTTTAAATGTTTGATAATTAGCGTATTATGACGAAGTTTTCAATGCACGAACTTGCTAGTAGCGACTTTGAGGTTAATTTTCTCAAAAATGACTTACATTTTCAAAATTTGATGGATATCATTAGTAGCGTTCTAGTTTTACTTCCACGTCCAGTGGAAGTATAGTAACGACCAAAAATTTTTTAAAAATTTTTATTGTCCAAATAGGCTTAAAATGTCATGAAACGTCGAGATTTTAAGTTTGAGCGAAAAAAAAATTTCTGTCTGTCGGTCTGTCTGTAACTTTTTTTGTGCGCACGTTTACTCTGGAACCGTTTGAGATATTGACTTGAAATTTGGTACACATATGTACTTTAACGAGATCTAGAACTAGATTACATTTTCATCTTGTTCCGTTGAAGGGTTGGGGGGTAAATTGGGGTAAATTTGGGGTAAATGGGTAAATCAAGCAGGTAAGAATCCATGAAATTGGTATTTAGTATATACAAGAGAAGCTGAGGTCTCAAAAAAATTTTTGGCATTAGCCACCCCCATTACCACCCCCACCTCCTTATTAAAGGGGATGAAAAAAAAAGTGATTTAGTGCATGTACAGGAACCAGAAACCTAAAAATATTTTTTTGCTTCATCCACCCCCCACTCCCACCCCCCTATCACCACCCCCACCCCACTACCGATGTGGGGTATCGTTTTATGGGTTTTTGGGGTAGAGGATTTCAAATATTATATTATTAAAGTTCCATAAACAATTATTTTCACATACAAAGTTTTTTCGTTGTGAGTGACTTGGATAGAGAATCTGAATGTGGAAGTAGTGATTCCTTGGGCAGCGGTTTTTTAAGTAAGTTTCCAAAAATTTATAATCGCGATAGGCCTTATCTGGATATCACGATGCATGCTTTGAATCGATTAGATGAATTCGATTTTATATAATTCGACTCTGTTAAAACAGTTGTCTATGTCGCATGGCCAAATTATGCTCTACAAGATCGTGAAGGTCCCATCTAGTAATACCTTACTCCACTATTAGAATATCAGTAAATACCAAGGAGTTTAAAACAACATAACTATAAAACATGATCTAGACACGCAAGATATATTTATGCAAACTTTGTTAATAATCCGAGAGACGACCGTAAAAAATCCTACGTCACCGAACATTAGATTTAATTCATGATAAATTCGAAAGAATACATTGAACCGTTGCCCTACCTGAGCATATCATAGCGGGAGGCCTTCAATTAAGCTAATTACGGAGCATAAGTAGTCCAGTCAACGAATGGCCCAAAAAGTGGTGTAAAGTGCGTGAGCAGGGACCTAAGCGATTCCTTTAGAAAATTGTTGGGTGCTTAGGGAGTGAACATACTGAAAGTCCTGAAGTTCAGAAAGTCCCACACTTATACCAAATGAAAGCTCATGAAATTCTCTACAAGTTTCATTTTGTATACCGTTTTCAAGCTACACGCTCCGGAAAAGTGAAAATTTTCGAAAAACAGATTATTACATCACATTTTTCATCAAACATTCCTTCATATCGTCTAAACTATTCTGAGAGGAAGTTGTAGAGAATTTAATTCCCTCAGCCAACAGTACGAAGTCACAAGAATAGAGGCGACGATACAGACTGAGGAGGTCGGTTGACATCAATTTGACATGGAAAATATCGATACCTGTGAAACAAGAAGATTTTTTGTCCACTCCTGTCAACAAAAGTCAATTCATCTCCTTACTACAGATAAAGCTTCAGGAGAATGGGATACAGACTCTCCAAGCCAAAGATGATGCTGACGTCCTTATCATGAAGACTACTGTGGAACAATCCACTCACAGTTCTATGGCTGTCGTTGGTGAGGATGTGGACCTCGCTGTCCTTTTGATAGCATCCACTCCTCCCACCCAAGACATCCTGCTGCTGAAACCCGGCCGAGGGAAAACCAAACAATGGCACTGTCCACCCAAGAGATGCAGCAGCATATATTTGAACACATCCTGTTCTTACATTCATTTACCGGCTGCGACCCAACATCTTCAACTTTAAGGAAAAGCAAGGTGGGCTTCTCAAAATTGTACTTAAAATCTGAAATCATCAAGGAATCGGCAGTGATCTTTTACAACCCTTCCTCCACTCAAGGCGAGGTTGAAGAGGTGGGAAGATTTGCTTCCACAAATGGTATGGGGCACAGCAAGACAGACCTCCCTCAACCAGTACCGCTTCCAGTCGTTCATGAGGTCAGTGGCAAATATTAAGCCTGACATCAGCTCCCTCCCACCAACTGAGAGCGCAGCTAAACAGCATTCCTGGCGCACCTACCACCAAGTGCAGCAGTGGCTCGGAAATGAGTGGGAGTGGAAACAAGGAAGGAGACACCCTGGTACCAATTACAACAGAACCGGAGGTCCTACTGAAAACGATATTTTGCCGCTGCACCAAGGATTGTGGTAGTGGCAAATGTGAATGCTGGAAAGCAATGCTGAACTGTTCGGCGGCGTGCCTCCACTGTAAAAGGAAATGCCTCAACGGCGTGCCTGTTTACGACGAGGACGACGATGAAGACGACGTAGAGCCCCTTCAGCAAGAACCACCCACCACTAAGGATGAGGATGCCATGGACGAGGAACCCTTGCCAGGAGCCTCACGGCTAAAGAGCATAAAAACGTGAATCCAGAGAAACTTGAGAGTTTAACATTGAGTTATTGAGAGTGAGAACAATGACAATTATTGAAATCGAATAAAATTACTTACCTTATATGTGACTTTTTTTATCATCTTTAAAATACAATTTTCTATTTTTCAGGTAAAAATATGTTTTTCGAAAATTTTCACTTTTCCGGAGCGTGTAGTTCGAAAACGGTTGCGAATTCGAAAAAAATATATAAAATTACAGTTGTAGAGAATTTCATGAGCTTTCATTTCATCAAAGTTTTCCCTGCGACGCACAGTGGGGCAGGAGACCCGAAAATCTGGCCAAAAATCAAAATATGTAATAGAGTTAACACGATCGCTCTTTTGAGCTATGTGTAGCCAACATCTTTACACGTAATATAATGCATCGCAATTGGCCGTTACATGATTTATTTCAGCACTCACATAAGTCGAAACTGAGTAGTGCAGATAGTGCGTTGTGAATTTTAAAGTTTTATTAGATCTTTGTGCTCGTTTATTTGTTCACTACTGTATTGAAATTCTAGTTTTTTGCCATGGAGGCTTCAAGTTCAGGTGTGTATTACATTTTCTAGTACTTATAATTTTGTGCTAAGCAGTAACATTTTTGTAAATGCCAATTTAAAGTCGTCAATGTAAAATATTAATTGTTCTTAGTAATAATGAAACATTTACTTTGGTCCCAAGCCTTCTTTTTTAATGGGAGTATTCTTTATTTATTAAATAAATATATTACGTTTGAAATTTGTGCCCTTATTTTGCCCTTCACTTTTAAAATTGAAATTATTTCTAGCCTGAAACGCTTTTTAACAAGTATATAATAATTATTATATTCGAATGTTTTTTTAGATACTATATAAAACCTTTATAAGTTCGATTTTGTAAAATATTTTTCCCATCACTAGCATTACAGAATAGGTACATGAAAATACAAAATTTCGTAATTTTCTCTTGATATAATTTGTCCATCCCTTATAACCCCCCCTTTTTTGAGAAATGATTTTATTAAATAATTTTTCTATAAACCTGAACCTATTTTTGGATCATTAGCCAAGTTTCAGATTTTTTGCCAAATTTTCGGGTCTCTTGCCCCACTGTGCGACGCACCGTTTTCGAGATATAAGCGAAAAAACCAAAAGTGGGACTTTCTTTGTGCCCCCCCCCTCCGGCTCACCTGATAGACATCAGGACTTTCAGTATTTTCACTCCCTAAGCACCCTGAACAACTTTCTAAAGGAATCGCTTAGGTCCCTACTCACTCCTCTATTGACTGAACTAAAGGTACCTATGTTACAAAACATCAGGCTAAAATTTATATGGTCTATAGAGAAATATAAATTATCTTGGTCACCTCACCTTGGCGGAAGTGCTCGGCAGACCATCCTATTGCCTAGGCAGATCAACGCAACGGTTCAGTTTGTTGGCATATAACCTTTCGAATTTATCATAAATCAATCGGATGTTCCATGACGCAGAGTTTCGTATGGCTGTCTCTAGGACTATAACCTTTCAATGGATATTTATCTGCTAAGTCAATACATACCTTAATGATCTATATAATTTGTCCGCCTGAACGCATTCATTGAGTGCATCATTACGGATGTTTCTTTTACGTTGTAATTCATTTAGTTGTTCGTTAATTAAATTTATATCATCTACAATATTTTGTAGAAGTTCCAACTTTCTTGAAGTCTGAGAATTTATGTCATAGGTAGATTTACTTTTATTTTTAACATCGTCTAAATTTTTTATATTTAAAATAATGTTTTCCGTTTTATTAATTAATTTATTTATATCATCCAAAGTGGATGGGATGTTGGAAACAGAAGGAGATTTATTGTATAAGTCACTTAAGTGCTTCAGTTCTTCATTGAAACCTTGGTAACAAACATTATCACATTCTATACCTTCTCTTTTCTGCATGCAATACACAACATAAGTGGCGTCTAAAAATAAAAATGATTAGGGATTATTCAACAAATACGTACCTACGCAAAAATAGTCTCTATTCAAGCCCCCCCCCCCCCCCCCCCCATTTGTAGTAGCTTGTAACATTTGCGATTGCGAGAGTCCCCGTAAACCAGTGTTCATTCGAAAACTGCCCCCCTGAAAACTACATTTTTTACCAAAATATTCTGTTGAATAGTTTGCCACGAGAAAACGAACTTAAAATGTTAAATGTACCTATATTTTTCGATTATTTTTTTTTTTTGTTGGAACGTTCACTTTTTAGAAACCCGCCTTCTCCGATTATTAATTTTGCCACATTTTCAGTAACCCCCTCCCCCCTCTCCATCTAAAAGCAAAGTAATATACTAATCAAAGTATCGTTATACATCTAGTTGTGATAATATATTATATGGTTGAACCTCTTTCAAAAAATGGCATAAAAGCTATGTTTTTTTTATATTCGACAAGGACCATCAGGGGCGCGCCCACAGTGGACGAAATCGAACGCCTATGTGTAAAACGGCGATCGCATCTTAAAATGAGACTACGTTGAGCAATGGTCAGACACCAGTCGAACGATACCAAGAGAACACTAATTGTGAAGCGCTCCTGGGAACGTCATCACACCAGTAGTGCCGCGTATGTTACGATGGGTTTTACCATAACATTATAAGTTCAGAGGGTAGTCTTCGGACTTATTCCCCACTTAAGACTGAAGATGCGTTTGCACATCCATAGATATGTATATTCTTTCCTCTTTTAGATGATTAGAGATGGGACTGGCGCCATTTAAAAAAACGTGTTGCTAGTTTGGTTATTGAGTCTAAGTTTACCCACAGATACCTCACTGTACGAGAAAGTCACAAACGTGTGCCCACAAGAGAAGAAAGCTGTTATTTTTCTCCTTTTCGTGAACAGCATTGGGTCTGTTTTGCCAGGGTTGACAGAGAGCTCGTGTCTATTACACAGTTCCTGAACTATATTGAAAGCCCTTTACATGAACCCTGCAATAGTCACTTCAAATTTACCTGTTATAATGATATCCACGTCAGCGCCATGTGCTTTTGTACATAGCAGCACACTTCACTCAATTCAACCAGTAGCCCCTCGCGCATGAGTTTCCACAATAGACTGGACAGTACCCCACCCTGTGAACGCGTGGGCGCTCCTCGTCCTCGTCCCGTCTTGGCTCTAACCGTTCCCTGAGCGTAACTGCAACGTTGCAGGTTCTCAACATAGACGATATCCACCTAACTATGGTATGGTTCACGCTGAAATTCGCAGAGAGAGAGAGAGAGAGAGAGAGAGAGATAGGGGGGGAGAGAATCGAAGGTAGGATTATTGAACGCTCCTTCGATGTCCAAAAAATGCTTTCAAGGACAGTTCTTTCTGCCCTAGCGCCTTCTCAGCTCCTACAACTATCTGATGAAAGGCCATCTCTGCAGACTTTTTGGTTTGGCATGCATGCTGGTTGAGGTGAATTGAAGATCGCACCAGTGCCCGATCCTTTATACTCATGTCCTCCAATATTTCTAAAAGAAAGGATGTCAGGCTTATTGGTCCAAAAGCCAAATACCAAGTTTGTTCATATATTATACGACCAGTCTTTGGTACGACGACCACTTTTACCTCTGTCCAGGACACTGCTATATATACTGAAGCTAGGCAAGATTTAAGTGGATGAGACTGGTATCCCAATAGTACCTTCACACCCTTCTGTATCAGGGCTGGATAGATACCGTCAGATCTTGGCGAGTGGGAGCAACTGCTCTTACCGCCTTCTTCCAGTCAGTAGTAGTTACCTCGGATTTAAATTCTGTCGCTGAAGGCTTCGTTTCCAAAATTTTTGGCCCTGAGAAATGAGCATCAATATGCTTATGTAGGACTCATTTGCCAATGGTTCATAGTTCTACGTAAGACCCTCCAGCTCTATCTTTTCTACTTGTTCATCAAGCTTTTATACCTTCGCTGAGCTGACTTGTAATCTCTCAGTCGACTGTACGTTTCTTTACGCAACCCATTTAGTTCCTTATTTCACCATGGGGCGCTATTTTCCCCTTTACTTACTTTCAAGGGGCGGTTGTTTTTTTTTTTCTCTCCCTTTTTGGCTTCGAGTTTATGAAAACTCATGCGCCACAAACTGTTGTTAAAATAAAATAGCAAACAAAATTATACTCAATGAATAAACAACCAAAAATTTACAGTGAATAAAGCCAGCGCAGGCAAAGCTAACCTAACACGAACGAAGTAAAATAAACGCCAGGAAGTAGGAAGGTATAAGACGCATTTCTCGCCCAGGGGTCTATCAGGGCATTTTTTCACAGAAAGGTGGACCACGGTTGGTGGGAATAGGAGGAAAAACCGCATGGATAAAAACAAAGGTGAAACAAAGCTAAACCTAAAGCAATGTGAAGAAGTTTTTTTTTTCCGATTCATAGGTCCAGTTTTATATTTTTCAGAAAAGTTACAATTGTGTTAAAAATTTGTAAGTTGTTTTGATGCAATAAAATAGTAAGATTAGTGGGAAGTTGAATGTTAAGTGAAGAAAGTTTTTTGATAAGTTCTGTTGTAGCCTCGGTGTTATGTTTACAATTAAAAATAATATGGTTCAGATCTGCAGTGGATTCACTATCACAACTACATAAAGGACTTTCAAGGACTCCGATCCGATTCAGGTGTTGTGGAAAACGGCCGTGGTTTAATTTTAATCTGGTAATAGTCGTAGAAAAATACCTAGATACTTTGTGGCTGCTTATATGGGGAAGAAAAGTTGGTAGCACGGGGTGAATTTTTGCGTAGTGATTTTTTGAGCTGGCCACATACGCTTCCCAAATAATTTGCCATTTATTTTTTTGGTCCTGCCTATAGATATGGAAAAAATCTGTCACCGGATAGAAAGGCTGAATGACACCTCGTTCTTTAACGGCTTGTTTGGCAAGATTATCTACTATACAATTTCCTATGATATTTGTATGTCCCTTAACCCAAACATATTTAACCTCAAAACCCGCCGCATTAACTATTGACTCTTAGTGCTTTATTTTACAAATTATATCGTTTTTATATTGCTCTTGTCCAAAATTGCTTATGGATAACAGAACGGATTTAGAGTCGCTTAATATGGAGATATTTTTAAGAACAGGATTTGGTTTCATTATATAACAGTCGGAGGTCCAGGTTAGAGCCTGGTATATTGCGAATGCTTCAGCACTGTATATAGTGCACTCTTTGAATAACTTAAAGGTAGCTGTTAAGCTCATACTGGAGACGTAAAAGGCACACCCAGTTCCTTCTGAAGTTTTGGAGCCATCTGTAAAAATTTTTAAAGTTGGGCCATTAGATAGGCTTTTTTTAAGGATCTCTGAATTTAACGAATCGTTATTTGAATATTGTGGGAATAAAACATTTGATTTTATATGTCCTAAACCATATTCGTAGTGGAAAATGGAGTAATTGTTTTGAGGGAAGACTAGGTTTGTATAGGGTTGACATTCCAAAAATGATTCGGACAAAGGTGGACTGTTACGATGTGCCCAAAATGCATTCGTCCGAATTTCTAATGATAAAGAACAAACTTTATTGTATAACTCCTTATTATATGTTTGAATTTTGACAAAAAATTTGTTTGCCTGATACTGCCTTCGTAGATGAAGGGGTGGTTCTTGTGATTCAGCCAAGACAGCTTCATTTGGTGAAGATTGCATTGCACCGATACATATACGTAAAGCCTTATGTTGAATTATGTCTATTGTTTTTAGGTTAGAGGCAGAAGCTGAACCATATAAGGTGCTACCATAGTCTAATATTGACAAGATATAGGATTTGTAGAACATAAGCGCGATTTTGGGGTCAGAGCCCCACTTGACTTTGGTGACACATTTCAAAACATTTATACCCTTTTCACATTTGGTTTTAATGTAATTTATATGTTTAGTCCAGAGTAATTTTTTGTCCAAAATAATGCCAAGATATTTATAATTGTCAACAAGTGGAATTGAATAGGAGCCTAAATTTAAAATTCTGGTAACAGGGTCAGTTCTGTGGCGACTAAATATCATTATAGCGGACTTGTTCTCAGATAATTCAAAGTTATGATCAATGAGCCAGAATTTGAGGCAGTAAATAATGTGTTTCAGAACCGTGACACAGTCTTTGTATGTTTTTTGGGTGGAATAAATGACCAGATCATCAGCGTATTGAACACAAGTTATTGTCTCGTCCCATCCCAATGAGAACACAAACGTTTAAAAGACGTTAAAATTAACGATAACCGAACATTTAGTAACCATTGTATTACAGCGTTGAATCAACGGACGAATGTCCCGCGGTTCAACGTGTATTTCAAAGTATTTTATAACATTTTTGTAACGTTATATTTAACGTTAATTAACGTTATATGATGACGTTTTTGTAACGTTATGTATATAATAATACTTAACGTTGAATTTGACCGCTATTTAACGTTTTAACAACGTTAACTAACGATAAAATTCAACGTTAAGTAATATTATAGACATAACGTTACAAAAACGTCATCCTATAACGCTCAATAGCGGTAAAATTCAACGTTAAGTAATATTATAGATGTAACGTTACAAAAACGTCATTATATAACGTTAATTAACGTTAAATATAACGTTACAAAAATGTTATAAAATACTTTGAAATACACGTTGAACCGCGGGACATTCGTCCGTTGACTCAACGTAGTAATACAATGGTTACTAAACGTTCGGTTATCGTTAATTTTAACGTCAACTGAAATAAGGTTTGTTTTGGTTTTGAGAAATAACAGTCCTCGGATGTCAGGAGCATGCGCAGTTAGTAAAACGTGTTCTGTTTTAGTAACTGCGCAAGCTGTTTTACTAACTGCGCATGTTCCTAACATCCGAGGACTGTTATTTCTCAAAACCAAAACAGACCTATAACCACGTTGTATCTCGAGCCACAAAATAATGATCTTTAATCTGATCCCTATAAAATCCGTCCATATAAATCGTTGTTCCCTGAAAGAATTATGTTTTTTAATTTCTATAAATTCATAAGGGTATAAGCTAAAGCATGACAAATTATTGCCAGTGGTTTGTATGTATCGCCATCTACAAATAACTTCTGCAACAAACTACGTGGTAAGCAGGCAAATTTAATGCATTAAGATAGATGTGTAGAAAAACGTTAAAAAAACGTCAACATCTACCATTTATTTTACTTGTAGATTTAGAACGTCAGTGTATTTTAATAAGTGGAAAGCATCAGTTATTTTAACGTTGTATACGGGGTGCCACAGGTTAGTGGCTCCCCCTATATTTCCTTTATATTTTAACTTATCCATTTGAAATTTGGCGTGCATAAACTACCTGTAAAAATGGATTTTTCGGCATAAAGAATGGTATAAGATCATTTCCGGTTTACCCGGAAATGACCGCAACTTTCGATTTTTAAATGAAACACCCTGTGTATTTTTACATATTTGGATTCAAGACAACATTCTAAGTATACCCTGAAATTTTCGCGAATTTTTGAGTCGATGTTCAGTTTTTTTATGCATTTTAAGACATTCGTCTAGAGTGCTTGGGAATACCAAAATTTGTTGTAAGGCAGGTAAAGTCCAACGGAAAAATATAATTTTTCCTTTAATTTCATTAGTAACTATTTACGAAGCCTCCAAAATTGAACAAATCACTTTTTTATCGAAAACTTTTTTTTTTCAAATGGGAAGATGGTGGCTCCTAGTGTTCATTAAATTATAGATTTTTTTCTGATTTCATTGATATACCCATTTCAAATCTATGCTATTTGTTTTTCTATTTTATTAAATTTATTTAAAAATAAAAAATCACTTTCAATATAATTCTTCTTGAACTTCAACATTGTTGTCTTTGGAAAAATCATATGTCTAATAGTGAAATTTGAATAACTACATTTTTGTGAATAATAGCCTTTTGGTTCTCTCTTTTGTTTCTTAATAGGTATAAGTACTAGTGCAAAGTATAAGAATCAATAAAAATTATTTTGAAAGTGATTTTTTATTTTTAAATAAATTTAATAAATGAATTCAGAAAAAAAATCTATAATTTATTGAACACTAGGAGCCACCACCTTCCCATTTGAAAAAAAAAGTTTTCGATAAAAAAGTGGTTTGTTCAATTTTGGAGGCTTCGTAAATAGTTATTAATGAAATTAAAGGGAAAATTATATTTTTCCCTTGGACTTTACCTGCCGTAGAACAAATTTTGGTATTCCAAAGCACTCTAGATGAATGTCTTAAAATGCTTAAAAAAAACTGAATATCGACTCAAAAATTCGCGAAAATTTCAGAGTATACTTAGAATGTTGTTTTGAAACCAAATATGTAAAAATACACAGGTGTTCCATTTAAAAATCGTAAGTTGCGGTCATTTCCGGGTAAACCGGAAATGGTATCATACCGTTTTTTATGTCGAAAAATCCATTTTTACAGGTAGTTTATGCTCCCCAAATTTCAAATGGATAAGTTAAAAAATAAAGGAAATATAGGGGGGGAGCCACTAATCTGTGGCACCCGGTATCATGTAACTTCAATATATAATAGTTATTAATGATACTAGTTTGATATGACGAAACGCATGCGAAGTTAACCAGGAGACGGAGCCGAGTGATTTTATCACACTAGTTTCATTAATTGTCATACACTTCTATCATTCAAAATTTAATACATTCATCTTTAAACTTTAAAATAACATTTGGCTTTAAGATATGGTATATTTGTCATTAATTTCTTACGTCAAAAACACGTAAAAATTTAATCATTAAATAATTAATATGTTAACGTAAAAATTGTATTTGATTTTCACACAAATTTATTTTTGATATAATTTTAGTCAGTAAAAATGCTTGTAATAAGAGTTATTTAATAATTTACTGAATATGTAAAAATAAAATTATATTTTATAGCATGATTCATTAATATCTTACGTTTAAAACTCGTCTAAACAAAACGTGTTTTCATATGTTATTTTTAACGTTATAGTCAGTGAAATTTTACGTAATTAGAACGTTCATAACAAACTTCGGTAAATAATTAGCTTTGAACGTTAAAGTAACGTCCAGTGTTAACACATGGTATATTTAGTATTAATTTCTTACATTAAAAATACGTACAAAATTAAATTGTTAAACAGCAATATGTTAACGTGAAAATCACATTTGACTTTCACGGGAAATATATTTTTACTGGATTTTTGTCGTTTCCAGAATATCTTAAGTTTAAATCTCGTCTAACCAAAACGTTTCAAATTTGTAACGTTATAATCACCAATACATTTTTACCCAATTAGAATGTTCATAACAAACGTTGAAAACGTTTAACTTTCAACGTTAAAGTAACATCCATTCTTAATACATGGTATATTTATCATTAATTTCTTACATTAAAAACACGTAAAAAATTAAATTGTTAAACAATAATAGGTTAATGAGAAGATCACGTTTGAATTTCAGGGGAAATTTATTTTTAGTGGATTCTTGTCGTTTTTAGAACGTTAAATATTTACGTTATTTGATAATTCACTGAATAAGTTAAAATAACGTTATGTCTTAAGGAATGATTTATTTTTCGTTAATATCTTACGTTTAAAACTCGCCTTAACAAAACATTTTTCCATACATTATGTATAACCTTATATTCAGTAAAATTTTACGAAACTAAAACGTTTAAAACAAACATTGATAAATATTTAACTTTGAACGTTACGTAACGTTAATTTTTAACACATGTATTATCACTCATTTCGACCACTAAAGACACGTAAAAGATTAAATTGTTAAACATTAATATGTACACGTGAAAATCACGCTTGAATTTCACAGATAATTTATTTTTAGCAAATTTTTGTCATTCTTAGGACTGTAAAAATACACGTTATTTGATAATTAACTGAATACGTTAAAAAAACGTTAATACTTGAGGTATGATTAATTTCTCGTTAATATCTTACGTTTAAAACTCATCTAAATAAAACGTTTTTCCATATGGTATTTATAACCATATATTCAGTAAAATTTTACCTAATTAAAATGTTTAAAAACAAAGTTTGAAAAGTATGTAATTTTGAACTTTACAGTAGCGTTTAACACAACGTTTTTAACGTTTTAATACAAGACGTATTCATCATTCATTTCTAACGTTGAAAACGCGTAAAAAATTAAATTGTTAAACAGTAATATGTTAACGTGAAAATCACGCTGGAATTTCACAGACAATTTATTTTTGGTCCATTTTTATCGTTTTTAAAATATAAAAATATACTTTATTTAATAATTCACTGAATACGTTAAAATAACGTTATGTCTTAAAGTATGTATGATTCATCTTTCGTTAATATCTTACGTTTAAAACTCGTATAAAGAAAACGTTTTTTTTATATGTTGTTTATAACCATATATTAAACGTTTAATTAAAACAAACGTTGATAAACACTTAACTTTGAACTTTACAGTAACGTTTATTTTTAACACATGGTGTATTTATCATTCATGTCTAACATTAGAAACACGTAAAAAATTAAATTGTTAAATAGTAATATGTTAACGTGAAAATCACGCTGGAATTTCACAGACAATTTATTTTTGGTGAATTTTTGTCGTTTTTAGGTCGCTAAAAATATACGTTATTTAATAATTCACCGAATACGTTAAAATAACGTTATGTCTTCATTTTTCGTTAATATCTTACGTTTAAAACTCGTATAAAGAAAACGGTTTTTTATATGTTGTATATAACCAAATATTCAGTAAAATTTTACACAGTTAAAACGTTTAAAACAAACGTTGGTAAACACTTAACTCTGAACGTTACAGTAACGTTTATTTTTAACACATAATGTATTTATCATTCATGTCTGACATTAAAAACACGTAAAAAATTAAATTGTTAAATAGTAATATGTGAAAATCACGATGGAATTTCACAGACAATTTATTTTTGGAAAATTTTTGTCGTTTTTAGGACGTTAAAAATATACGTTATTTAATAGTTCACTCAATACGTTAAAATAACGTTATGTCTTAAGGCATGATTCATTTTTCGTTAATATCTTACGTTTAAAACTCGTATAAAGAAAACGTTTTTTATATGTTGTTTATAACCATATATTCAGTAAAATTTTACGCAATTAAAACGTTTAAAACAAACGTTGATAAACACTTAACTTTGAACGTTACAGTAACGTTTATTTTTAACTCATGGTGTATTTATCCTTCATGTATAACATTAAAAACACGTAAAAAATTTAATTGTTAAATAATAATATGTTAACGTGAAAATCACGCTGGAATTTCACAGACAATTTATTTTTGGTGAATTTTTGTCGTTTATAGGACGTTAAAGATAAACGTTAACCCAACATATTAGTTTAACGTTTCTTAATAGTAATTTTAACACTTTAGGTTATTTTGTGCTGTTACATTAACGTTTAAAAAACGTTCAGTTGAAAAGGCGTTTAAAAAAAAACGTTGTTTTTTTAACCATTAACGTTATTTCAACCAAAGCAACGTTATTTTAACGTTTTTTTAACTATTGTGTTCTCATTGGGATATTTCATGTATGTTTGCAGTGTAAATATTAAAAAGAGTCGGACTAAGCGCAGAGCCTTGTGGCAGTCCTTGGCAAGCGATTCTAGGGCCGTGGTAATTATTTATCGAATCTTTTAAGTATACTAATCTATTATTATAAAGTTCAGCAATATTTATTGAGGAACTAGAAGTTAGGCCATAATGTATAAGCTTGTTTTGAAGCAGGGACAGGTCGACCGAGTCGTACGCCCCTTTGATATCGACAAATAAGGCTGCAAGATAAGAATTTTCCGTTAAACAGAGTTGTATATCTGTGACTAAGGTGGTAACTGCATCAATAGTTCCTTTGCCCTTGCGAAAACCAAATTGGTTTCTAGGGATAAGCGAGTTATGTTCAAGATACCATTCTAAGCGTGATTTAATCATTCGCTCAAAGATCTTTGTTATACAGGACATCAGGGATATAGGACGATATGATGTTGGATTGTTGCCATCTTTATTGGGCTTTAGGATGGGACAAACAGCAATAGTTTTTATTTGATCAGGGAATTTGTTGTTACACCACCAGTCGTTAAAAATATCTAGAAGAACTTTTTTCCCATTGTAGGTTAAATTATACAACATTAGGAAAGATATATTGTCTTTTCCAGGAGCGGAATTTTTTTTTATAATACTTAGTGCCGAGTCAAGCTCTGCCATACTAAAAGGTTCATCAAGAACAGTTTTTTTATTTTTGTTTTGAATATAATATAGATTTTGTGCAAAAGGTGGAGCAATATTTTCTAAGACCGAATCTACTAATGATTCTGTTAGAAAAGTTTTAGATGGCGAACTTGTTTTGTTGGCTATTTTTTTAACTCGTTTCCATATATCCGAGATGGGGGTGTCCTTATTTAGTTGAGAAATAAATGATTTCCAGTTACTTCTTCTTTTGTTATGGAAAAGTCGCTTGGCTTCCGCGTCCAACTTTTGATATTTTAGATAATTGTCTAAATTAGATAAACGTTTATATTCTTTAAATGCGTCAGATCTTTCCTTTGCTTTTCTGGAGCAGTCAATATCCCACCATATGGGTCCTGTGCGATTATGGGAGTTAAATTTTCTTATTGGCATTGAGATGTCCGCAGCAGATGATATTGCATCAATCAGAAAAGAAAACTTATCAGATGAGTCAGACGACTGAGCGTTGGACAAAGAGTTATCTAGATTTGCTTGGAAATGGATCCAGTCGGCAGCCGAGTCATTCCATTTCGAGGATGGGTTATAATTAATAAATTCAATGTCTAAGCCAAATGATATTAAGATAGGGAGGTGGTCCGAACCTAAAGGGTCTTCCAATACTTTCCAGTTACTCGTGAGAGATAGAGAAGGAGAAGCTAATGTTAGGTCTACTACAGATTTATTCTGATTAGGTCTGCTGACTTTTGTAGAGCTACCGTCGTTTAAAACAACAAGATCTGTGCTGTCTAGAGCATCTGCTAACCTAATACCTTGATTATTATTAATTGGGGATCCCCATATACCATGGTGAGAGTTAAAATCACCACCAATTATAGATGAGGTTTGGAATTGAGAAAATATATTATTCCAGTCGTTACGGGTGGCATTGATATGTGGGGGTTTATATACAGAAACGATGTTCAGATTGTTATTTATCAGAGTGATGGCACATATTTCAATATTATTATTGAAATTTTTTACAAGTTTTATTTCATTGAAAGCAATTTTTTTTGATATTAAAATACCCACACCTCCTTTTCCATTTTCTCTATCCTTACGTACAAATGTATATCCATTGAAACCAATAATAGAGCTTGGCTTTAACCAAGTTTCACATATTATTAATATATCGACGATATTTACGTTTAAAAATTTTTCCAAGTTGTGTTTATTTGATTTCAAAGATCGCGCATTCCATTGTAGAATTACTAGTTTATCCTTTTTATTGTTGTTTGTGTTATACATTATGTTAAATTTGGATGAGTAAATAAGTTTGAAAGAGACTCTTTAACATTTAATTCTGACACAATTGTACTTGCACTACCAGGTACTAAACTTACTATTAAATTGTTAATAAAGCTTGAAATTTCTTCTACAAGAGTTTCTCTATATGCTAAAAATTCTTCCCGGTAGGGGTTTGGAAGCACACATTGGCTTCTATTATTACTATTACTAGTGCTTGCTCTCATGGGAGGAGCTACGTTGGATCTCTCAAGAGGCTTATTTGCTTTTCGTTTTACTGGTAAATGTTGAGTGTTTCTAATGGAACGGCGTGTTATATCTGAATGGGTGCCAGAAATTGTTTGGGATGAATTTGGTAAGCTAGGGAAATTGTTTTGGTCCGCTAAAAGAGAAAATCTGTTGTTTGTAGTGACTTTTGCGTACGAGGGGTTGTTAACTATTGTTTCTGCTTCTTTAAAAGATATATTTTGTGAGGCCATTGTACGTTTTATGTTTTGTTGTTTAAGATAAACCGGACATTTTTTATCAACCGAAGAATGTTCCTCTGATTTACAAAACACACAGTATACGGAGTCTACGTCGCAGTTATTCTCATCATGTTCACCGCTGCAGAATTTGCAGCGTTTATTGCTTTTACATAGGTTAATGGTATGTCCATACCTAAGACATTTAAAACATTGGACCACGGGATATATATAAGGTTCAACCGGGAAGTTCACCAAATTTATTTTAACACTTTTGGGAATTGAGTTTCCTAAAAAGGTAACAATAACTACCTGTCTCTTAACAAGCTTCGTGTTACCGTCTTGTTCTGTAATTTTTTTCAGCCTTCTTTTTACCTCGACAACAGGTACATCAGATACTATATTATCTATCAAGTATTCCTCTGTGAAATACGTATCCACCATGCGGATAACACCTTTTTTTTGAGTAAAAAATTTCGGAATATATGCAATAAGGTCATTGGAAGTCATGATTTCATGATTAACAAGTGCGTTTGCTGCTTTGTACGATTTAAAGATAACTTTTACTCTGTTAAGTCCAACTGACTTAATATCCTCAATAGAATTTTTAAATTGCTCGTTTGAAAATAAATAGTGACCGACTCTAATTGGAAATAATCTGCCTATGTTTTTATCCTTATGTTCGACGTACACGAAGTACGGGTTAGTGTCGCATGGTCTATATTTATTTTGAAAGTCTATATTATTTGTATTTGTTTTTGCAGAATTATCATTGCTTTTTTGCAGTGATTGTATATCAGGAGGTTTATCAGGCGGCTCTGAGTCCATCTTAAGCCTATCTTACCTTATGCACTACACTTGTTTAATTCAATACCCACTTATATTATATTTACAGGTTTTATAATTATCAGTGACTATCTTTAGATATTAGTTATTATTAGTAATATGTCCAAATCACTATGGTAAGTTTAAATTCAGAATAATACTGTTTTATTCTGCCGATAAGCACCAGGCATTAACACTCGATGTCTCTCGCACCGCTGTCCGCTTGGAACTTAGCGGTTGTTTTCAAACACGCATTTAATGGCACTCTACTAGACATGGGCGGTCCAGTTCCTTTAGTGGATTCGGTCCGTTTGGAACCATTCCGCTTATGGACCCGTTCAGCTGGATTCGTTCCATCGGATCCACTTCAAAATGTACGCAATTAGGTAGGAAACTAAAAATTGTCCAATCACTTTTTCGTATTATTATTATATAGGTAAGAGGTAGGTACCTATCGGCAGTTATCTATTATCTATCAACAAGTCAACGGATATTTTTATTATCAACTATCATTGAATCTTATTATTAATTATTGTATTATTATACTACCTCATTTTCTTGATAAGTCATATTGTAATAAAATACTTTTTCAATAATACGAATTAGTTTGGATAAACAGTAAATAAAACCTTTAAATCACGAAGGTACTTACTAAGTATTATGTATGCACGTGCGGTATTTACTATTTATGACGCGCGATGAGAAGATAGCCAACTCAAACTTCAAATCTATCCAAGCGCTCAGATCGTAGCAGATCAACGGACCCGTGGACCGAACACCCGGTTCGATCGACATCGTGAATTCGATACTGTCTTCAAATTTCAGCGGGTTTTTGGTCTACAGAACACATCCTTCAGGTCTTGCAAGTCCCTTGTGCAAGAGATCCATTCAGTGAACCTGGAGTTCCTGTACGTAACGGGTTCCGATCGGTTTCCCTCCAGGACAAATCTAATATATAGATGGTCCGATAAAGAGGGTTCCGACAAAACCCTCCTGTCTTTTATTCTGTTCTGCACTGCAGTGGATCTCAGAGTTAGGTCAATTACTTTTTGCCTTCATTAGTCACGCTTCCCGTGTTTATAATTTCTAGGTCGGAGCCATATAGAAATTTCAGTAGTACTGTGCCTCTCGAGTTGCCCCACACCGTGTATGGGTCTTGACCTCACACCTGAGAATCAACGGCAGCTATTTTTCCTTTGAAAAAATTGTTCCATACCTTGAACTCCTCCGATGGAGGTGGGGAAGATAAATCGTAAGGTAGATTAGATTTCCCCAATTTCCCTCTTTTGTCGAACTCGCCTTAACAGCAACCAGATCCCAATAGGATAAGTAGCATATTTGAAAATATAGTTTTTAATACATTTTGATAAACATACAAAATTTTACAAAAAAAAATATACATATTTGAAATGTTTCCCCAGGAAAATGAGACAGTATTTAAATGTAAATGTATAGAGTCATGTTAGAACATGCCACAAATATTGCCAAAATTACGTCATTTTTTTCGACATCTATTTTAGATTTTTTGTTCACTTTGATCCAGTATATCACCTGTTAAAATTATGGTCATTATACTTCTTACATCCTGTACATAAAATAAACATATTAAAAACATTTTTATGTTTTATGATTAAAATTATGATGCACACAGAGTTGTGTAAAGGTTACCTCAACGATGTAAGTTTGTTAATAATAATTTTTAGATTTAACTCACCAAATATTATTCCAATATAGAAAACTAGAATAAAGTTATATTTTATCATTTTTAGATTACTAACTGAATTATTTTAGGGTTATGTTTGTTTAAATTTATCTAATCATTACCTACCAGTATTCTTATCTATGCTTATGTAGATTCCCACATATTACCTCGGAATTTTTATTTCCTGCCACACCTGCTAAACATAATATAATGATATGAACGATATAATTGTGTTATACAAGGTGCAGCACGGTTAGTGGCCTATTAGACGTTTCTGAAAAACTACAAATAATTTGAAGCTGAAAATTTAGGAAGAGGGATTTTCGGGGGTGCTCCATTTAATGAAAATAATGTCACGTATGTGACACTTCCGGTTATACCGAAAGTTAACATCAACTTCCTTACATGGCTTGCCTTATTTTTCATGCCGGATTCAAATTCTATTCATTATTTTAAGGTAACTTTCAATACCATTCCCTATCTAAAAACGTAATAGTTTTTGAGATATTTCGATTTTAATGAAAGGCCATGGCAGGTTAAGATAAGTGTCCGTGCCTTTGCAACATTTTTGCGTGTGGTTCCTTCCAGTGATGTATCTTTACGTAAGATGCTACCACAAAAAATTTTGACTTCAAAAACAGCACAATGTCTGAAAAAAATTTTTTTTTGAAAATCCGAAAAAAAAATTTTTTTCTTAATCAAGTGAACCAATTTGTTTGTATTTCACATATATTGTAAAACTACTCAAGACAATTTATTAATGATATTTTCAGGAAATCTTTTCGCGAAGAAAACAAAAATTGATGCTTTTGAATTTTTCGAAAAATTTGAATACGTACTTACACGTTAGCGACCACCACCATTTTTTACTAATTATGCACCATACAATAAGCTAAAACATATATTTTTCACAAAACTCTACCGAGGGCAAAGATAATGTTACGTGCTTACACCCCCTTAAATTCCCCTTAGTAAACACCCTGTATCGCAGAAATTATAATACCAGTGTAACACTGAAAAAAACCGCTGCCCAAGGAATCACTACTTCCACATCCAGATTCTCTATCCAAGTCACTCACAACGAAAAAACTTTGTATGTGAAAATAATTGTTTATGGAACTTTAATAACATAATATTTGAAATCCTCCACCCCAAAAACCCATAAAACGATACTCCACATCGGTAGTGGGGCGGGGGTGGTGATAGGGGGTGGTAGTGGGGGGTGGATAAAGTAAAAAAATATTTTGAGGTTTCTGGTTCCTGTACATACAATAAATCACAATTTTTTTTCATCCCCTTTAATAAGGAGGTGGGGGTGGTAATGGGGGTGGCTAATGCCAAAAATTTTTTTGAGACCTTAGCTTCTCTTGTATATACTAAATACCAATTTCATGGACTCTTACCTGCTTGATTTACCCATTTACCCCAAATTTACCCCAATTTACCCCTCAAACCTTCGACGGAACAAGATGAAAATATAATTTAGTTCTAGATCTCGTTAAAGTACATATGTGTACCAAATTTCAAGTCAATATCTTAAACGGTTCCAGAGTAAACGTGCGCACAAAAAAAAGTTACAGACAGACAGACCGACAGACAGACAGAAATTTTTTTTTCGCTCAAACTTAAAATCTCGACGTTTCATGACATTTTAAGCCTATTTGGACAATAAAAATTTTTAAGAATTTTTTTGTCGTTACTATACTTCCACTGGACGTGGAAGTAATAATGTAATGTAAGCACGTAACATTATCTTTGCGAATTTGACTACGTTACCTCTTCGATAGAGTTTTGTGAAAAATATATATTATAGCATATTGTATGGTGCATAATTAGTAAAAAAAATGCTGGTGGTCGCTAAAGTGTAAGTACGTATTAAAATTTTTCAAAAAATTCAAAAGCATCAATTTTTGTTTTCTTCATGAGAAGATTTCCTGAAAATATCATTAATAAATTAATTGTCTTGAGTAGATTTACAATATATGCGAAATACAAATAAATTGGTTCACTTGATTAAGAAAAAAAATGTTTTTCGGATTTGCGAAAAAAAAATGTTCCCAGATATTATGAAGTTATTGAGGTCAAAACTTTTTGTGGTAATATCTTACGCAAAGATACATCACTGGAAGGAACCACACGCAAAAAGGTTGCAAATGCACGGACACTTATCTTAACCTGCCTTTGATGCGAAAACTAACCCATACTTGGAAATTAATAACCTTCGCTCTAGTAAATTCCGATAACCAATTTTTCTTCCACGTGTCTATGAGACCTGGAGCTTATGTGGTCAAGCTACAAATGCCCCATAATATACTACGTTTATTGTCTTTTGTCTCGAGAATTTAACCATATCCTGTTAACAAGAATTAGTCAAGTGGTTGGTTATGTTTGTTTTTTTTCGAGAAATAGAATATAAAAATATTCTTGTGTATGCAAAAACTATGTAAAAATGTTTTAATAGTGTTGTAACCCTACGTACACTTTGGTGCCCAACTACAGAGGTGTGCTGAAATCCAGTGAAAGTGTTTTCTGTTCATCGGAAACTTTGTAAGTAGTGATGGGCGATATATCACGAACTGTGATTTAATCACTGATATTAAGAAATCACAGGTAACGACTGTTAGTAAAGTTGGCAGAAAAGCGTGACGTGATCACGACTTTCCGTATTTCGTTCCCTTGCCGTGGTCTAACCAAGACGATATTTCACGATATTTACTTTAAGTCGATTATTGTTTGCGGCCGTATGTATTAACACGTAAAGCAAGCGATCCCGTGCCTTATTAGCGTTATTAGATACGCATTTCACACTATTTAGATATTTATATAAATAAATATCTTTGTCTTTTATTGACTGGCGATGTGATGTAGCGATTCGAGGCAAGGTCGTGACGGAACATGTTTATTATAACACCAGAAGTATAACTACTAAAACCATGCGTAAAAATATTTTATGATTCAATATACTAGCAATTTTATTGCAAATATTGAGCATTTACGTTTCGGCCTGAAATATGAATAAAAATATGGAATTCGACAATAAGCAAATGAAAACATTTTTAAAAAACATCCTTATAGGTGTATTATAAAACAACAAAAAAAATAACATTAAAAAATAAATATACCATTTTAAATTAACAAAAATTCGTGTAATATAAACATAAATATAAACAAGAAATTTATTGATGCTTCCGAAATGTTAATGTTTGTACTGTCGTGAGCAAAAAAAATAGGACAACTATTTTTCTAACGTAAATCTGTCTCTATTTGCACACTTGCAATGAATTTTGACAAATAACTGACAATGTCCCAAAAATTACAGTTAGATGTACACAACTAGATTTTAGCAAAAATACGTTATAAGACCTGTCCCATTTTTTTGCGCACGATAGTACAACTTTACAAAAATATCCTATTATCAAGTTCCATTCAAAACCTAGCATGCTTTTGCTTTATTACCAATCCATACATCAGAGGTTATTTGGATAAACAAATCATAATATATATTATACGTATTATGCATATCTGCGGCAGCACAGATTACCAAAAGTAGCTAATTCACCATTCACTGTTTGTCGGCGCTTATTTAGGGATAGGGAACAATTCACAATTTCTCTCGTACGTCGTATTATGAAAGTCGTGATCACATCACGCTTTAAATTCACTGATATAAGAAAATCACAGTAACGATTTACGTTGTGATTGAAAAATCACGATATCGCCCATCACTATTTGTAAGTAGAATAAACAATTTATTTCACGTCCGACGATCCAACAATTAACTCCTTAGTGCAATGTTTTTGGTTGCACTTAACTTTTTACGCGACATTGTGAAAACTACCTTTTACGTCTGTTTCGTTTTCGCATAAATAGACACACTATTCTCGTGTGATGCGATTTTAACTGCTTGATATAAATATTTGTTATTCATAAAGAAAATATGTAACTAATCACTGGTGTATATACACCATATTTACTTTTTTGTTAAGTTTTATTGTACTATCTTTGGATTCATCATTTGATAAATATTTTATTATTCATTCGAAAACGGTTTGTTTTAAATTTTCTTTTAGTAAATTAGTGACCAATTTTATAACTGTTTTTCCTTTGAATAATTACTGAATTGGCCAATATCCACTATATTGCTTTTAGTATTTTGTTACCTTTTAAATATGTATATAATTTATTTGTGTACAGTTATGTCTGTCTCTCCGTACACCTATGCATTTGTTTGATTATTTGTTTGTACTTCTTTAGTCGTTAGCACAAATTTATTCGCCCATACCCTGGATTGTTCTCATTGCTCTACCATTTTGTGAATAAATTAGTTATTGTTAATTTCGTATTTTTATTTATTTAGAATTCATTTTAAATAACCCCAAGAGAGACAGGGCGTTATAATTTGGCTTTAAAGCGGGACTTTCTTAAATAGCTTGTGTTTTTTTGGAGAAGTTATAATACCTATTTAAAATATTTTTTTCTAAATAACCTTAAATACCCCAATAACCGTACATTTTAGCTATAGGAAATGCACATATAAGTTGAAAGGTAATAAAAGAGGGAAGCGAATAGGATTATAAAATACAGTATGTTCCATTTGAAATAAGCGATTCGATGGAGGTTGAAGTTGTCGAAGTTTGACCTCATCTTCTGTACACACTGTATACTTTGGGGCATTTGTAGCTTGAGCCCACATAAGCTCCATTCCGCATAGACATGTGGGAGGAAAATTAGTCATCGGAATTTACCATAGAGAAGGTTATTAATATCCAACTATGGGTAAGTTTTCGCATCCTGATTTCATTATATTCGAAATATTTCAAAAACTATTGATTTTTTCGATAGGAAATGATTTGAAAGTTACCTTAATATAATGAATAGAATCCAAATCCAGCATAAAAAATATGGCATGTCGTTTAAAATAAGAAAGTTGATGTAAACTTCCGGTATAACCGGAAGTGTCACATACACGTTATTTTCAATAAGTAGAGCAACCCTGAAAACCCTTCTTCCTAAATTTTCAGCTTCAAGTTACACAGCCCCACAAACCCCACAAAAAAAGTGGTCCGTCCGGCGGAGCAGACCAGTGTATCCATATGTATTTGGACCCGCTGAAACCTAATCCGAAGTCAGAATTGTCAGATTGGGTCTTTTTCACCTCAAAAAACACCCCCCTCCCCAAAAAAAAATGGTCTGTCCAGCGGACCAGACCAGTGTTTCCTTATGTATTTGGACCTGCTGAAGCCGAATCCGGAATCAGAATTGTCAGATTTGCTTGATTTTCACCCCCAATCCCAAAAAACACCCCCAAAACAAAAAGAAAGTGGTCTGTCCTGCAGGCTATACCAGTGTATCTTTATGTATTTTTACCTGATGAATCCGAATTCGAAGTTAGAATTGACAGATTGGCTCGTTTTTCACCCCCAACCCCAAAAAACACACCCCCCCCCCAAAAAAAAATATCTGTCCGGTGGATCATACCAGTGTGTCCTTATGTATTTAGATCCGCTGAAATCGAATCCGAAGTCAGAATTGTCAGATTGGCTCGTTTTTCACCTCTAACCCCAAAAAACAACTCTAAAACAAAAAGAAAGTGATCTGTCTGGCGGACTATACCAATGAATGTATTTTGAATTCGAAGTAAGAATTGAGGTCTATAATAACGGGGGTATAAGTGCATGTTTTTTCGTATTTGCGATAAGTACAGATTTGAAAACCTGAAGTCTACGTTCATTTACTGCAAAATAGATCCAAGTGATTTTTTGACTTTTATAGCGTTAATGCTATAAATAAAATTAAAATTGATGTAAATATACGTATATTTGTTTTCTTTAATACATCTTATATTTTATTTGATTTTTATGTATTTCAAAGTATATTGTTATTATTTTTGTTATCGAATCGAATGTTTTTTTCTTTTGTTTCTTCTCGACTCCATAGGAACTTCTAGATTTACAGTGAGTGAGTCGCTATAGTCTCTATATACACCCCCTCGTTAAAGAAGAAAAGAGTCAATCAACCAACGTGTCGATTGCGAAACGTACTTTTTTAATCGAGGTAGGCAGAGTGTCACATCTGTCAACTAATATAAAAGCTGGTTTAACCCCATCAATATTGACAGTTATGACTTTGATTCCTTTCTTAAAGGTAAATAACTTATCTGAACGAGATAAAACTTTAAACGGTCCTTCATATAAAGGAGTAAATGAACGTTTAAACCGTTCATTGCGAACGAAAATAAAATCGCAAGAGGCAAGATCTGAACTAACAAAAGTTTTGTAATTGCCATGCGAAATTGGAGGAACAAATTTTAAATTATTAAAATAAATTCGTAATTTGTCAATGAAATAAGGAATGTCTGGGGAATTATATGATTCAACGGAAAATTCGCCAGGTAAACGAAGAGTTTGACCATATATAAGTTCAGCAGTTCACCTGCAGATTGCAGATCTTCCTTGGGAGTTGTCCTAAATGCTAATAAAATGATGTGTAATTCATCTGTCCAATGTGATGTATTGGCTCTAGTTAACAAGGAAGTTTTAAGTGAGCGATGAAATCTTTCAATTAGAGAGTTCCCTTGTGGGTGATATGCAGTTGTACGTATTCTATGAAAACCTAAAAACTTTGCAAATTCATTAAATAATCTTGACTCGAATTGTACCCCTTGATCAGTCGTCACGGTCAAGGTAACACCGAATCGACAAACAAAATTTTGAAATAAAGTACGCGCAACTGTTTCTGCTGTGATGTCGCGAAGAGGGTACGCTTCCGGCCACCTAGTGATTCGTTCAAACACCGTAAGAATGTAAGAGTCACCTTTGGCTGGAGGTAATGGTCCTACCAAATCTATATGGATGTGGTCGAATCTGCTTTTCGGGATGGTGAAATTCCCAAGAGGACTTCGCGTATGTCGACTGACTTTGACAGCTTGACAGTTAATTCACGATTTTGCATAAATTGCAATCTGTGTTCATTTTCGGCCAAAAATAGTTATTTGAAATCAACAGTCTAGTGGCTTTAATACCAGGATGAGATAAGTTGTGAAAAATATCGAACATCGTTCATCTGTAAACAAGTGGAACAAAAGGTCTAACTTTTGTACGAGAAACATCACACCAAATAAATTCATTTGAATCAGGGATTTGTATCTTTTTTAAAATGAAATTGGTTTTAGTTAGTGATGATTTATCTGACAATTAATAGTTGAGATTTGAATCTTTTTCCTGAGCTTCACTAAGCAAATTTAGAATTTAGGTCGAAGTTAACATTAAGGAAGGGAGATTTTTTAAGTTGAAGTGGTAAAATATCTTGTTTTAAAGAAGAAGTGTCGTAAATACGTGACAAGCTGTCAGCTATTACATTATGTTTTCCTTTAACATGTTGTATTTTACAAGAAAATTGAGCTATATATTCTAAATGACGTATTTGACGAGGAGATCTTTCTGCTTTTGTGAATAAAGCGTTGATTAACGGTTTGTGATCAGTAAAACAATTAAACTTTCGACCTTCAAGTATAAACTTAAAATGTTTAATTGCAGTATATAATGCTAAAAGTTCTTTGTCGAAAACCGAATAATTGGTTTGTGCTGTGGTTAATTTACGGGAAAAGAATGCTAACGGAGCAAGAAATCCCTTATTATCTTTTTGCTCTAAAACTGCACCCATGGCAAGGTCAGAACAATCGACTGAGAGAGATAAGATAGTATCGTCATTATTGCAAGGATGAGCTAAAACTAGTGCATTACTTATAGCGTCTTTGGCTTTCGAAAATCCATCTAAACATTCATCAGGCCAACTATTTATCTTTGTAATTATATCATGAGATAAACTGTTAAAAAGAGAATATAGGGGAAGTAAAATTTCAGCAAAATGAGGTATGAAACGATGATAAAAATTTACCATACCTATGAAACGTTGTAGTTGTTTGAGAGTTGTCGGTAAAGGGAAGTTATTAATGACTTCGACTCTCTCAGTTGATGGTAAAATACCTGATGAAGAAATTTGATGACCTAAAAAAGTTACATTGTCGACTCCTAAGATACATTTAGATGGTTTAATGTTAATTCCGTATGTGTCTAATCTTTTGAAAACTATTTCCAAATGTTCCAAATGTTGTACATCTGATTGACTTGCGATTAATATATCATCCAAATAGACGAAAACGAAAGGTAAGTTGACAAGTACTTCATTCATAAAACATTGGAAAGTTTGACCGGCATTACGTAGGCCAAAAGGCATGCGGGAAAATTCAAACAGTCCGAAAGGCTGTCTTATAAACGTCATTTTCAGCGACAGGTATCTGATGGTACGCTCGCACTAAATTAATCTTGGAGAAAATAGTGCAGCCGTGCAACTGAGAGCTAAAGTCGTGAATATGGGGTAATGGATATCTGTCTGGAATAGTAATCGTATTTAGTTGTCGATAATCTCCACAAGGTCTCCAGTCATTTTTCTCTTTTTTTGCTACTAAATGAAGTGGTGAAGAAACTTGAGAAGATGATGGTTTACAGATACCCAATTCCACCATGTTGTTAAATTCTGTTTGAGCTAATTGTCTAATCTACGAGGTCGTGAAAAAGGTAAATGACCTTCAGTAACTATATGATGTACAACAGAATGTTTAATAGGTAAATTGTAATCTGGTGAACTAATTAAATTAGGAAATTGTAAAAGTAATTTGTTATGTTTATCTGTTAAAGGAAATAATTTAAGTGTGTCTAATCTATAATTGTCTAAAGGACTATTTTTGATAAAACAATTAATTGACAAACTATTCTTGTTATCAATTATTCGAGCTCCTTTAAGATCGACAACTAAACCGAAATGAGACAAGAAATCTACTCCGACGATTGGAATGTCAATGTCTGCAATATTGAAAGCGAAAGGAAACAATCTACGTAAGTTTAGATTGACTTTTAACAATTTCTTACCGTATGTAAAAATGGTTGAACCGTTAGCCGCGGTTAATATCGTATCAAAATTCTTTTTAAAATCTGTGAAAACATTACGTGGCACCACAGATAAATCGACGCCAGTGTCGATTAGGAAGTTCAGGTTGTTAGATCTATCATAAATAAAAAGTCGACGTTTGCTGCCAGAAAAGTCAAAGTCAGACGTCATAAAATTATCAAACTTCAGTCATCTTTGAGGATTATCAGATTTTTTACAACTCTTACTGAATTTGCACCATTCACCTCCACAACGATAAGCATTGGCACCATAAAGTTGATGGTAGTAACAAATAGTATTATCTGTACGATCAAACTTCTTGGGAAAATTATTACGGCTGGGTGAATGATTGCGATTAGAAATACGAGTTTGTGAAATGTTTCTACTCCTACAATTACTGCAGAAAGAAGTAGAAGGTTGAGGCTCGAAAGATTGATCAGGTAATTTAGATTCTAAAGAGTTTAGTCGAGAATTAAAAATGTCTTGTCTTTGTAAGACTTGATTAATTGAATCATGGAAAGTGATTGAAAAATTTTTGATAGTGGTAGTTAAATCTGATAACGGGGTTGATTCAGAGTCAAGAGGATTTTTGGAGTACGATGCAACCATCGACTTTTGACAAGACTCCCATATCCGATCTGCAATGTTGAGAATCTCTTTTGTGTCTGTTTTCCCGGAAGCTGTAATAGCGATATATACAGTTTGAGGCAAACATCTTTTCCATAATTTTATCAATAAATCTTGATTAACCATGCTGAAACCTCCAACCATATTCAGCATGGATCTATAGAAATCTGACGGCTTCAGATCACCCATTTGGGAACCTGATAACAAATCATTGAGGCGTTTTTCCTCACTCGATGATAAACGTGGAATTAAAATTTTCTTTAAATTGATATATAGATCTGTTTCCGGGGGATTAGATATTATATCGTATATATTATCTATCACATCTAATGGCAAATTAGCTATAACCTGATGATACTTTTTCTTGTCATTGACAATTTTTGCAACAGAAAACTGTGATTCGATTTGGGTAAACCAAATTTCAGGTTTTAATTTCCAAAACGGTGGTAGCTTGACAGATGTGACATAGTGGGTTTGAGGAAAATCCTCGTCTGAAAGTTGTGTTGGCATAATTAATTGATTGTGATTGGTTGATTGACTATTTCTCAGATAAAAAGGGAAATGTACTTTAACTCACCAGCAGATGACTGTACTTGTAATGTTCAACTTCAATTGGGAAATAGGGAATTACCATAAATTAGAGGAACATCTATTCAAAATTTATCAGGAAAATTCTTCTCTTCAATAAAAGAAAGGCATCATCTATATCAATTTTTAGGTGGTAGTTAGTATATTGAATCTCTTCTTGAAATCATTGATAAAAGTGGTTCTAAATCAGGAATGTGTTGATCTTCGGGTAATTATATCTGAATTTTCTTCTATCTTCGAGAGTAGAAATAATTTTGTCTCTTATTTAGTTAATCTCTTCTTTAGTTAACTTAGATCTCATCATGAAGGTCATATGATCACGTCGGGATCACCAAATTTATAGCGTTAATGGTATAAATAAAATTAAAATTGATGTAAATATACTTATATTTGTTTTCTTTAATACATCTTATGTTTTATTTGATTTTTGTGTATTTCAAAGTATATTGTTATTATTTTTGTTATCGAATCGAATGTTTTTTTCTTTTGTTTCTTCTCGACTCCATAGGAACTTCTCGATTTCCAGTGAGTGAGTCGCTATAGTCGCTATAACTCCATATACGATTTTTTTTAACAAGTAATGATTTATTATTGTGTACTATAGAAATAAAAACATTCGGGATAAAAGTGGTGAAAGTATATTTTCAAGTTTTTCTTTATTTTTTTGACTAATTTTGGAGCATATTAACTGCAATACAAAACAAATTAACAGATTTAGTAACCAATAAAAAAAAACCTGCTAGAACTTTCTCCTGAAATTTTTAAAATTCATTCAACTTTGAATGCGAATATCTCAGAAACGTAAAAATTGCACTTATACCATTTTTATTTTAAGCCCCTCAATTGTAAGATTGGCTCGTTTTTCACACCTAACCCCAAAAAACATCCCCAAAACAAAAAATTGGTCTGTCCGGCGGACCATACCAGTGTATCCTTATATAGTTGAACCCACTGAAACCGAATCCGAAGTTAGAATTGTCATATTGGCTCGTTTTCACCCCCAACCCCCAAAAACACCTTCCCCCCACAAAATGGTTTGCCCGGCGGACCATATCAGTGTGTCCTTATGTATTTGGTAAGGGTACACTGGTATGGTCCGCCGGACAGACCACTTTTTTTTTGTTCTTTGGGGTTGAGGGTGAAAAACGAGCCAATCTTACAATTCTGACTTTGGATTCGGTTTTAGCGGGTCAAAATACATACGGACACACTGGTATGGTCCGCCGAAAAGACCACTTTTTTGTTTTGGGGGTGTTTTTTTGGGGTTAGGTGTGAAAAATGAGCCAATCTTACAATTCTTACTTCGAATTCGGATTCAGCAGGTCAATATACATAAGGATATATTGATCGGTATAGTCCGCCGGACAGACCACTTTATTTTTGTTTTGGGGTTGTTTTTTGGGGTCAGGGGTGAAAGACGAGCCAATCTGACAATTCTGACTTCGGATTCGGTTTCAGCGGATCTAAATACATAAGGATACATTGGTATGATCTACCGGAGAGATCTTTTTTTGGGGGGGCGGGTTTCTTGGGGTTTGGGGTGAAAAACGAGCCAATTTGTCAATTCTAACTTCGAATTCGGATTCAGCAGGTCAAAATACATAAGGATGCATGGGTATAGTCCGCCGGATAGATTGTTGTAGAACTCTCCAAAATCGTCCTAAGTTGAAGACAGAATCAAAATTCGACTTAGGCAAAAATTTCATTTAAAGACATTTTTGGGAGTCTGCAGAGGCCCAGATCAGTCCATAAGGACCGTTTTGGGTTCTATAAGGCGTTGGAAATGACCAGGTGAAAATTCGAAGAAACATCGAATTTTCACTTAGGAAAAATGTTTTTGGTTCAGAATATGAGAGCAGAAGTATATAATGACAAAGATTTATGAATAATATACTTTTTCAAAGGTACCACAAATTGGACTTTGAAAAATAATATTTTTGGAAAGGCGTCAAAATTTGGCTCAGGAATCGATTTATCGAAAGTACGCCAACATTTCACTTGCAGACTAATTTTTCAAAACTGCGTTGAAATTTGACTTGAAGATCGATTTTTCAAAAGTACGCCAAAATTTCACCCGCGGATTAACTTTTCAAAAGTACCTTGAAATTTGGCTTGAAAATCGATTTTTCAAAAGTACGCCAAAATTTCACCCGCAGATTAGTTTTTCAAAAGTACCTTGAAATTTGGCTTGAAAATCGATTTTTCAAAAGTACGCCGAAATTGGTCTTAAAATAGATTTTTCAAAAGTACCACAAAGTCAGTTTAAAAAGTACCACGAAAATATACTTTAAATTATTTTTATTTTTTATTCCTCAACCAAAGACATTGACCTTTGAGGTACGGTCATTGAAAGCCCAATTCTAAAGTATGAGCATAAAATTTTAACGATGCACTGCATCCAAAAGGCAAAATAGAAGATTTTGACAAAGCCGGCGTAGTGCCGATAAGCAAAAATTGATAAAAATCAATGCACATGTACAAGGCCGGTTTCTCGCATAGAAAAAGTTTGGATTGACCCAGCGGCTCGCAATTTGGTCGAGCGCGTTGAGTGGTCCAGACAAAGCAATGGTAGAACAGCCAATAACAGGGCTTTTCAAATGACAAAGTTATAGAGGAAAACGCCTTGTGCATAAAAATCCAAAAATTCAATTTTGCCTAAAAGTCGCTCGAAGGTGAGTAGCTGCCATATCGATAATATTGAACGACTGTGATAAGGGCTAGTAAGTCGTGGACTGATCGAACGCCATTCAACTTACGCAGTAATAAGTCCTCTGAATGTGTTCGAGTACGTGGCTCTTCACGATACAAGAACTTTAAAGCTAAGTAGTCTCTAGCGAACCTAAATTCATTGAGTAAAACTTTTTTAAGTTATTTTAGTCAGCCATAATTATTCATTTACCCAGAGTCTGAGACGACTCTAAAAATGCTCGCATTTTGATTCTGAGAAGATATGCATGAATCTTTTCTACCTAATCAATCGTTAGCGTGAGCGCTCTCGTTTGTATGGTCTGAAAGTCATTACCTTGATTGGGGAAGGCACGATTCTTATCTTGAGAATTTTGTAAAACCAATTTTGCTAAATAAACGGATTCTTTGAACTATTGTTTCTTAATTGATCTTGAGGCCTGTTGACGGTCTATAATCCCTGGAACTTTCGTATAGAAAGCCGGATGTGTCGAGTTAATTCACATTAACGTTCGACCTTCTGGTTGCTTTACGGAGGTTTGAGAGGGATTTTTTTATGCGTCTTTTGAGAAATAGATTCCGTCATTAACGGACCAAAACGTGGTTTCCACGTACAAAAATTAATCCCTCCGCAGAGAAATTCTTCGGTTGGGATTTTTTTATGCAAAATTTCAGGAAATTAAGAGGTGCCTAACGAGGGAATTCAGATCCAGAGAGAGAGTCATTTCCGATCTGTGGTAGTGCAGCCTTGGTCCATTACTCGGCTATCGAAGTGCATCTTATCTCGAACCCGCCTGGGAGGTAGAAGAACGGGGTAATACGCGACTGGCGCCCCCTGAGAAATAAATTGGTGTCGCGTCATTTTGACGCCCGGTAGTGCGTTCTTCTACAAGATCACTTTATTTTTGTTTTGGGGGTGTTTTTTACGGTTGGGGGTGAAAATCGAGCCAATCCGACAATTCTGACTTCGAATTCGGCTTCAGCAGGTCCAAATACATAAGGACACACTGATCTGGTCCGCCGGACAGACCATTTTTATTTGGGGGGGGGGTGTTTTTTGGGGTTAAGAGTGAAAAACGAGCAAATCTGACAATTCTCACTTCGAATTCGGTTTCAGCGGGTCCAAATACATATGGATACACTGGTCTGCTCCGCCGGACAGATCACTTTTTTTTGTGGGGCTGTGTTATTTGTAGTTTTTCTAAAACGTCTAAGGCCAGTAACCGTGATGCACCCTGTATAATGAGATTAAATATTACAAATTACTAATTTACCTGTAATTCAATATTTATAATTATTTCTAATATAGAAATAATGATTGCTTCCACTCGATTTCTTAACGATTTTGGAGCAGTAACATTAGATACCTCATATACTAACTAATTTTACATAATCCAAAATAAACAAAAGGGTAAGCTATTTAAAAACCATTTGAACAAAAGCAGCCACATATTTTAACCAATACATTTATTTATCCAAATATTAAGTAGAAAAACTAATCATTATTTTGTATCTATATATATTCTCAAAAATATAAGTCATTGTCATTACATAGAATATAATTTGTTACAGAACACTCCTCAATTAACATTAATCAATTTCATTATGTACACAAATATAAATAAATAAGAACGGTAAATTTGCCATCTTTGGTATAGTGGAAATATAAAATAATATTAAGTAAAAAAATTATGGTTCTAACACAAACATCTTAAAACACCCATCAGGAAGGGCTCTTACTATCTGTTCTATGTTATCCACGTCTTTCTGTAATCTTGCAATATCTAATTTATATTGATCAATTAAATTATTCTGCAATGCATGTTCTTTTTGAAGATCCGACAATCTTTCTTCCAGTTTAGCCTCCTTTAATTGGTCCTCTGTTACCTTTATTTCTGCTTCCAGCCTAAACAAGTCATTTTCATCTATATCAGGTGAATTCTGTAGTTCAGTCACAATATTATTCACATTATCAAGTAGTTCTGCAACTGCTCTTGATACATCATCCGTACTTTTCCCAGCTCTTCCAACCTAAACAAAAAAATAAATAATACAAAATATATATTGCCATCAGAACTATTATTTATTTCTCTTATTTATTTTTATATTTCAGAACCTTTAATGTATTAGTTTGAAAACTACTACTTATTGAAAGAACTGTATACCAAAATGGACCATATCATGAACAGCAATGATTCATATACCTGTGTGTAGAGGCCCATTTATAGAAAAAAAGAACTAGCTCAATAGATCGTGTGCGTGAAGTTTTATAGGGCGTTGAAAAATGTATTTGAGCTTAATCAACCTCGTCATCGGAGCTATCAAACGTTATAAAAACTTCTTCTATATTCTCAGACGGTGCTTTTATACTCTTGTTAAGGTGTCTTGCATAATCAGGTACCACATTACGGTATGTACCTCCGATTAAAGAACTTATATCTAGATACATAATGGCATTGATTTATTTGTCGCTGAAAGACTCACAATCTAAGGCACTTCTTCCCATAAGTTGCTGATTGGCCCATCGGCGTATTCGCGGCCGCTCGTGCACGATCGGCTTCAGTTCGAGTATCATAATCTCGGTTGACAGTTCGGCCATTAATGTCAATAAATGTTTTTCGTGTTCTCCGACCAAAAACTGGTGAAAAAGTAATTTTATTTTAAGTTGTGATTTGCTTAATACCTAAATAATATTCTCTATTTATATTTACACAGTTTAGTGACAATATATTTTGTGCAAATAAATAGTGAAGTGCTCTGCCGTTTGCAGAAAGCAGCTTAGAAAAGAAGAAAATCGATCGTTCCATAGTCGTAACATGATGAAGTTCAGTTTACAGTTATAAAGTAAATACCAATTAAATTTTAATATCCTTTCAATACATATTTATCTTACTGTTTTATCTTACTGTAATATCGTATGCCTACATCACGTTATATAAAGAGCCGGTAATGCAGGAATTGCAATAATTCATTTTAATGAAAATATTTACCATTCTACACATTTTCTACACACACAACGCCACTGTTGCCTATGGGATGTGATGTTCATTTATCCATTTTAATGGACATATAATGTGACTATGTTAGGAGCAAACAAGGTATGTAGTGAAAAGATAGCCTGTTATGTATCTAGATATAAGTTCTTTAATCGGAGGTATGTACACAACATTCCACAGTTCTAGCTCTATTTTTGCATATACAATAATAAGCTTTTAAGGCGTCTTTTCTTTCAATAATTTTCTCAATCAGTATATAAACATAGTACTTAATTTTGTTCACGTCTTGATTGAATTATACCTTTGATGAATAAGGTGATGATAATCAACAACAACTAATCCACGTCAAGCAACTCAATGGTTTGAACATCAGTACAAAGCTCAATTTTGAATTTCCCGCCAGAAGCAACATGTTCTGAATAATATGACTTTGCTTGGTTTATTTGATATCGTCCGAGAGTTATTAATATTATTAAATAAATGTCTCTTTCCGCCAAATTATTGTCTTTTAAAACATTCCTTGGATCTTTTTTTCCATCATCATCTGGGCGATTTCGCGAGCATTTGTGACATCTGAGACAAGTTCAGAGTTAAATACATTGTGCAGAGTTGCAGCATTTTTCATGAGATGGCGTTTGACAAACTCGACCAAAATCTCTAAAACGCGTCTTCAAATAGCCGTTAATAACTTAAATTGCATATCTAACCTTTTCGCATTGAAATCACTCAACTGACTCTCCGGTTGGAATTATTTCCGGCATTTTGACTATCAAACTCTCAGATTCAAGATAAGAACAATGCCCCTAAATCCCCTATCCACCACAAAGACATCTTCACGTTCGAATTTTGATTTTGCTTCTGGCATATTCCTGAAAATATCTGGCAAGATACTGGCGGTTTTCGATGCTGGAAATAGCCCAATAACGTCAATTATATAACCGTTGCTGACAACGCAAATCATTGGTTTTACTAATGGCCGTAACTTATGCATAGGTACTATTAGAGTGAGATCCCAGAGCTGCCAGACCTACGTCATTTTAGCAGGGCTAATATTTTGACAACAAATAGTGTAATATCTAGTTAAGAACGTATGCGTATTTGCTAGTTTGAAAGCGGGGCCCTTTTGCAGAAAACAGGTATAAAAGGTACATAAAAATTTTATTCAGTACGTTAAAGTATGATAGCTAGATTATTTTACACGTGACACGCTAACTACATGGTGTAAGCGTCAACCTCCGGAACTTAAGGTTCTTCGATACAGTATGGATCCCGGGCTTACTCCACAAACTGAACACGCTGGACTTTCCGACGCACATCACCAAACTGATTCACTCTTTCTTAACAGGCAGATCACTGCAGGTCAGAGTGAACAACAAGCTTTCAACTCGGCGGGATATTCGCGCGGGCGTCCCTCAGGGGTCGTGCCTGTCACCAAAGTTATACAATTTATACGTTTCCGACTTCCCGGAGTTTCCGAATACGAACCTTGCCAAGTACGCCGACGACACGGCCATGTACGCGCATTCGCACAACGCACAAGCAGCAAATATGCTACTAAAGGCGCACATGGCCCGCGCCACGGCATATTACGACAAGTGGAAGATTCGGATCAACGCCGAAAAGTCGGAGGCCATTCTCTTCACGCGCCGGTTCACTGAAAACCGCATCCTAACACCAATTTCAATCGAGGGCCGCCAAATTCCTATTAAAAGGTGCGTGAAGTATTTGGGGGTAAACTTGGACAAACGACTGACGTTTAACATACACATAAACGAAACTGTACGCAAGGTCTACTCCATGTCCAGGAGTCTGTATCCACTCCTGGCGGACTAAACAGGACGAATAAGAAATTACTGTATACAATGGTGATCAGGCCGGCTATCACATACGCGGCGCCGGTGTGGTGCAGCATCCCGGCCACGACAATGCGGAAACTTAGTCTTAGAACACAAATTTATGCGCCTCATTTCGAACTCTGAGATCTCTACGCACGTTGTCACGACATAACCCCACTAGCGGACTTCGTCCAGGAAATATCACAAAAATTCTACCAATTCAAACTGGGCGATAGTCCACTAACCCGCGATATAACACGAATCAGACAGCATAATGCCATACTTTTCAACCTGAAACACCCATTACCATACCAGCCGTTGCCTATCTTTCGGCAACCTCCCTAGCCACACGTTTCTATATCATAATTCTTCCTTTTCACCAGATTTTACCTCAAACCCCTTTCTATCCCCTCTATTCACCTCCGTTTTTCTTAATTTTTATTAGTTCTTTTGTCCTTTTTTGTCTCCTTTTCAAAATCCCCCCTCGGCCAATAACTTCTTGTAAAATCCAAACTTTTTAAACTACAACATCCCCTCACCCTACCTTCCTGGAGGCGGTACGACCACCAGGACGAAGGATGTCATTAGTTCGAACGGGTTTTTTCATTGAGTTTTCCCCGTATCAGTAACCGAAACTTTAAACAGTGCAGTGCGCCCTAACAAGTGCACCGTAAATAAAAACCAATAAGTTTAATTTTAAGTTTCTAAAAGCTTTCTCCTATATATAGTCATATTGTTAGTTTTAAGTCTTACCTATTTTTTAAGACAGGAGCACTAACGCCCCGCTTCAACTTATTGTTCTAGCCGAACCGGACCCGTTCCGCCCAGCCACACACAAACCACGACGCCACGCGCTGTGGTTGTGCGGCTGGCTCCGGACCGGAATCCGGCTAGGCGCATATAATGTAACTAAAATATTAAATAAATTGTTATTGAATAAAATTGGAACTTAAGGTTCGAGGTTCGATCCCTGAGCGTTCTCAGTTTTTTTTTCAAATATACGTACTAAGAAAAAAAGTTATGGCCAGAAATAATAAATATTTCCCTATCGGTTGTCTTTTTTCTTGGTAATCGCCACTTTAAGTTAATATTTGTTGAAAAAAAAAAAAAGGTGAAAACGCTCAGAATCGAACCTTGGACCTTAAGATTCGAAGGTTGACGCTTACACCACGTCGTTAGTGTCACGTGGAAAATAAACCAACTATCATACTTTAACGTACTGAGTAAAATTTGTATGTACCTTTTGTACCTGTTTTCTGCAAAAGGGCCCCGCTTTCAAACTAGCAAATACGCATACGTTCTTAATTAGATATTACACTATTTGTTGTCAAAATATTAGCTTTGCTAAAATGACGTAGGTCTGGCAGCTCTGGGATCTTGGACTATATAGTACTAGAGCGGATCTGGCGAGAAAAAGAGGAGTTTTGAAACCAACTTTTTAAAAAATTGGTTTTTGACAATTCGGTTACACGCGTTCTCTTTTATCATGTTGTCAACTTAGTTCAGCTTAATCACACGGGGTGGCGGAGGAATTCGCATTTAAAATTCGCAAAAACACGTTTTTCCACGATAACTTTGTTATTATTGACCTGACGAAAAAAAAGTCAAATGAAAAATTGAAGATCTCTCGGAAACGCATAATCTTGTAAACATTTTTTCAAATCGGACTTTTCGTGAAAATTTTTTTTGGAAATACTCGTTTTTTTGCCTTAACACTATAATACACAAAAAAGTAATTCCTTAATTTTTTTTACGAAGTTAGGGTGATGAGACTTTTTTGAGGTAGGTGAAATAGATAAGAATTGATGAAGCCGGAGGATTGGGGTGATGGGCCAATTAGGGGAGGGGAGGGAGGTAGGGAAAGGAAAATTATTCAACTCCCTCGAACTTTTTTCCCTGTCGTGCGATTTTCAAAAACCAAAATGAAATTTGTTCGTTATTACGTCTAATATTTGACTGAATAATCTTTTTTATTTTTTCAAATAAACAAACTTGTGGGAGGGGAAAACTCTTTTGCATTTTTTTTAAAATGCGTTTTTTTTTTTGAGTACGAAGGGCTCAGAAGAGAAATGTTTTTACAGGTAAGTGAGATTTTTTTTATCTTTAAATTAAAAGATTATCGCAATCCAAGAAATAGGAAGGGAGAGAGGGGGCATAATGCGTTTGCGGGAATAAGGGGTTAAGGAAAAAGGGATAGGGACTTCGGAGCTTAATATTCGGATATATAAATCTTTTTTTCATCTTAATATTTTATCAGTCTACCCTCCATCAAATATTAAACTTATTATAAATAATTATTTAACACCGTCATGAGTATTTGCAGCGCATTTCTCTAGTTTTAGGTGTGTATTGGATATATATAACAATTATTTTTCCGCTTAACTCGCTCTGACTCAAAAACGGCACAATGGATTACTCTCAAATGTTTATCATGTTATCACTATATCTTTGTTAACATAATGTGTTAATATGTAGGTAAAATTTTAATAAGTGTAGAAAGCATTATTTTTTTTTAAGGCTATGTCGAAAATTTGCATTCTCAAATGTAACATGCGGGAAACTTTTTATCTTTCGAAATAGATACCAAGTGAATAGAAAAATAACGAAGATAAAAGACGGACGTAACTTTTTTTATTTGAAACTTTTTTTTCTAGAATTAGCAGTTTTCGACAAAATTGCAAATGAGTGATTGTTGGCCAGGTACTGCAAACGTGTGGAATTCTAATAGCAATCTTTTATCTTCGTTACTTCTCGATACACTTGGTATCTATTTCGAAAGATAAAAAAGTTTCCCGCATGTTACATTTGAGAATGCAAATTTTCGACATAGCCTTAGAAAAAAAAAAATAATGCTTTCTACACTTATTAAAATTTGACCTACATATTAACACATTATGTTAACAAATATATAGTGATAATACGATAACAATTTGAGGGTAATCCATTGTGCCGTTTTTGAGTTAGAGCGAGTTAAGCGGAAAAATAATTGTTATATATATCCAATACACACCTAAAACTAGAGAAATGCGCCGCGAAAACTCGTGACGGTGTTAAATAATTATTTATAATAATTTTAATATCTGATTGAGGGTAGACTGATAAAATATTAAGATGGAAAAAAGATTTATATATCAGAATATTAAGCTCCAAAGTCCCTATCCCTTTTCCTTAACCCCTTATTCCCGCAAACGCATTATGTTCCCTCCCTCCCTTCCTATTGCTTGGATTGCGATATATATTTTTTTTAATTTAAAGATATCAAAAATCTTACCTGTAAAAAAATTTCTCTTCTGAGCCCTTTCCTTCGTACTCAAAAACACATTTAAAAAAAATGCAAAAGGTTTTTCCCCTCCCACAAGTTTGTCTATTTGAAAAAAATATAAAAAATTATTTAGTCAAATATTAGACGTAATAACGAACAAATTTCATTTTGGTTTTTGAAAATCGCACGACAGAGAAAAAAGTTCGATCGAGTTGAATAATTTTCCTTCCCTACCTCTCTCCCCTCCCCTAATTGGCCCACCATCCCAATCCTCCGGCTCCATAAATTCTTATCTATTTCACCTACCTCAAGAAAAATCTCACCCCCTAACTTCTTTTTTTCGTAAAAAAATTAAGGAATTACTTTTTTGTGTATTAGTATTAGGGCAAAAAACGAGTATTTTCAAAAAAATTTTTCATGAAAATTACCGTCCGATTTGAAAAAAATTACAAGATTATGCGCTTCCGAGAGATCTTCAATTTTTAATTTTACTTTTTTTTCATCAGGTCAATAATAACAAAGTTATCGTGGAAGAACGTGTTTTTGCGAATTTTAAATGCGAATTCCTCCGCCACCCCGTGTGATTAAGCTGAATTAAGTTGATAACATGATAAAAGAGAACGCGTGTAACCGAATTGTCAAACATTTTTTTTTTTTAAAGTTGGTGTCATTTCAAAACCAGATCCGCTCTGCTATAGCTCTTCCGTTGAAAAGCATTATTTCTGCTTTTGGGAATATAGACATAAGTACAATCCCATATCGTAATAAAAGAAGATGAGTAATCATCGCTCAATAATAAGATGCGTGATAAAGGAATACGTTGTTCAGCTATTTTGTCTCGCGTGATGTGTTCAAATCCAAAACCTGTCCTCACTTTACTCAGAAGATCAGAATCTGTCGAGATCATTAACAAATATTTATGCACGATGCTCATCAGTGTGGCCTGTTTTCAACTTGCATAGGCAGATTGCCTGTGCCGTTTCTGGATGGCGCTATTCTATAGATTTTAAAGTTGAAAAATTATTTATCAAATGCTCGAATTGAGGTGTCTAAGTCGGTATAATGTCCAACACTTACCTCTTCAAGGTCTTCATAAAAATCAAAGTTGCTGTGCTCTTTCTGAAAGTCCACTCAGTAACTTGTTTAGCCAGTATTTGAGTATTTGCAAAAATCCGTGGAATGTTACATTTGAAATTGGTGCTATAATGGTACATTTGACCTCTTATATCACATCGTGCACACAGAGTAGCAACTTGGAACCAACATACTATTGCTTCAATCACTCTATTCTACCTACAGATATTTAAGTCAATGCTGTTCGTCAATGGCCTAGAATCCATACAAACTGGGATTCGGTTCTTTAAAGTTTGTCATGACATAATTTTTGTATACATTAATTACGTAATATAAACGTCTTAATCCCTCACATTATTTAATATTTTCAAAATATTTTATTATAGTTTTCATCATCGATGAAATATTTTCATAAATATTACTCTAATAATTTTAAGTATTTATATTAATAATGAATATTTTGACATAATCGACGAGGTGATGTAGAACCTTCCAAAAAATTGTCACATACTCGATTATTTTAATGTCTTGAGGAGCAGAAGAAAAGTCTTTTGGTGCAGGTGCTCAGTTTAATGCACAATGACACAAGAACAGAGCTGGGCAAACACTTTGAAAAAGTATTTAAATATTAAATACTAAATACTTTAAGAAAACATGAAAATTCATATATCGGTAAATCATTTAGAGGAAATAACTGTGATAATTATTGTAAGGCGTATAATATAACTTTATATTACTAACATAACAAAAAATAAAATAAACTGAAAAAAAATTAATAATAATAATAATATTATAATTTGAAGACATTTATCTCGAAAACCGCAACAATGGTATCTGGAAAATGGTAACTCCTATCCAAATATTGTTTAGGAACAAAATTCTAGAAAATTGTATGCACTTTGTGCAGAAAGTTTTTCTCCATCTTTTTTAGTTTTTGTGTTAAATGACCAAAACAATACTTGCAATTTTTTTTAAACGGACGCCATTTTGAAAGTACAGCCAGTTTTTCTTTTTGGGGACATGTCTTAAATTGTTCCTTAGGCTTTAATCTTTATGAAAAACATAGTCCCCAAGTATCGGGGGGTGCACGGACAGTTAGGGTGGGCTCCCGTAGTATTACGTTTTATATTGAATTTTATATTTTATTTTAAGGGATGAATCATTTATCTGGAAAATGGTAACTCCTATCCAAATATTGTATAGGAACAAAATTGTAGAAAATGTTATGCACTTTGTTTTTTGTGGAGAAAGTTTTTCTCCATCTTTTTTAGTTTTTGTGTTAAATGACAAAAAAACAATATTTGCAAATTTTTTTTGGGGGACATGTCTTAAATTGTTCCTTAGGCTTTAATCTTTATGAAAAACATTGTCCCCAAGGATCGGAGGGGGGGTGCACGCAAGGGCGGATCCAGGGGGGGGCAGTGAGGGCATACATTTTTAATAGTATTCTCTGTATGGAATTTCATTTGCACCACCCCCCCCCCCATGAGGCGATAAAATTTTTTTAGATTCCGACGTGAAATTTTTTTTTGTAGATGTTAGTGCCCCCCCCCCCCAGTAACCTTTCTGGATCCGCCCTTGGGTGCACGGACACTTAAGGTGGGCTCCCGTAGTATAGTTAAGTGTAAAAATAGCCTTTAAGGATAGGATTTTGCAGAGTGAGAGGGAAATATGCGTTTATTTTTGGTTTATTATGAATAATTAAAAAACCAAACATAGTATATTTAGTCTTTAAAACTATTTTAAATAATTGCTGTTGTTCTAACGAATACAACTATATATATTTTTTATTGTAAATTTATGTTGTATTTGAATCTTGTAGTTTGTCAATGAAAATAGTTCCTAATTTTATTATTAAAGTACAGCATTTAACTATATATAAATTTTATGATAAAAACTGTACATGGTTGTATTCCTTAGAGCAATGGGAAGTATCTGAAACTATTTTAAAGATTATACCATTTATGATTTTTTAAATATTAATAATAAACCGAAAATAGACGCATATTAACTTCTCACTTTGCAAAATCCTATCCTTTTTCTAAACTTCGCCAAATTGTATTTTCTATTTTTGCAACAATCAATAAAGACTTATTATTCTCATTATTATTATTATATTAAATACTATTTGACTATTTGAGGTGTCAAAATGTTAGGTTTCATGACTTTTATGAACTTCTACGACACTATTTTAATACTTCTATACTTAATCAGTTCTAGTTGGGTATTGGATTTTTACTTATCCGTAGACATAGACCTTTGCGTCTTCTGCAAATACCCAAATAAAGCACAGAGACTATGATACTAGTTCAACTGTTCTCTGTCACAATCACAAAACATGTACATTAACAGTTAACAGTAACACTTACTATCTATGTCTGCTCTCAACCAACTTTCTGGGAATTAAGACGTGAATGACTGAAGATTGAATGATGCAATATATTTATTAACTACATAGTATGGTACAAGTCTTGATTCTTGACGAATATCTGCCTGTCTCCCTGGTGTATTTGATTATATTTGTTGTATTTATTTAAATACTTTTGGGATTCAAATACTTTGAGGGTATTCAAATATATTTAGAAGTATTTAAATACTTCCCAGTTATTTAAATAGTTTAAGTATTTATAAATATCTTTAGGATCATTTTCACAAACACTAAGTAGTAAATATTTCAGATAAAGTATTTGCAAGTATAAATACAAATACTTGCTGCAAGAAGTATTTAAATACTCGGTATTTAAATACTTTCTAGTATTTAAATACTTATGAGGTATTTGTAAGTACATATTTGCCCAGCTCTGCACGAGAATGAAGCACAAGCTATAGTTTCGAAGAAAAGAGTAAATCACTTCCTTGTATCTACAAAAAGGTATCGATCTGAGGTCAGAGCTTTAAAGCCATGTGAATTACTTGTTTTCAAGAAATGTGTTATATGCTGTATATTTGTCTGCAGTTGTTATTACTTCCTTTTAATTAATCTATTAACTGTAATCGCTATACTATTGTGTTTTTTACTATATTTTTAAATTTTGTTGTAAGGAAATGTTTTTAAAACATAATTTTGATATCTGGGATTCTTAAAGATTAAAAAATATTTTAATTTATTTCATTTTAGAAAACCAAAGTATATTTATTTTCTTCTTTAAAATATTAGTAACCTTTTGTAATTGTAACAATCATTTAAATTCAATATTGATGTAGAAGGTCCATGCTTACTACTATGAATAATTATACGGATGAGAAAAGGGAACTGAAGATTGTTAAAATGTATTAATATAAAAAGAGTGATGACCAGTATAGTCGACGGTATATTTACTGGAAAATATGACTAGCTCGTGCATTGTAAAAATGTATTTCATATTTTTGTATTTGTAGGTATTATCATGTCTTATACAGTGTGTTTCACTTGAAATGGTAACACCCCAATAACTTCTTTATTTTCTCTCCGATTTGAAACAAATTTTACTTGGGTATGGAACAAATTAGGATCTACTTATGACCAGAAAAGCATTTGCCTCCTACAAATACAAAGCCACCTGTGGCGGTACCAAAATATGCGGAGAAAATCAAAAAATCATATTACGCATATTCTTATCGGAAAATTGTGATAATGAAACTCTTTCAGAAAAGTCCAAAATTTAATCAAAATAAAAAATATATAAATTTTAATTAAAATAATGTCCAAGTCCGAAAATGTCATTTTAATGGGTTTCTTTGTTTAGAAAACTGTACCATGCTATACCCAAGCTGCCAGGTAGTTGTCAAGCAATTTACAGTTTTTTTAAACAATTATTTTTAATTTTTTTAAAATTTAATTAATCTTGGACATAAGGTTTTTGGATAATTAACAAAATTTTCCGATAAAAAAATGCCTAATATGATTTCTTAATTTTCTTCGCATATTTTGGTACCGCAGGTGGCTTTGTATTTGTAGGAGACGAATGTTTTTCTGGTCATATATATTTGTTCTATAGTTAAGTTAAAATATTTTGAAAAAAAATAAAAAAGTTATTGGGATGTTACCATTTCAAGTGGAACACACTGTACATTATACGATTTTGTTAATTTCCTATTAAATTCACAATATTTTTGGCACAGAGTGTCATAATGGCATCGGAGTGAATTAGCTACCGTAAACGATCATACAGTTGTATTAGTTACTATTTTTCAAATTAATAATATTTATAATTATAAAGGTACTGAACAAATATAGTTCTGTCCACTTCAAAAATATGTTTAAAAATACCTTATCTTTAGCTACATTGACCAACGTAACATTGGTTCCACTTATTTGAAGGAGTTCTTCCAATTTAACTTCTGCATCTTGAACCCTATCCTGCATAAAGTCTGCTTCTTCAGTTAAGGCGGTAGTATTTTTGAGTAATAGCTCAGCTTCCTTTTTAACCTTTTCTGCACCCACAGAAGCATTTTTAGCAAGTTCATCAGCTTGCAAAGCATTTACTAACGCTAAGTTTGCATTTTCTGCCGTATCATTTAAAGTTTGCTGCGCTTCATAGGTTTTTCGTATTGTGTCCATTATTATTCTTTCAATTTCTCTTATACTTCGTAAAGCTTCTTCAGCTTCTTCTTTGCTCTTTTGAGTTTCAGTATCAAAATCTTAAATACAATCATATTATAAGAAAATAAAAATAATATTTAAAATACATACCTTTAAGATCTTTATATATACTTTCTGTATCGTTTAATACTTTGTTCCAGTTATTTATAGCTGTATCTGCTGATTCTTTTGTTACATGAATTTCATTTAACAATTCGTCTGTTTCATCTTGTTGATCGTAGGCTTTGTCTAGCAATTGTCGTCCAAACGCGGTTTTCTCCTCTACAGCTTTTCTTAAATTTTCGCTGTTTTCAAATAAATTCCTCGTTTTATTTGATAGTCTGTATGCCTCTTTTTGCAGTTCTACAGATCTCATCTTCAACTCTGGTATATCAATATGTGGAACTTCTAAATTTTTTACTTCGTTAAACAGATTTAAGGCATCATTCTTAGCTGCTGTTGATTTATTGCTAACATCCTTTATCCATTCACTTGTTTTATTTAGTTTAAGCTCTGTCCGTAAAAGATCACTTCGGAGTTGTCGCGTTTCATCACCTATCTGTGTTTGTTTATTATTTGCATTTTTAGCAATTTCATAGGCTTCGATTGATTTGTTTTTAGCTTCGCGTGCTTTAGAAACTAACGTATCTGCTTTGATATCTAACTTATCTGCTAGTTCACGTGCTTCTTTAGCTATCTCAGTCATTTTTTCTGATTGTTGTCCTACTAACTCAGAACGTCTCCAAGCATCTTCTAGTGCATTTTTTCCCTGCGTATTAATATTTGATTCAATATCAGCTAATTTATATTCTGCTTCTTCTATTATATGATCAATACGATCGATGTTTACTTTCACGCGCTCATTTTTATCATTAACAACATAAATATTTTCATCAATTTCTGAGAGAGTTCGAGATATTTCTTTTTCTCTTTGACGAATATCATGAACTTGTTGAATAATACTATTTTCTCCAGTGGCATTTTTCACTTTATCGTAAAATTCCTCAATATTTTCCTCAAGTTTAGTAAGTTCTTTAGGAAATTCATCGTCAGTAATAACTGTAGGTCGTCGTTCGATTTCATTTAATATCTTCGTTAATCTATTTAGTTTGTGATCATGTGTCCTAGCAGCAACTTGTACTAAATTATAACAATCGGGACAATCGATACATCCTCTATGTCTATCATATTTATTTTCTTTACACCTATCACATCTCCGCCCTTCAACATTATCAAGACATGGACATTGCCCAGAGGCATCACACTGTAAATCTTTTGATCCTATATGATCACATTCACACTCCTTGCAGCCCTCAGAGGAAAATCCATATTGTCTAGCTTCACAGCGATCACATCTCAATCTACAAAATTCTTTTATAAAATTATTTACAATGCATAATAATCACAACGAATAATACCCTGTAACTCCTTGTTTACAATAACATTGTCCAGTGTAAACATTACATGTTTGATTCAGAGAGCCCTTAGTATCACAGTTACATGATTGGCATCCTTCCCCACTTTGCAAATTGTAATACCCCTCTTCACACCGATCACAGTTCCTACCCACAACATGAGCTTTGCAGCCGCATGCGCCAGTGCTTTGATCACAGACAGGAGCACCAGATGATATGTCTTCCATAGTTCCCACTGGGTAACACTGGCAGGGTTTGCAATCACCCTTCGGCAAAACCAGTGCATTTCCATAGTAGCCTGCAATTAATTAATTTAAATATTTTATATCCAGGCTAAGAAAATAAGATGTATCTTTAATATTTATAAACAGTATTCATAGGTTGAAGCGTTCCCGAATTGAAAGAATTAATGTTCTCCAAATATCTCATAAAAGAGACAAAATTAATTTTTGGAAATTTGTACCAATTGTTGATCTTTTCCGAATAACGTATAGTTGGGCAAACCAAACACATTGCCAAAACCAAATTTAAGTTGGTGATATCAATTGAAAGAGACTATTGTTGATGGGGGTAATTTTTATTTCATCACTGATAGCGCCTGTACTGTTCTCATTTACTGTTATTCATTAAACACCTAGCTTAGTTTTTCTGTGTGTGGGATAATAATGTTATTATTATTATTATACCCTTAGCGTCTACGAAAACGAAGATATTTATTTGATCGACACACTCCTAAAATTGTAAATAAGGCTCGTAGGATGGCTGGCTAGTTGGTTTCAAACCAATTCAATTCAATTCAAGAAGATTTATTAACATTTCAGTTACAAAAAATGCGCCTGAGTTGGTACCCGGTTCAGAGCCGGTCACATCACCACGGCGCGCAACGCCGTGGTAGATGGGTGGCCGGGTGGGGCAGGTCCAACCTCGGCTAGAACGGTAAGTAAAATGGGTGGAGGTTAGGGCTCCTGCTTTAATAAGAAATAAAACTTAAACCTAACAATTTATTGAAAAATAACCATGAACGATTTTAAAATACTTAGAACTATTAGAAATAAATAGAAAATGGCGAATTTTGTTTAAGCGCGCACACGCGCACTGTTTTAAGAGGTCGGGTTACTAGTACGGGAAAAACAAAATGACAACCTTCATCCGATGGTCTACCTGCCTTCGGAAAGGTAGGGTGAAGGGGAAGTTATGATTTAAAAGGTTTTGATTTGTAAGAAGTTATTGGTCGAGAGGGGATTTTAAAAAGAACAAAAAGAAACAAAAGAACAAAAAGAAACAAAAGAACAAAAATAAGACTAATAGAGAGAATAGAGAAGGGGTTTCGGAGTAAAAGGCGGTGAAAGGTAAAAGGTGGTGAAATGGAAATTTTGGTATAGGAAAGATTTGGCTAGGGAGGTTGCCGGAAGATAGGCAACGCCTGGTATGGTAATGGGTGTCTTATATCGAAAAGTATGGCATTATGCTGTCTGATTCGTGTTATGTCTCGAGTTAGCGGATTGTCGCACAATTTGAATTGGTAGAATTTTTGGGATGTTTCCCGGACGAAGTCCGCTAGTGGAGTTATGTCGTGGCAACGTGCGTAGAGGTCTCTGAAGGAGGTGTACCTACCGGAGTCTGAAATGAGGCGCATAAATTTATGTTCTAAAACTCTTAGTTTCCGCATTGTCGTGGCCGGGATGCTGCACCACACCGGCGCCGCGTATGTGATGGCCGGCCTGATCACCATCATATACAACAATTTTTTATTTGTCCTGTTTAGTCCGCTACCCCGCGCCAGCAGCGGATACAGACTCCTGGACATGGAGTGGACCTTTCGTACAGTCTCGTTAACGTGGATGTTAAACGTCAGTCTTTTGTCTAAGTTCACCCCCAGATACTTCACGCACCTTTTTAATTGGAATTTGGCGACCCCCTATCGAAATTGGTGTTAAGATGCGGTTCTCAGTGAACCGGCGCGTGAAGAGTATGGACTCCGACTTTTCGGCGTTGATCCGAATCTTCCACTTGTCGTAATATGCCGTGGCACGGGCCATGTGCGCTTTGAGCAGCATGTTCGCTGCTTGTGCATTACGCGAATGCGCGTACATGGCCGTGTCGTCGGCGTACTTGGCAAGGTTCGTGTTCGGGAACTCCGGAAAATCGGAGACATATAGGTTGTATAACTTGGGTGACAGGCACGACCCCTGGGGGACGCCCGCGCGAATGTCCCGTCGAGTTGAAAGTTTGTTGTTCACCCTTACCTGCAGCGATCTGCCTGTCAGGAAAGAGAGAATCAGTTTGGTGATATGCGTGGGAAAGTTCAATGAGTTTAACTTGTAGAGTAAGCCCGGGATCCATACTGTATCGAAAGCTTTCTCAATATCAAGCAGCACCATCACTGTGCTTTTTCAGCGGTTGCACTGCACTTTGACGTCATTCACGATCCTGACGACCTGGCGCACAGTGCCCCTGCCTTTTCTGACACCAAACTGGCATTCATCATCGATGTGAAGTTCATCCTGAGCATCGTCTAGTCTGACCAGGATGACCTTCTCCACCAACTTGGAGATCGCCGACAGTAGCGAGATCGGTCGGTAACTGCCGACGAGTTTGGCGTTCTTGTTCGGTTTCAGAATTGGCACGACCACGGCGCACTTCCACTAGCTAGGCCAATGTTGTAGCCGCAGGATCGCGTTGACAATGTACGTCAATTGTACAATTCCTTTCCGCGGAAGATATTTGAGCAGCCTGTATTCGATACAGTCTGCCCCCGGGGACTTGTCGTTAGGTAAGGTCCGGACAATGCCAGCCACTTCCGAGGGCTTGGTCATGACTTTTAGAAATTCTCGTCTCGTCAATTGGATGTCATGACCAATTAGTTCGTTAACGTCGTTTTCGATGCGGTCGTGTCACGGATTGTTTGGTGTTTGTGCGTTATGTATGTCCGCAAAATGATTCGCTAAGTCTTCCGCTTTCTGGGCGTCTGTCATAGCTGTCTGTCCGTTGGGGTTAGTCAGCGCGGGTATGGCCTCCCGCATATTTCTCATGGCCCTCGACAGCTTCCACAGCGTGTTATCTTGAGGATTCAACGCCTCCAGCCTATCCCGCCATTTCCGGTTTTTGGCGGTGTTAATGGCGGTCCTGATACGCCGTTGCAGTCTGCCCATCTCGGTCCTAGCGTCAACATCACGATTTCGCTGCCAAAGCCGTCTGAGTCTGTTCTTTTCTCGTATGTCCTGTATGACCGCCGCGTCGAGTCGGTCTTTGTAAGGATTTATGGTTATCGTAGTTGCAACACTCTGCTTGGCGTCCTGCACTATCCTTGTGAACTCCTCCACCAGATTTTCCAGTTCGGCGGGTGTGGCGATATCGTTTGTGAGTGTGTTTATATGTGTCTTATAGAGGCGCCAATCGGCGTCCCTATAAGAGGTGATTTTTCGTGTGATGTCTTCCCTCGACATGTTGTTCAATTCCAACAGAATTGGATTATGATCGGATGTGAGTTCCTCTAGCGCCACTGGTGGTGCGGAGTCCCTCACACCCTTATTGACAACGATGTCGAGGGTGGTGGGCGTTGTGCCGTTTTCCAGAAAATGCGTGGGATCGTCCGGAGGTTTTAAACCAGTGCTGTTGAGACCTAATACACACGCTTCGAATGTATCATATGTATCATTGGGTTAAGGGTGGCAGTGCCATTCTCAAGAAAATGATTTTGTAATTCGATAATTTCTCCTACATCCCTGAACCGATTGAAAAAATTGTTTGATAGGCTTTTAAAGAAAACTCGATAGATCATTGAAATGAGAAAAAAATTCTGATCTTCACACGTGAAAAAACAATTTTTCCCTGTTTGGTTTTCAATAGCCTACTTAGTACCATTCTATAAAGTTTTTTTCTAAAAGCCAATCAAAAAATTTTTTGTTTCGGTTCAGGGATGTAGGAGAAACGTCGGATTACGTCACCTTAATCTGAGTAACTTTCAATATGTCCGTTCATCCGTTTGCAATCTGTCACGATTTTTGAAATCTCAGTAACTCAACAATTGAATCTTATTAAAATTTGGATGGTAAGATAGTGTTAGCTGGGGAAGGAAATGTGTTGTATTTGAACGAAATGGACCGATAAATATAAAAGTTATTAAATATTTTAATAGGAAAAAGTGGACCTGAGGAGGATTGGGACCTTTATAACATTCAAAAATTCTACATGATGTACTAAAAGCGTTTTGTTAACTAAGCTGGCATAGACGGGAGGTGACTAAACTGGTAAATATAGCAATTACACCTAAAAAATGACCTATTTTCAAAAAACAGTGAGAAGTATGCTTTAGAATGTTTAACATTTATATAAAAACTTCGTTGAACTGGATTTGTGGTCGGCTCCTTATGAAACATCTTGTAAATACCTCTAATTACTTACAAGATAAAACAAAATAAGTATATTGATACTCTACATCTGATTCGGTTTATTATAACTTTCTCAAGAGTAATTACAAAGATTACTAAAGCTACAGAACAAAATTCTACTATTTATAAAGGCACTAAATTCAGAAAATTGCAGGTTAAAAAACCGGGCATGAGTAATTAATAAGGTCTATTAAAGGCTCCTTGCATCCATTATTTCTTCTCTTAATTTGTTTAATGATGTTAAATTCAGTGTTAAAATTATTTTCATCTAAAGGAAAGTTTGTAAGTCTATGTATTAGGATGTGCAATGGAGAAATTATTGGCATTTAGAAAACATGGTAAAAAACAAACAGAAAATAATCCAAAAGGAATTTTTCAACGCACCGAAAGAACCAACTAAAAGTTTTGTTAATCATATTCCAAATTTTAATAACAAGATATCTAATAAATTAAATAACTAGGTACGTCTACACTAAACGTAAATAAAACAGTGACCCAAAAAAAAAACCTATTTTTCGTCCCTTTTGGGGACCTCATGAATTTTATTTAAAAGTGGTCAAGGGGAGGTTACAAAATAAAAAAATTATTGGCAAAATAAATAATTTGAAACGAAAATTAAAAATTTAATCTTTTATCTAATAGCAGCAAAGATACAAAATCAAAGTACATTAAATTTTCTACAAAAAAGGTTGATTCCATTTTTTTGTAACCCTAACCGTTTCTGAGATATAGGGAGCGGAAAATGGGATAAAAGATCAATTTTTGCGAAAATCATTTCTAAGACTTAGAATCATTTCTAAGTCTTTTTTTAATTATTGTTCTTGGCTTATTGGTTGATTGGTTATTACGTTATCAGTGTACAGTTACATTTTTGGTCTAATTGCGATATATGTGGGGGGGGGGGGGGGGGGTGAATGATTGAACAGGAACAAAAGAGTGGGCATGTTTATATAAAACATGATTTAATTTTATGAATTTAAAAATCAAACAAAAACAATTTTATTTATTAATATTAATGGAATACAAGTAGCTTAGTATAAACATGTTAATACAGTCTCTAGAAGTCCATTTGTGGGTAAATATCCTCTTGCTCAGTATTTGAGTCAACATAATCCTCTTGGTCGATTTCCTGTTCAATTTCAGTATCCTGACCCGTAACAAAAAAGTCATCTTCAGGTATTATTTCATCAGCTATGTCTCTGTTGCAACAACGATGGCCTGCACAATTGGTACATATAGTTGAGCACTTCAGTGCATTTTTAAAACACTCAGACTTGGTCGTGCAATCATCTCTGCAGCTGCAGCTGATTAGGTTCAAAAGGTCATCAGGTGCAGCTGCCTTGAGAGTGGTGACTATCACTTGCTTCGTTTAAGCACACTATTGCTATTTTTCCAGGAATTTCTGTAATACGTACATTTTCACCAAAGTGTTGAGTTAGCTTTCTTTTAAGATGTTTGTCACTGGAACATTCAAATTCAGGGTTTGTATTGCTGAATATGTCTTGCAATTCGACCATAGAGTACGGACATTCATCATTATCTGACAGATAATTACAAAACTTTTGAAAAGCTTCCTACCTTTCCTGACTTTCACTTGACCCCACAAACTTATCTTTCACATCATCCTGCTTTATCTCACTGCACGCAATCATTGTTTTTATTACCCTCTCTGTCAGTTTTATTAGCTCCCTCCCTCATCCCGACACGGCCATAACGCACATGTGCTCATCTCACGATCGTTTTCAACGTAAATTACACAAACGAGCGACAGTCTATTCCAAGGGATTGGCAACAACTGACTGGGACGGCTGAGAAGAGACGCACACAAAAAAAATGGATTACCCTTCTCACCCTACAATGCTCCTCTCCCCTTCCCTTTGTGAGTTCCCCCATACCCAGAGCCTCTACATTCTTCAAAAAACCCATCACTACCTGCTCATTCAATTCACTTTTCGTTTTAATAAACAAGCCGTGACTGGAACCTCTGATCTCTTTACATCGAACGCATGTAAAATAAATCCCCCCCATCCCCCCTTCATATAAGCACATTGCAGCTTAACCAAAAATGTAACTGTGTACCTAATTACGTAATAACCAATCGAGCAATAGGCCAAGAATAATTTAAAAAAGACTCAAAAACGATTTTAGAAAAATTTACCCACGATTTTCGCAAAAATTGATCTTTTATCCTATTTTTCCATATATCAGAAACGGTTAGGGTAAAAAAAAAATCAACTGGACCTTTTTTAAACCCCAAAAGAGGGGGGGGGGGGGGGGTTATAAGTTTGACGCGTATGTTTGTATGTTTGTTTGTCTGTCTGTCTGTCTGTCTGTCTGTCTGTCTGTCTGTCTGTCTGTCTGTGGCTTCATATCTCTTCAACGGGTGATTCGATTTTGATGTAGTTTTTTTTATTTGAAAGAGTATTTTGTCGAGAAGGTTCTAAGCCATATTAGATTTTGATGTTTGGTCGCCATCTTGAATTCGCCATGTTGAACTTCTCTAGAAATTGTCCAATTGAAGTAAAATTGAAAATGTGCAGACAATTATGGTAGCCGAACATGATTTAGGCCTCATTTTGATTCGGTCATATGATACTGGTACGATTAGATGCATTGATCGGGGGTTTCTAAAAATTTTCAATTTTACTTGTAGGAAATTTAATGTACTTTTCGTATAGGGACATCTTTGCTCTAAACCTCATACTTTTTGAGATATTTGAGAAAAGAAGAAAATAAAAACACATTCCGACCCTTCCCCCTCCCCCACACTCCAAACCTCTTGGACTTTTCAGAGCGTGCAATGGGGAAGATAACAAACATCGTAGGACCATCAGACCTTTGTTGTTTTGGATGTCCAGGTTTGGCCATTTTTTTTTGCTTAATATCACTACACTATAAAGGCGGTGGGCCGTTTTGCTAATAACAAAAGACGAGTACCAGATTTTGTTATTTAATTAATGTATTTTCCTAAGTATAAATTAAAATTTTTACTGTTTTTAATTAGTTATTTTCCAAATATGATTTTGTATTTATATTTTATGTATGTTTCATTTGATGAACTGTATTTACTTTTCAAAATAAATTTGTAGTTTCTCTCATTTTAAATAATGTATTCAAAATTATTTTCCCAAAATCCCGCAACTTATAAATGCCTGAAAACCTACATTTACGGAAAACAAACTAGTAAAAAATATATCTACTCGTCTACTCCTATTACTTTAAAAAATAATAAAATAAACGCTTAAAAAAAAGAAAATGTTTTAAAAATTTTATTTATCGCTTAATTTCAATGCTGCATTTATTAAAAAATCGTACTCATCCGAGAGTTTACCCCTCCCCCATGACTGAGAGGTAAATCCGCCTTGGGTCTAAATGATAGTTTATAGTGATACTTTAAAGTAGGTAGTCGAAATTTCAAGTTGAGAATAGTTTTTGATTTGGAGATATGATGAATTAAAATCGTTATTTGATTCATCCACGCCAAGGGGAATCCGACATTCTTGGTGACCTCTTTCGTTATCTTAAAATTCTCAACAGATACAAGCAGTACCATTTTTAACGTAAAATTTTCCGTTATTTTCTAATCTTTCATTAGATTTTACCAGAGATATAGTACAAGAAGGTTACAAAATATTTATCTTTCTTTACATATTATTGAAATACATTTCAGAAATATAACAAAACCTAATATTTCTTAGAAATATGCATCTACTTTTTAATTCAAAGGCCGTCGGATACAAGGTTTGCTGAGTCTCCAGTATAAAAATACCGATTAATCGAATATTATCAGCAAAAATCCTGATTTTTTCCTGTAAAATCGGCTATATCTCTTGAACAACATTTTTGATAATATACAATGATAGATTCGAAAAGAACAGAAGATTTTACATATATAATGATACCTTGTGTATTTGAGAATCTTCAACAAAATGAACGAGATTGCCAAGAATGTTGGATTCATTTTGCCGTGAACACGTCAACTAACAGGTTCGACTCATCCAAAACAAAAACTATGCTCAACTTGAAATTTTGCATACTTTAAAGTATCATCATAAGGTATCATTTAGGCCACTTTGAATCAAATTCATGAGGTCCCCAAAAGGGGCGAGATTTTGGGTCACTCTTTAGGGACACTACTAGTTAACAATAAGGTAAAAATTAATAAATGAAGTAAATCTGGTGTTTATGAAATCAAATGTAGTGACAGTTTGCAGTTTATATTGGTCAGAGTGATAGGAGAATTAATAAGAAGGTAAAAGAACACAAAAATTCAATTGTAAACAATAATAATAACACAGGGATATCTACTTATTGTATTAATAATAACAATTTTATAGACTCTAAAACTGTAAAGCTAATCCATGTAGAAAGAAAAGGGGAATGTTTAGATCTTAGATCTCTTAGAAATTAAAAAATCCCTTAGAAATAATCCTTGTACCAATAATGACCAACTAAATTTCTTTAATACCCCTATAATAAACTCTAAGTACTAAGAGCTCTTCATTAATTATTTATTCATGTAATCTGTAATTTTCTGAATGTATTACCTTTTTAAATAGTAGAATTTTGTTCTATAGCTTTAGTAATCTTTGTATTTACTCTTGAGAAAGGCCTAATAAGCCGAAACATATGTAGAGTATCAATATGCCTATTTTGAAACAGTAAAAAGCAGTCTCTTCTTGTAATAAGAATTATTAAAATTTCAATGAGCCGGCGAAGAGTATAATGTTTACTTCTAGTATTTAATTTATTTTTGACTGAATGTCTAAAATTTTCCAAAAAGATAGCTATTTTCAAATCTAGCTTTAGGACTGAAATTTAAAATTATCGACCTATTTATTTTGCGTTGCTTTTCCAAGATTCTAGAAAAATGCAAAGCAACCACAATAATTAACTTCTTTGACAATTTTGTTCAATAATATAAATACTAAAAATAAAGGCATTGATATCTCTGTGTTATATCTTAACTAATATTTCTAATTTCAAATTTGGTGATACCACCTGTCTTGTAGCAGGAGAGAATGAGCCCAGGCACCTGTTGGAAAACCTTCGAACAATAGGCTTTAAGTATGATTTAAATGTAAATTACAACAAAACGAAAATTATGATTTTAGACCGAACAAATGAAAATCTTCCAGATATGTTAAGAATCAGTATCAGTAGAATATTTTTCTAAAATTGAGGGAATTCGTGAACATTTCAACCTGCCAGATTTCTTTTTCTTTTCGTTATATAATTTGATTGGTTCAACTTTCACTTTAAGATAAAAATGGATTACATTTGTAGAAATATAAAATAAATTACCTGGTAGACAAACTTCGCATTTTTCACCTCCAGTGTTATAAATACACTTTAGACATTCTCCAGTAGTGGTGTTACAGTTTCCAATAGCATTAGGGTCAATATTAATATTACATTCGCATATTTCACAAGTTATAGGTGACCCCAATCGGCCAGATGGATCCCCATAGTATCCATCGGAGCACGAATCACAGCGATGTCCAGTGTAACCTACTGGACACTCAGTACACATGATTATATCTTCTTCCACTTGGATGCAAGCCCCACCATTCGGACAACCACAAGGCTGACAATCGTCAGGTGTACCTAAAAGGCATTGTTGAATAATTAATTTATAGCATTATGCAGATTTCGTCATTTCGTGCATCAAAAAAATGTCTCGAATGTCATTTCTTTCTACAATTAATTATAAAGGGTAAGGGGCAATTTAGTAACTTTTCGGTCCTAAAATAAAAACTAGAAAGTGAGTAAGTATTTAAAATAAATTGTGTACAAAAATATAATAAATTTATTATCTTCCAGCTTTTAAATTATTTAAAGTTGTCAATAAGTATAATTTATTATGTAATTAGCTAAATGTAACTCGTTAATTTTGGTTATAGCCGTTAACTAAACTGCTGCTGAAGTGGATATTGTCAAAATATGGGCCATATTTTGACTGCTATATTTCTGGAACGAAATAGTCAATCTTGATGCGATTGTTTGTGACCGTTAGCAAAATTCAGTGACTATTGGCCATTCTAAATAGATTCTCTAAATTACGATTGTTTCTTTTATCTACAGGGTGATTAGCCAGACTCTTAATGTTGTTGTTAAAAGTCATCGTTCTCCCAAATTCATTAAAAAATTTAGATTTTTTTTTAACATGTTAATTATAGTCTATGAACAATACTTCCGAAACGGTTTTGGAATTTTTTAATTATCTCTCTTATTAAATGAGATACAATTTTTTTTAAATAAAATCGTATAATCTGCATTTGAAAGTTACTTGAATCACCTTAAAAATATAAGGCAGTATGATGTAATAATAATAATACAATATTGGTCACTCTTTTTTGAATCATTGGTGTTTCTAAAGGGTGTTTATTTTTCGACGACACCGCTGAAGCTCCTGGCAGTTACCTATAGGCTTGTTGCATGTGCCGTATATTTTAAATTAATAATTTATATACATATATTAATATAGTGTTACTAAACACTGGCAATTATCAAATCTGTTTTCATAATTTCTAACTGGTTAGTATTTAAATCAGCGGCTAATATCCAGGAGCAGGGGAAAATATGAAAACACACTCATATTGGACTTGACGTCATATAACAGAGTATCTCTGCGAGTGCCATGATTCGGACATATAGTTCGTGCAATTTGCGGTTATTTCTAAAATTATTTAGTTGCATTCGGTCTGTGGTATTAAATTATAGTGTGTATTTAACTGTACCATATTTAAAAGAGTTTAGATTATTTTAAACACGACTGAAAAAGGTTATATCAAAGGTCAATCGAATAATTTACGCCGTACGCCTGCCGGGTGTATGCCATATGCTACTGCGTCACAAAAATATTCATAAATAGTCCTAGATGAACATTTTTTTATCAAAAATTTCTCCTGTACCTTGGCTTCAATTGTTTAACTGCATGTATATGAAAATTTGCAAAAATAGTCAAAATATGAGTACATTCTTAGCGAAGTAATAAGTCGAATAATAAGTTCATTGTTATTTAAAGAAAATAATAAACAATACTCGATAGAAACAAAAAGACCATTGGAAGCGCGCTTATTTGTGTACCTGAATTTAAAAAAAAAATCAGATCAATAGCTCAATTAGATTTAAAGATATGGCAGTGTAAATGTTAAAAAACACGATTTTTGTAATCAATCAATTTCTTAAGTTTTTTCGAAATAAAAAATATAGTAAATAGCCATTTCTTATGTAGAATTGTTCAGTTTATAAAAACTATGAAGTCTGGTCTGGTTCTACGCTGATTTTTTTTCTCGAGAACGGAGATACTTATGGTCTATTTCGTTCCACTATCAAGCTATTGCATAAACGGAATTAATTTAAAATGTGCACCAGCGCTGTGGCGTCATCTGTTACATGATATCACGCGTTGTTTGCGCCCATAACGGATTTATTCAAGCTTTAATGTTGAATACCGTCTGTAAAAGAAAAAATAAGTAAAGATTTTAAAATTATATTACGTACTCTAAAACATTTTTAGCTCCCTTCGGCTTATAGACGTAGTGAGAAAAGATCTAAAGAACAAATTTTACAATATTAACAACAAACGGAAAGGCAAAAGTAAAACATGAAGATCGTTTGGTTGTCCTGGAAATGACGCTTTGGGAAACACCGTAAATATCTGATACGTCTTTTTGGGACATTCTAGTATCTAATAATATAATCGAATGCAATTATTCAAATCATTTTAAAGTGAGACAAGCCATTCTTGAATTGCTTTTAACACGAAATACTCAAATAAATGTTTTCAGAACTGTCAAATAGAATTCTATTAAATAACCAGTACTTCATTTATTGAAATTCAGTCAGCTCTGAGTACATCAATTAATATTTTTAGAATAAGGTGGCGTGCGCCATGTCAGAGTCGCCTTCCTCGTCATAAAATCGGTCACCTGCATGCAATAGGCTCAACAGCATGAATATTGGAATATCGCAAACTGGCGAAAATGTTTAGATTGTTAGATTTATTATTTGTATCATGTTTTACTTTTGTTCTTTTCGTTTGTTATTGATTGGTTAAATCATTACATGTTGCAAAATTTGTTTTTTATATCTTTTTTTCTCTCGAAGGGAGCTAAAAGAGTTTTATTTAAAAAAATTGTATCTCATTTAATAAGAGAGATAATTAAAAAATTCTGAAACCGCTTCGGAAGTTTTGTTCATAGATTATAATTAACATTAAAAAAAGTCTAAAAATTTTTTTAGGAATTTAGGAGAACGATGACTTTTAGTAACAATGTAAGGGTCTGGTTAATCACCCTGTAGATAAAAGAAACAATCATAATTTAGAAATCTGTTTACGACGGCCGATGGTTAATGAATTTTGCTAACGGTTGCAAAAAAGACACATCAAGATTAACCAACTCGTTTCAAAAATATAGCAATTAAAATATGGCCCATATTTTGACAATATCCACTTCAATTGTGCAGCAGTTTATATCATATTTTTTCATATGGCCATAACCGCCATGTACAGAATGTACGGAAAAGAACTGTCCTATTTGATATAAAATATATTTTACTATAATTTAAAGCAAAATGTTACTAAGGTTTTTAATTAAACACACAAAAACACGATAATATACAGTGTGTCTCTAGGTTCGAACGAACTTTACATAGATTAGATACATCAATTTTACTTTAAAATGTTATTAAGGTGTTTTAATAAGACCATTACGAAACGAACAAAAGTTGCAGTCAGGCGCTGTCGACTATGAATACCTATTTGAAAAATAAAAGGGATATTGGCTGCGTGTACCTAATCTCAGTGACACTGTTATACAACATAGCAAAATTTATGAAAATAATAAAATCATTTTTCTTCCCTACCCTGAAAATAGACTTAAAAAGGTTTTTAATTTCCGACGAGATAAAATTTTGGAAATTACAAAATTGCCCGACGAGGTGTTGCACAGCAACACAAATTTTCGGAAATTCATTTTTTTCGAAACCGCACTAAATGGCACTGCCTCTTGCTAATATCTTGTGTACAGTAGGGTATCAGCAAGTTTAACTTTTACGGGTGCCATTTTTCTTCTGGTATAATTGTTATTGTTATTGTTATTATCTATAGTTTATTTGTCGAGGTGTGTATGTAAATTATTTTGTACAGCTAGTAGAACATTTATTTTCCTTTTCTTATTACAGGATGACCACTTTTAGGGAGATCCATTACATGAACATTCTGTCTAAATTTCTTTTAGATTTTGCTTACTGTTAAACGAGTGACTTTCTCGGTGTGGGAGTTTATTATTAAATAAATGGACAAACTTCTTGAATTCGTATTTTGTCATTGCAGCCAATCATAAAATTTGAATTATTTCAGGTTAACAGTACCTGACAGTAACTTTATTTTCAATAAAATATTGAAGTACAGAAAAAAATTGAAAAAAATGACCGTAACTTGAAAAAAATTTGTGCAGACTTTAAACTTTGATTATAAGCTTAAAGTAGGCCAAAGTTCACGAAACAAAAAAGTTTAGGAGTTTTACGGATCCGCGGGAACCTATAGGAGTAAAAAGTATGTTTAATAAAAATAAAAATCGATTTTTCTCTTCTTTCTCGGGAAATATGACATTTACAAAAAAATAGCTCAAATAAAATTTGTTTCTGGCAAAATCTTCTTTAATTTGGTTTTTTTAAATTAACTTTATAGCAATGATTAACCGAAATACGGCCATTCTTCGATGAGGGGATGGCGGATGAAATTTTTTTCTAGAACAAGTGTTTTAAAGGGACAAAATAAATTGAGCATCTAGGTGATACTATATACTAACGAAAAACAGCATTTTTGAAAGAAAAATTAATTACTGAGCAATTACAATAACAAAATGCCGACATTTTATTAAAAAAAATGAGAAAACGCACATTGAATCGGTCATAACTTCTTTATTTTTTGTGATGTAGAAACAAACAAAAAATCATTATAAATATTGAATAATTACCTTTAATTTTGTTTCTTAGAACTTTTGATAAAAGTGTCACAGTTTCAAAGATATTCAACATTTTAAACTAAATAATTCATCCTAAAAACAGTCTGATGCCATCTATAAAATTAAATATCTCCGAAGCAATCAACCCTACACAAACATATAAACAAAATAAATTCATTCTCAGTTTATAAGCTTCATTTTTGATGTCCACCATATTTTCTCATAAACTAATATTTACTGAGATATTTGCAGAGAAACGAGTGTTAACATTTTTTCTAAAAATCCTTTACAGTTTAAAATGCAATTTTTTTCTAAAGCGAGCGAGCGTCTAGGTCACACTATATATTAACGAAAAACAGTATATGGGAACATATTTTTTTAATTACTGACTACTTACATTAACAAAATTTAACGTTTTTATTAAAAGAAAAAATGTGAAAAAGTACATTGTTTCTCCCATAACTTCTTTGTTTTTATGCTATAGAAATAGAAAAAAAAAATCATTTGAAAGCCTAATTAATAGTTTTTCATTTTGGTTATTAGCGTTTTTGGCCTAAGTGCCACAGTTTCTTCTAGATTTCCTCTACAAAAACTCGAAATTAACGAAATTCATCCTTAATTTAGTAGCTTTCTTATTTGTCTCTAGCATGTTTTTACTCAATGTCCTACCTTTCGAGTTATTTGACGAAGACGTATTTGAAATACCACTTTTTCAAGCTAAAATCACAGATTTTATAATAGTTATAACTTAAATCTATCAAGTTATATGAAAAGGTGCATAGAACCTTTTCTTCTTGAAAAATTCTCTTTCATCTCCAATGTTTTTGTTTTTTTTTTTAGGTGCCACACCCTGAAAATGGGTGGCATCCACCCCCTATAAATTAGCAATAATATAGAAACTTCTTTTTATGCATTTACCATTAAGCTGTCAGAAATGAACGAGATCTAATTCATATGACATTATTCCGAAGTTAAAATCTCTAGTATTTCGGTTAATTATTGCTATAAAATTAAAATTAAAAAATAAAGATAATTTTGTCAGAAACAACATTTACTTGAACTATTTTTTTGTAAACGCCATATTTCCCGAGAAAATAGAGAAAAATCGATTTTTTAATTAAAAATCCTCTTTTCACCCCCTATAGGTTCCCGCGGATCCATAAAACTCCTAAACTTTTTTGTTTCGTGAACTTTGGCCTATTTTGAACCTATAACAAAAGTTTAAGATCTGCACAATTTTTTTTCGAGTTAAAGTAAAGTTTTCCTGTACTATTAGTCGGGGAGCCCTCCTTAGCTGTACGTGCACCCCCCGCCCGATCCTTGGGTACCATGTTTTTCATAAAGATTAGAGCTTAAGGAACAATTTAAGACATGTCCTAAAAAAAACTGGCTGTACTTTCAAAATGGCGGAATATGTTGAAAATAAACTGTTGCCAATGTTGTTTTGTCATTTAACACAAAAACTAAAAAAGATGGACAAAAACTTTTTTCACAAAAAACAACGTGCATAAAATTTTCTACAATTCTGTTCCTATACAATATTTTGACAGGAGTTACCATTTTCCAGATAAATGAGTCCAAAATTAAGAAAACATGAAAATTCATATATCGGTAAATCACTTAGAGGAAATAACTGTGACAATTATTGTGAGGCGTATAATATAACTTTATATTATTAACATATTAACATAACAAAAAAATAAAATAATGAAAAAATTAATAATAATAATAATATTGTAACTTGCAGACATTTATCTCGAAAACGGTAACAATGATGTCTGGAAAACGGTAACTCCTATCCAAATATTGTATAGGAACAAAATTATAGAAAATTTTATGCACTTTATTTTTTGTGCAGAAAGTTTTTCTCCATCTTTTTTAGTTTTTGTGTTAAATGACAAAAACAATATTTGCATTTTCTTTTAAACGGACGCCATTTTGAAAGTACAGCCAGTTTTTTTTAGGACATGTCTTCTTAAATTGTTCCTTAGGCTTTAATCTTTATGAAAAACATTATCCCCAAGGATTGGGGACCGTTAGGGTGGGCTCCCGTAGTATTACGTTTTATATTGACTTTTATATTTTATTTTGAGAGCTGAATCATTTATCTGGAAAATGGTAACTCCTATCCAAATATTGTATAGGAACCAAATTGTAAAAAATTTTATGCACTTTGTTTTTTGTGCAGAAAGTTTTTCTCCATCTTTTTTAGTTTTTATGTTAAATGACAAAAACCATATTCGCAAATTTTCTTTTTTAAACGGACGCCATTTTGAAAGTGCAGCCATTTTTTTTTAGGACATGTCTTAAATTGTTCCTTAGGCTTTAATCTTTATGAAAAACATTGTCCCCAAGGATCGGGGGGCACGGACACTTAGGACGGGCTCCGTAGTATATAGCAATAGTCAGGAATACCTTCTCGAAAGACGCTCCTAAAAAAATGTTCGGATATGCAGTCGAAGATATAGTTTTGAAAAAATACGAATATTATGTGAAATGACTTGCGGATCTAAATGTAGAGAGCGCCATCCTAGTCGCGATTACAAAAAGGCGTATAAAAATTGTTTCCCAATATTTTTTTATTACTGAAAATTGATTAATTTACATTTACATTATTTACAGACTTATTTTTCATTTCTTAATGATTTTCAAAACAATGGAAAACTTATTCTTTCTCGATTCTATATTATCGAAATTATTGTTGACAAATGCTACAGAAATTGTTTAAACAAAGCGTACCAGAATAGTGCAGTTAAATTTCAGCATCGCGGCATTTTTAAAACTTTTGCAGAGAGATACATACTTCTATGATATTAAATCTGCAGAAAATAATGAATTATTTGCATTGCTTTATTATTGTAAAACTTATGAGTATTCTTTTATAGCGCTCCATTGTTTCCGCTGCCGTTTTGAGTTTATACGTGCACGTCTCGCGCGTTCTGATCGATTAGTACTTGCACTACAATATACTATGTTTGCAAAACATTTAGAAAACATCCTTATTATGCTTATTACTTACACGTAAATATTACCATTTGTAATTGTAAAAAAAACACAGAAAAATTACTTGTGAACAGAAATTATTACATTATAAATTATAACTTAAAATATTAACTTGTTTATTTATTAAATGTAACTAAATAAATTTAAATTTACTTCTTGTGCATGAAAAATAACAATATTGAAGTTATAAATTTGCATTATGCATACTTAAACGAAATTATACCTAATATATTTACTCTCACAATATCAACCTATGTATTCCCGGTACATTTTTTAAGTTTATACACTTGCAAAATACATTTTCGAAATACATTAGGACAAATATTTATAGTTATTAACGTGGGGATAAACGCATTATTCCTCAAATCCCAACCAAAATCAAATAGATTGAGAATTGCACCGCTCCGATTTCAAAGTTGATAAAAAAAATCCTCAGTAGGTGGTAAGTTTCTTATACCAGTCTGTGAAATAACTTTGCGCGTAATTTATTCAAATTCCCTGTAAATGATGGCCGACCACACAAAATTCTGACAAAATATCAAGCCAAATTTTTAAAAGGAATTAAAGCATTAATGTATATTGACGGTAATTTAGTAATGTACTTCTTTATCTCCTGTATGTGTTAAACATTTTACAATGTTGGATTTTAATTTTTTTTTAAATGGAAACCTGTCACAGCTAGTCAAAGCATATATACACAAAAATATATTACCCAATTTCATTTCAGCATTTATTGTTTCTCCATAGTTAATTTTCGCAAAACATGATAAGAGGCCATTCAACAAATGCGTTCGCAAAAATTTACTATTTGTGAACCCCTCACTCCCTTAATCAGACGTTCGTTTACACATTCCCCCTTCCTATAATACTTTATTTTTTAATATCAGTTTGCCATGAAATAACGAAGTTAAAATATTTTCCAATGAAATTTATTTTTTGTCAGAATGTTGGAATGTATATCGGTTGATATTGTGAGAGTAAATTAGTTTAGTTTAAGTATGCATAATGTGAATATATAACTTGTATATTTTAATGCACAAGAAGTAAATTTAAATTAATTTAATTACATGTTGTTTTCTGTATCTCATGATTATTTTAAGTTAGAATTTATAACGTAATAATTTCTTTTCGCAAGTAAATTATTCTTCGAATTTTTCTGTTTCTTTTCGTGATATAAAGTGATAATATTTACGTATAATTAATAAGCATAACAAAAATGTTTTGTAAATGTTTTGCAATCATAGTATATTGTAGTTCGACCAGAACGCGCGAGACGTGCACTTATAAACTCAAAATGGAAATAAAGCGGAAAAAAGTCCATAATAAATATTAAAAAAGAAGCCTGTAAATGCGGTGGGAACATAAAGTTAATTAATTTTCAATACAAAAATTTTCGGGATAAAATTTTTGACGCCTTTTCACAATCTTTTTTTTATTTATTTACAAAAACACATACGATACGATTTGTTGATGCTTTCATCAAGATTTATTTTACGTTTCGGTGAAGCAGTAAAATAGTCAAAACTTTGAACATTTGCCGTAACAGTTTCATTATTTTGTAAATTTCGTTTTAATTTCAGTTAAGTAAAATAATTATCATTCAGCGACGGCGCCAAGGGGGGGGGGGGGGCTGCAGGGGCACGTGCCCCCCCAAAATGAACTGTGCCCCCCAAGTGCCCCCCGGATTCCTAGATTTTTTAATAATTTAAATCAACGAAAATATATTTTTGCTTTATTACAATTATAATTCCTATTTCCTATCATACTATACAATATATAAATTTCTGTGCCCCCCTACAAACCTAAACAAAATGCCCCGCTCCCCCGCCTGGCCAGTCTAGCGCCGTCCCTGTTATCATTAGGATCGATTTTTTTCTCATACAGTGACAGCTATATTATTAAGGTACTTGTAAACTGATAAGAGCGAATCTAGCGGTGGATTTAATACATTAAAACACGAGAGAGTTGGAGTAAAAAGATTTGGCAACACTGTATGACATACGTCTGTCAATAATATACTAATCTGCTTGTCACTGCTTGTTAATTTTCGCAAAATATATTTTCAATTTAGATTAAGTTAGAAATAGATAATAACTTGAAATAATGATACAACATACCTATTTAAATATATCAGAACAACTAGTGCCCTAAAAAACAATTAAAACTTAAAAAAAAAGGTATTAGAAATAATAAACCCGTTTCTAACCTTTCAACCGATTGCCAAGATCATGTTTGTGAAGCTCACTAATTCTTTCTTTGGAAGACATAAAAGGTGAAAAACATTGTGGTTTACTTTTAATTTAGAATGTTTTTTTGTAAAAATTCCTTATTCGTTTCGCACGGTGTGCTGCAACCAAATTTAAATCAAAGTTGATGCCACGCAGATTTTTTTTTAACTCTTGGATGTATATAGAACCAATTTTCACGATATTTAAATTCATTCATCGCAGACATTTTTTTTTACAACTATTTTACTTTTTTTGTTTAATGACAGAGCCACAGAAAAAAAGTGACCAGTGTAACCTAATGTATTTGGGCCCGCTGAAATCGAATCCGAAGTCAGAATTGTCAGATTGGCTCGGCTTTCACCCCAAACCCCAAAAAACAACCCCCGCCCCCAAAGAAAACAATAATCTGTCCGGCAGACCGTACCAGTGTATCCTCATGTATTTGGACCCTCTGAAACAGAATCCAAAGTCAGAATTGTCAGATTCGCTCGTTTTTCACCACCAACCCCAAAAAACACCCACAAAACAAAACAAAAAAATGATCTGGCCTGCAGATCAGACCAATGTACCCTTATGTATTTGGACCCTCTGAAACCGAATCCGAAGTCAGAATTGTCAGACTGATTCGTTTTTCAGTTTTTCAGACCAGTGTATCCTTACCAAATACATAAGGATACACTGGTATGGTCCGCAGGTCAGACCACTTTTTTGTTTTGGGCGTGTTTTTTGAGGTTGGGGGTGAACCGAGTTCGGAATCTGTTTCAGAAGGTCCAAATAATAAGGATACACTGGAATGATCCGCCGGACAGACCATTGTTTGGGGGGCGTTTTTTGGGGGCTAGGGTTGAAAAATGAGCCAATTTGACAATTCTGACTTCAAATTCGGTTTCAGCGGGTTCAAATACATAAAGATACACTGGTCTGGGGTCTGGTCCGCAGGCCAGACCACTTTGTTTTTGTGTGGCTGTGTCATTAAACAAAAAAAGTAAAATACTAAATATAAAAATTTCTGCGATGAACGATTTTAAATATCATGGAAATTGGTTCTATATACATCCAAGAATGTGTTAAAAAAAAATCCGAATGGCATCAACTTTGATTTAAATTTAGTTGTAGCACACCGTGTTCGGTTGTACGTACAAGAAAAGTGCATGAAGTAAACGAATATAAACAAAATTCGGCAACTCCACAAACAAATAAAAAAAATGCAATACAATATTACCACAATTAATTTTATACTTTTTAAAAATTTGAATATTCTCCATCTTTGAAATATGCAGCGTTGCAAATCAATTTGAACAGTTGCTTTATTCATACAAATAGGACCTAAAATTGATCAAATTTTTAATAACTTTTATGCTAGGCGGACGATTTTTTCAGGATTTTAACAGACTGTTGATAAGAAACTATTTAATGTAATGCTGGTTTTTGAAGCATATTTCTAAAAAATTATGGTATTAAGAGCGAAAATTAGCCTACCGTGCATCCAAGCTCTACCATGTCAAGTAAGGCATTTTTGTCAAACTTTCCGAATCGATAACGAAATTAAACGGACAATTTTATTTTTATTGAAAATTCAAGTGTAAAATCACTTTATTTATTAGTATACCAAATTATATATAAAACTGTAAAGGTTCATTTTAGTATACAAGTAGTACCTTAAAGATGCAACCATAGAGTGCTCGCTATATATAAAAATGTTGATGATGTTATCCAACAGATAGACACAACTTTCGCTATAATTTTCCAATGACGTTAAAAGACGAGTAATAATTTTAATCATGTTAGGTATTCTTGGATTTTTGAAAATGGTGTATTTTCCGAAGTTGTTCCATATCAACTCATTGTAAGATATATTTCTCAACAATCAATTGCTTTTTTACATATTATGTAATATGTATTTTAAATTTTTTGTACGATTGCGGCTTAGTATTCAAAAGTAATAATTCATATTACTTACCTCCAAGAGCGTTTCCATAATACCCCCTAGCACAAAGTTCGCAATTTTCTCCTGCTGTGTTATCCTGGCATATACACCTACCAGTTTCTGAATCACATATAGAAGCATGACTGTTACAATCACATGGGATACATGGCATAAAAGAACCACCGAGTGCAGGGGAATGTCTATATCCAGGAGCACAGGACTCACAGAACTGCCCTACGTAACCTAAAACAAAAATAAATGAACTGAAATAGTGGTAAGAAAGAAATAGTTGTTTTGTATTTGATTTGTAGGTACAATACTAGTGTCACAATGTTAAAGATTTTTTTACCTATCGGACAATCACAGGACTCAACCCAGAATGCTGGTTGTCCAGCAACTCCTCTTGCAGCACTTTCTAATTTAACGTCGTCTAGAAATCCTACTCCTTCTGGAGCAAAAGTTCCCCTTAGTTTAATAGCCGTTAAGTTGGTTAATATAGATATAAAAGATCGGGCTGACAATCTTGGCTGCCAGCCATAATTAGGATGCTCATGAAGACGAAATTTATACACTTGGCTCTAAAAATAATGTAAATATTAAATAAATGTTGAACAAAAATTAATAGTACCTTTTGAACAAATAAAAATCTTTAACACACCTGCGTTGTTGGTATTTTATTCTGTTGCGCAAATATGGTATTTGCTACTGATGCACCACCCCCTTCAAGTATTATATCGGTCGCAGTAGGGCTAGGTCTATTGTCACCAATCCTTAACGTAAATTCTAGTAATTGATTATATGAAGCTCTCTGATCTCCCAAATATCTGTCAGGTGCTAAAAAGTAGATAACTTCTTCACCCTCGGATTGTACACCTATGGTCTGAGTTATTCCATCGTATTTAGTTTCAATTCTATTGCCATATTCATCTTCTGCACCCCATCTTTCCGAGTTTTTAGCAAATGTTGATTCCAAAAGATACTTTGAGAATCCTAGCGCTGGTCTACATTGGGATGAATGTCCATAACAAAAACATGGGGTACAACCAAATGAATTGTCTAAATCCAGATTGAAGTAGCCGGGTTTACAATCGCTGCATTGCTTGCCTTCGACATTTTCTTTACACTGACAAATGCCATAATTAGGGTCACAATTGGGATTATTATTTATAGAACCTGAATCTAAACATCCACACGTCTTACAACCCTGCGCTGTAAAATCGTAATAGTTTGCATCACACCGATCGCATTTATCTCCTGTAACACCGGGTTTACATTGACATTTTCCTTCTCTGTTACATTGCAGGCTTCGAGAACCGACCGTATGACAACCACAAGCAATGCAATAACCGTCCTCCCTCATATAGTAATTTTCATGACAACGCTCACAATTTGGTCCATCTCTATTTGCAGTACAATCCAAGCAATGACCTCCATGTCCAGTCAGTTCATATAATTTTTCGTCGAAGTAGCAACGATTGGAAAATCCATTGCAGTTGCACTCTAAAAATAATATATTATATTTTACAACTTATGGAAACAAACAGATTATTTATAAGTTGATACAAAGAAGAAACTATTTTACTTTTATTTAGTTACTGAATATTGCACAATTTTTTAAAATTATTACAAAAATACATCCTAAAGGGGGCTTGAAACCTGTGATGCTGGAGATGCTGAACAGTACATCCATCCGCATACTTAGACAGTAAACTAAATTTCGCTTATTTCTTCATTGCTATGCATCTTTTAGACATACTTTTAAAACTAGGTCTATGTTATGTAAAATTTTCTGCCGAATCCATTTCCGGAGGGCGATTTGAGATACAAGCTGGCGTTCATCCCCTATATTAATTTTTCACCCCTTTTCGGCGATACACGATATTTAACATATTTCAGATATATCTCGTGTTATCTCGGAAACTATAAAATCTACAAGGATCAAATTTTAGACGGAGATTAAATAATGTATGACGATTACGATAGCTGTACTAAAATGATATTTTGATTATTGATCTTCTAAGAAAAAAAATAAAAACTGCGGGGATGCTGAAATACTGTAGGGAAAATTGTAGCATCGAGGTACTTTTTCTATGTGTAGAAATATTATATCAGTTAAGTGAGCAGTATTGTAGTAGAAACATCAGATTTAATTTTAGTGACAAAAATTTTGCAATCGGATCAGTCTGGCGGAAGATATAAATTATTTAGTATCGGAAGCGATATCCTGCGCTTTGATCGCACATGCATAAAGTGTTGTAAACTGTGGTAGACCCCTATTATTATTTTTTACACCACAAAATTAAATTTCGTGGATAAATATATTAACATTGATTTAATAAGTAAGCTTTATACTCTTGTTTCCTTCAATTATCCTTGCTAGAACTAAAAAAAAAATTGAACTTGGCAACACCACACTATTTTGAATAAAACCATTCTATCAACAAATCAACACAAACTACCTACGTCATCGGCAGATTACCTACGTCACCAATTTAAAACGCCTTTCACGCTACTTATTTTAAATATTGTTTTCTCAAAAAATTGATAATTATTTTCGCGGAAATCTGTATTGGAAGACTTGCTTATACATATTCTATGATATTATTCAATAAAAAAAAATAGGGAAATACCCCATTTCTAAAAAGAAATGGCATGGCGTCTTTTCAAATTGCTTTTGTCAAAAATTTTTAAATGGAGCACCTTGTATATTTCCAAGTTTTTAGAAACTTATGTTCTTCAACTTTCCAACGACGTTTAGGTTTTTAAACAGGTTAAAAACTGGCTGAGTAATTAATTTGTAAAGAGGATCCTGCAAAATCATAAATTTTTGAATGACACATAAGCGATTTCAAGTGGGTTTTGACATAAACGTCAAAGTTATTAGGTTTATGTCAGTACAGATGTAGTGATTTAATTATCGGGGATAATATAACTAGTGTTATGATTATCATCGGTGATAGCCCGAGGTAAAACCGATGAAAATTGACCGAGTGCGAAGCACGAGTTCAATTTTCTATAGGTTTTAACGAGTGGTATCACCGATTATTAATCATAACACGTGTTATATTTGGTGAGAGAATATAATGAACGTTAACAGAAAATAATTTTTTTAAAAAGTCAAGCGCAAAATTCCGTGAACTGGTTCCACTGAGATTCTTTATTAATTTTGGTATTTTTTGGTGTTTTTTTCTCAATTAACTTTCGAATCTCTTCCTCACTAGCATCTCCCCATCGACGGTGATCTACTGGTTGAAACATTTTTCTGCTTAAGAGCACTATTTTCTGATTTCGACGCGTCTATTGAAACTTTCTGTCACTTTGACAGTAAACTATTTTATTCATTAAAAACAAGTGACAGTCAATATGCGGTGCTAAAATTATCACCGATTTGATAGCCTATTCTGCTCTTTTGTTTTTTTATTTTAACCAATGAAATTAATCAAAAATGTACCATGTGACACGTGAATTATATTCTCGTATGTAATATCACTAATGCTTAAAATTTTATGGAAAATTTTTCCGAAAGCGTTGTTGCCTGGTAATATATAGAGTGCAATTGGCAGTTTATTATCTGATTAAGGCCCGGTTTATCTATCAGTGCAACTTCACATTCTAAACTTCTAGTTAATTTAGCTGTAGGATAAAGTGCTTAACCGCGCACTGATAAACCGGTCCTAAATCCCGACCGCTTTAGCGGGAGGGATTTAATCTTTGATATTAAACTGCCAATTTGCACGAGTTATATTAACTTTTGGCAACTCGGGGAGAATATTTCACGAATAAATAATTCATTAAGTATATCTTCAGTATTATGTTTTGTAATTAATTGCCTTCAGACGTTTTCTTGTCACTTTTTAGAGTTTACTGACCTGTATTTTCAATTTCATCATTTACGTCACATAAAAATGCATTTCCAAAACGACTCATCTAATAAAAAACAAAGTAGGTATAAATAATGTAAAATTAAGATACGTTAAACATAGGTGTTGTAACTTATAGACTGGTATTCCCAACAAAGAGTCTTCTAGCACGTTTCGGCTAATCACACTACGAGTAAAGCCAGACAATATTGCATTTTACCAATCTCTTCGCTTTTACGTTCTAAGGTGCGGAGACCAGATGAAGTGGTACCGCCATTTAGTAACGCTAGCATAACACTGTGTAAAGAGTGAATTTCTCAAGAATTATTATATTAAAGTGTTAATATATATTTATGTATTTAATCCCCATTTTTAATATAAGAAGTTTAATAATTAAGCGAAGCAGTAGAAATGATAAAATTCCCGGCCGAAAACGATGAAAGGAATTTCCTTAATTTTTTTGCAATATGCTTTATAAAATACGTACATCAAAATCTATATTGTCGCATTACCTGCTTTTTATTCTTAAGAGTGGAAAACACCCCTGAAAACTGAAAAATTAATAACTCTTCTAATTTAACGAATAAAATAACGAAAATCCATATACTTATATTTTTGAGGTCGCTGAATATGACTGTGAGGTCAAAACTTATGAGACGAAAGTATTAAGGGTTGAAATCACTCTTAAATACTGAAAAATTAATGTCTTATAATTTTACGAATAGAATCACGAAAATCCATAGACTTATGTTCTTGAGGTCGCTGAATATGATTATGAGGTCAAAACATAGGAAAGACGAAAATATTAATGGTTGAAACTACCCTTAAATACTGAAAAATTAATAATTCTTCTAATGTTACAAATAACTTCACAAGAATCCATATACTTAGGTTTTTTAGGTAGCTGAATACGATTATGAGGTCTAGATTTATAAAAAAAAAAATGGTGGATTAAGAATGGCCACAAAAGAGTATAGTAACATGTCTAATTTTATTAAAAATACAGATTGTTATAAATAAATCAAATTAATACAATTAAGTAAACTAATTAAATAACGTTTTTAATCTGCACTCTAAACATGCTAAAGTACAATGCAGCCTTCTTTTTCAGCATATTCTTCGAAAAAATAGACGGCTATTGCTCGTTTCTCTACCTACTATAAACGTTTAAAATGCGCATACAAACTGAAAAGTTTCAGCATTATTTCAAAATGTCATATCTCTGGAACAGTTTGTCGTAGGAAAAAAAATAAGAACCCAAACTCTTCGTTTTTTTATAAGCTTCATTTTGTTCTTATATCATTTTTCTATCAATCTCTTAGTTTTTAAGACATTTCAATTTTAAATCCATAATTTTCTTGCGTAAGCGCTCAAGCGCCATCTTTAAACCTTTATATCTCTATACAGTTTGCAGTAGGAAAATTAAAAAAAAAACAAACTATTCATTTATTTATAAGCTTCATTTTTGTACTCTTACCATTTTTGATAAAAAAATATTTTCTGAGCAATTTCCAAAAACCCGATTTTTTAAAAAATATGAAAATTTTCATAATTGAAAATGGGTACAGAATGAAAAATAACTATTTTAAAAATTCTAAAAAAAATTGAGCATGTTAGTAATAATATGCATTAACAATATCCGGAAGGATTTTTAAAAAATTTGAATTAATAAGAAATTAGAACAATAAGACTAAAAGAAAATGGCGCCTAAATTTTTAAATGCACTACTTTTTTGTTTGTAACTTTTTTAGTTTTCATTATAAAAGGTCGTAATCCATCTCCATCGAAAGAAAATTTAAATACCTTTAATTTTTACAAGAATAAAAATTTTTCTCATAGTTGTAGATTTTGAGTAATTTTAGATTTTAACGTCGTAATTTTTTTCTGAACGTTTCGGCGCCATTTTGAAAATGCCATATTTCCAAAACTAAACATCGGAGAGAAAAAAGAAAAAAACCATTCGATTTATTTCCGTAAAAGCTTTAATTTTGCACCCTCGCATTTTTTTATTAAAGTCCATATTTTTCGAGTAATTTTTAATAAAATGTCTAGGAACACTGATTTTAAGGGGTGAAAATTGTAATTTTCAGCAATATCTGGAAAAATACGCACTTTAGCAAAAAAGTGTATAAGATCTTTCTTTCTTATAATTTAGTTCTCTATCAGATTGTATGTCTTTTTTGTTTTTTTTTGCGACAACCAAGAAGGAACCAAAACGGAGGAAAAATGACAATATAGATTCTTATGTACATACTTTATGAAGCATGTTAAAGAAAAAATTTGGAAATTCATTACATCGTTTTCGGACTGGGATTTAAAAGCTTCACTTACTGTACTATAAGGTTAGCTTGTTTAAGTAGAGTAAACTTTAAGTACAACGAATTATAACATATAGTGCTACTTATTCCAGCGTTTTAGTTTCCAAATAAGGTGTTAAGCTGTTTTGTGATGAATTACCATACGTAAGTTCATTTGTGTATTTAACATGAAATAATTGATTTGTTTGCTTCGTAGGCATTTGTATTTAATTTAATAAGCTGTGAAAATTGTTTCGTAATTACGTTACGTAATATAAGCCATTGAAAGCTGTGTATGACTTGTCCCGAACCTAGGTATAGAGTTCAGCCTTCGCTTTGAAATTGGGAGTTGTCAACTTAAGTATGTGGTTTTTTAGGTTATTTTTATATTATTATATTACTAAGTATATAATACAATATTACAATTTACGTTAACAATTAGTAATAAGCTAGAGAAGATAAAATTTAAAAGCTCAAGTTGCCCTATTTGCCGAAAAAATTTCACAAAACAAAACGTCAAAAAATTATCGCAATATTTGCCGCTGAAATTACAGCGATAAATTTTGCATGTTGGTACCGTCAAAAGCCGATCTAGGTTGGATTGCCACTAATAATGACGTTTGATTGGTGCGATGTTGTGAAAAAACGGGCTCTCATTGGCTATAGCGTTAATGAGTGAAATAATCTGTCACATTAGCCGGAATACAATTTTTAAGAGACTTTATTACCACTAACTTTGTCTAACCTCAACGAAGTGGTGATGTCTTTCTAATAAAATTTTAAAACTCGTATATTTACAGTACAGTTTCACATATTAACGTTTTTTTAACGTTATAATATAGTTTTGTCAGATCGTATTGCAGATGATATTACCTATAAAAACCTCTTTCCCATGCAACCAAGAAATGGGCGGTTAAAGTGTAAAACATTTTAGTATTGTTTATGATGAAACTTCAGACAGGTACATGTTGTATGCCTTTACGAATTAAAACATTATACGACTATACGTGCGTGGGTTGTTAAAATCGTGGGAGAGTAAATTCATAGGCGACCATGATGGAGCAACTTGATTAATATTTTATGGCTTATGGGGTGGTTATTAGGTAGTTCTCATATGTTAATAGAAAGTTAATATGTTATAATCTATAATTTATATTACATAAAATATGTAGTTCAATTTCAACAAACGAAGAAAGTAATTAAATATTTACTGAATTCTCTCCTCAAATAATTTGTTAAACATAAAAATGAACAATTAATACGATACAAATTAGACTAGGGGTTTTAGTTTTAACGTTGTATGTATGCTGAATTTATTTATCGTTTAAACTGAGTGATCATATTTGACTACAAATTAATAATAGTTTCTATCTTCATTTTTTATTTAATTATTCGTAACTTTTTAACAAAAATTATTCTTTAGAGGTAGGCACACTTTTGAACTACCAGCAGACATAATGTTTAAGGAATTCGCGGCGCTGATGTTTAACGTAATAGTCTCACCTTATCTTAGAGAAGTGCATAAAAAACAAAGTAATTACTTACATCTTCAACGTTCGTCGAATGTTGACAGGTTCAGCCTAGTTATCTTTAGAATGTTCACCCTCTATATTTTTCACTCAAAATATACCAGGCTTTCTCCTTGGTAATAAGTGTCAACTACCTGTTAAATATTATTTTTATTCGTCAACTAGGTTTTTAGATATGACGCCAACAGACAGATTGACGGAATTGAATGTCCTTAAACCACCCCAAGGAACAATTTAAATTCCTTTTAGGTTTATTTACGTTTTATCAGTGCTCTATAATGACCACCTCATAAACCAGTGATTTATGCCAGATATAATAAATGTCTAATGCACTTAAAGATACTCTTGTCTGAAAGAAAGTTTTAAAAAGGCTTTCAAGAATTTACATAAAACTAAATTATCTTGTGGCCTTTATTGGTTTATGACTAACTTAACAAGGTAGTTGTCAAGCCTTCAATAAAACTCTCTAGTTGTTAAGTCCAACTAATTTGGGGTAGCTGTTAATGATGGCCTATAAATCTAATATGCTTTGAGACCACAAAGTTTCGAGTCGAACTTTCATAAATACAACTTTTTAGAGTTTTAATGAAATGGGCAGAAACCTATAACAAGTCAGGCTTAACCATAAACGGATTTGGTTTCTCTTTGTCCAGACTATAGTGTTTTAAAATAGGTAGTTTTAAAGCTGTATTAAGAAATATTCGTTGACATTTCATGTATTTGTGGATGCCGTGTATATAATATGTGGATGAATAAACACAACACACATAGTAGATAACTTCCAACTCCAAAGACAAGGTTATCTGGAGGCAATATCCATTACCGACCGACATTGCGACATGGCAAACGGTACTACCCTAACTTTCTACAAATGTGGCAAAATCTTAAAAACAAACCGAATTTTTAGGTTAGGTTTTACGCAATAAACTCTATAGATTCTAAAGCGGTTGCCTTAATTACTTAAATGGTTTAGAATAGGTTTTAAAACAGCCTAGAAGTTTTAAAAAACATTTAAAAACCAATGAGACTTAAAATATATTTCTACAAAAACAAATAGGCGTACTTAAAGAGAAATTGGTAATTTAATAGACATTTTAAGACAAAATACGTTACAAGTAGAATTTCAGAACTAGTATGGTTTATGCTTACAGCCGCCATTATTTCTAGCAACCAAGCAATGTATAGGGAAGGTTCCAAGTTTTGGTTTTGTGAAGGTTGTAAATCACCGAAAACAAAAATTAGTTATCCATATATTTTTTTTAATTTGTGTTTTTAGAAGGCGCAAGAATTTTTAAGAACTATCTAGCCATGTTTTACAGTAAACTTGGTCTCGTTGAAGATTTTAGGCCACTGTGAGGACTCCCAATACTTTATTTTTAAATATTCTCTCTCAGTATTTGCCATATGTTCATTTCATTAAATATAAAACGTTTTCTCAATGCATTTGTGTGTACCTTTTAAATTGTAATATAGTGCTTATCCTAAACAAAATATAGGTTTATAATACTCTTCAATTATTCTACGAGTAAAGACTTAGATGATTCATTAAAACTTAAAACCTATAACAGTAGTTTTAAAAAGAGGCATGTGGGTCTTTCTCTAGGTGGGCCCCTGTACTCGTATAAGGGTTTTAAGTCGGTTTTATAGAGTCCTCCAGACCATTTATATTTATAAGTAGTCTTAGAAATAAGCTTTCTAGATATTTTATAGAGTATATTAAAACTAAAATTGTTACTTGGGATTGTTATACATGATTAAACAACTTTAAAGTAAGTATAAGAAATACCGCTCACTAATCCAAGACGCCTCTCCACCTGCTGTCTTGGAAGTGTAGTTCTCACTACAGCGTAGGATTGATTTAAAATGTCATGAGCATTGAACACACACGCTGGTCAAAGCATAAAAAACTCCTGCTGTACAGTTCCGACTTTTTAAAGGGAGTAAGTAGATGTGGCTAGAAGTACTGAAGCGAGGACTAACGGCAAAGTTCTTAAGTATTTTGTCTTGCATGTGCACATGAAAATGCTAATTTAAAGAACATAAAATTAGTGGTGAAAAATCTCTGGATAGAGGACTTTAATTTTAAAAAAAGATTTTCAAAATCAGTCAAGTAGAAGCCGCTGAGTAATTAGTAGAAGAAAACGCCTTGTATTTATACAGATTAATATCCTTCATTCTGATACCACCTGTTTACATTAATCTTGGAAAAATCAACTAAACAAAATTCGGTAAAGCCACCTACAACCTACGACGCAAGTGCAAGATGGAATAAAAAAAAACATATTAGGCATTTTTTTATAAAAAAAGACATTATTCATGTATCTGTCAAAGAATTGTTAAGTAAATATCTTTTTCTTTATTTACTTTTTGAGAATTTCACCAATATTTCAATTTTCTTTTAATTTATCATAAAAAATTCCTGTGGTTTCTTTATATAATTAAAAGTAGAACTTTGAATGGCCTCTACCTTTTGGATTCAGTTTGGTTTTAATTGGATAAAAACTAAACACGTTATAGGTGTGTTACAGTATTAACTGAGACACTTTGTAGTTGCAATAGGAATCTTCCTTTTTTTCGAAGTCGGTTAATAACAGAAATTGTTGACGAAATTCGCCCTCTTTTGGCTAATACTCGAAGTTCAAAGTACGAAATAATATGCGTAGCACTGTAAAACAAAAAAAAAAGATATGTCCTCTTTACACTGTTAGTATTCCCAAAACACGGTAACAATTTACGTAAAATTACGTAATTTTGATTTCATTTACGTGTTTAAATAAAGTAAGCACTTCCATTTCGTAAATTGAACAATAATTTTCCAAAGATTAAACTTGCAACACCATTAAATGTCATTAAATGATTCACGAGATCTGTGTCTCGTCTTGATATTAGAAATATTTAAGCTAAAACTTCTTGTGTATGGTCTAAAGCTGTTTTTTATGAAGAATATTTCATTTGAGCTCTTATCATTACCACTCTAAATGACTTAAAATGTTACTTACTTGTTCCTGAATACCAAGGTGTTAATCCATTCCAAACTGTGCATTCATAAATGTTGACTTTAATAATAAAAATGCTGATAAAAAAGTACCGAAAGCATTTCATTTTTCCTCTACTACTCAAAATGCATTTTACGATAATACACCCACTTCAATCTTCAACACTGCCAAGAATGTTTCTGTATTATCTTTTAAAAATCACAACTTTTACACACGGTGCAGGAAATATTTAATTTTCGATAGTTTCACCATTTATTTCAAATTAATTCCATTCTAACGACACTTAAATTATAAATTATATGCCAATAAATTATTATGTGCTCATACTGCTTAATAAAACAATTATTACCGTTTAGAAAAAAGTAATTGTATTGGCGATGATTAGTTTGAGGTTTGAGTTTTGATTAAGTTTACAAAAATTACTAACAAATAACAAGAAAACACGCTCAAATAAATATTAGCACATTTTGGTCACAATTTTTTAACACCTTTTAGATGATTTATTCAAATTATTACACGTATTATTTTTAATTAACCACAAATATAAATCACTAAGTTTAGGATAAAAATAAGAATAAAATGACTCAAGAGTACTCAGCAACAACTCTTCAAATGGTACCTTTACGAAGTTGTAAGACAATATACGCATCCACCTCTTTGGTCCATTCTCACTCGGTCTAACTAAGGGCCGCTCCCTTCAAGTTCTTCAAATTATCTTAAGTCTGACGTAGATGGAAATGCTATATAATAGTTTAATTTTTATGGTTGTTCTCAAAATGCAGTTAGCGAGTTTAATGACTGTAGACAAATAAATATATTTTAACAATGGTACCTGTTTAAAATCCTATGTAATAAATAGTACCTACTATAAAATATAACAGATGATCTTAAATTTTGGTTACGGTCTAAAGCTACATTTCTTAAATTTTGGCAGTGCAATAAATATAATGTTATATTTATAGCATTATCGCATTATTTGTGTTTAAAATAAAACAAATAGAAATTTGTTCGATATTACGAAAGCGAAGAACGTACATAATAGAAAATATCTTATAATTGTCAGTTTAATCTTACAATTATGTGTAATTGCACCTTTAAACTTACAATTATACATAACTGTCATAATTGTCAACTTGCAATTACGTATAATTGTAAGTTTAAAGTTGCAATTGTGCATAATTGTAAGTTTGAACTTGCAATTATACGTAATTGTCACTTTAAACTTACAATTATATATAATTGTCACTATAAACGGACAATTATAAAATTTTGTAATTGTTAGTTTATAGTGACAATTATGTATAATTGCAAGTTCAAACTTACAATTATATCTAATTGTCACTTTAAACTTACAGTTATACATAATTTTCACTTTAAACTTGCACTTATGTATAATTGTAAGTTTAAACTTGCAATTATACATAATTGTTTAAAAACTTACAATTATGTATAATTGTAAGTTTAAAGTTGCAATTATACATAATTGTAAGTTTAAACTGACAATTATAAAATATTTTCTACTATGTCCGCTTTCGTACGATACACTGCGAGAATTACATTTACAGTCAAGATGCGTAGTTAGTACAGTTGGGGGTCCAAAAGTTTACCCAAATCACACCTTAGTTTTTACAAGCTTTTATTTAACTTACTTTGTATTTATGTTAGTTAGTCAGTATGTTTAATGTGGTGTAGTTCTTGTGATAATACAATAATATAGTACCAAAATGTGTGTTCTTTAGTTTTAACACTATAATTTTCTTGCTTTTCTGATCGCATGGTGTATTCACTCAGACGTTGTATTCTAAGAAATGGCTCCGGTATTACTTTAAATAAGGACGATACAATGAATATATAATAATTAAGACGTAACTAAAAATTTAAAAATAAAATTAAATGTACAAAAACTTTTTAAAAACAAGCTTTTATTATTATTTAAGTATACTAAAACGAAAAAAATAAGTTGTGTTGAATAAATTGTTTTAAATGAATAGAATAATAATAATAATAATTTTTGTTTCAACTTGTCATTAACAAAAATGTTTAAATAAATTGAACATCAAAAATTGTATCTGTAAATTATGAATTATAAAATCCTGCTTGATTCGTCCATCTTTCACCGTCATTGTGTTTTTACAGCCGTTTTGATGATGACGCGATATGTAAAGAACTTTCGATATTTAACATATTGTAAAAATAACATATTTAAAAAAATATTAAAAAATTCATAATATACCTTAAGCTAGCTGGATCATCATGGAATAGTAAGGTTTTATACACTTTATTTGTTGAAACGTCTGTATCTTTGAAACCATCCAACCGAAAGAAAGATACGGGAAATGAAAAAAGTCAAATTCTCCTTTGATTACATTTTTTAAGTAAAGCTGGAGAAATTTGCTTTCAAACGGTATTTTTTGCGCATTTTTTGCCTCAAAAGAACCAAGCATGTCTCTCATCGGAGAAAATGAAGTCTCAATAAATACCGATTTTTTATTGAAACTAAACTCTAATATTTCACACCACACTATATGAAAATTGTATAAATTGTCTGTTTCGTTTCAGACGAATGCAGTTGTCCCAATAAATTGAGTGTTCTCACTTAAATTAAGGTTTCAATTCAAAGTTGATTAATCAGAAAAGATTTAACAAAAATCTCATTTCTAACTTAACGAAATACTGAATGATTATATTTCAGAACTAAATTATACTAGTTCCACAAACGCCAAAATATCGTCATCCCAACGCCAACCTGATAGACGAAGCGAGCTTAGTAATCAAGATTTTGGTGTCTGTGAAAATTATTAGAGAGTCACGTCGATAGTTCCAACTGCCGCTTTAGAACTAGAGTATAATGATTTTAATGTGGTGTATTGGATCTATTAAGAATTATTTAAATTAAACAAGACTCGTATATCAGTTTGTATGTCAATGTGCACCAGTATATTTATATATTCATGATTTTTTGTTGGAATCGCTTATATCTTTTATTAATACGATTCCATCCTTTACACGCACACATTATCTGAAATTATTAGCGCTATTTGAATGTAAATTTTGCCACCAAGCTTATTTTATGACCATCAGTGATCGGAATTTTGGGTTTAATTTCAGGTGCGTCGTTACAAGGATTTATTAAAATATGCATACATTATTAGTTGTAAATATGTATACATATATCCTATTATGCCAAAATAAATGAGAAACTCATAAGGTAGGTTCGTATTACATTTAATTTCGATTTAATTTTGTGAGAAAGAACAAACTTACATTTAATTCTTTGATGTAAAATTTTATATACCTATATGCGCCACTGGAATTAAACTCAAATTCCGATCATTGTTTATAATTCGAGACTTGGAGATGGTTATTTTTTTTGTATGACAATAACAATATAAATAACAACTCTCTACGTAAAAATAAATCGCATATATTTATGATATTACTTACGTTTACATTCATGGGCATTCTTAGCAGAAGCTCTGTGCCACGGAGCATCATTGTAAAATGGCAGACATTCGTTACAGTCAGGACCTGCAGTATTGTGTTCACACTTACATACTCTCCTGGATGAATCAAATCCCGTGGAAGTGATACACTCTGATGCGTGCCCATTGCACTTACACCTGGCACCAACAGCTATATCAGCAATAGCATAGAAATAAGAACGTAGTACTTGTTCATCACCAAACACTTCGTCACCAAATGTATTAAGTCGGTCCAACGTAATTCTTATTTCTGTAGCAGTTACCCATTCCTATTTGATGAAATAATTATTATATTATTAAACAGAATTGAAAATTGCAAGTTCAGTTTGAATATTAAACAGTCACTGGGTGCAACCAGATCGAACCAGATCCCGGACAATATTAACTTATTAATTCGTGCATCAAAAACGGCTATAGTAAACGCTTCCATAAAATGGTTTTGTGTACTAAAGAGATATCACCTGAACCTTGTGGTGCGCGTTTTCAATTGTTTATCTACATTAATGCCCAATGATGTGAGTTTGTGAACATCTATCAAGACTGGACGGCCTAACAGTACCATCCACATATATTCTGCTTTCTCGAAATCCGAAAAACGAAACCGTTATGACCACATTCTCAGACCTCACGTCAGCGTTTGGCAATATTAACATACAGGGTGTAATCAGTTTCATGTCATTAAAAAAAACTGGTGGTGGGGAACAACTAAACGAACAAAAAACCTTATATAACAGGGGTCTAAAAGCCATAGTTTTAGAAAAAAAAATAAACAAAAATTTCGAAAATTTTCAGTAAAATTGTTTGAGAACTGTTGGAATGTTGGGATAATCTTTTATATTCGTGTATATCGGCGCCTCTAACCATCAAATACGCTAATACGGCTCTTTCAAAGTGCCGCGTTCCTAAAAAAAAATAAACAATTTTCTATTACACAGTTTTCTCGACAATATCGTTTTTCAACATCTTAACTAAATTAAAGAATATTAAATGATCATTCGATATTTATACATTTTTATTCATACATTAGCAAACATTTCTTTACTACATTGTAAAATATGAATTAATGTAATTTTTTTTCAACTTTATAATTAACCTTATAATCAACTTTATAATTACCAGCTTCAATTATAGCTTGGAAATATATCGCTCAATGCCACTAATGGCTGGCTTAAAACAGACCATGATTTGCAACCAATTTACACCCTTGAACCGCTTTATCCTGATTTCATTTTTAAAAAAATTACTTGCTCGTGTAAAAATAACTGCTTAGAAAAAAAATGTGGATGCATAAAAAATGGTTTGAAGTGCTCTAAGTTGTGTATTGTATGTCAGGATGAAAAATGCGACAATAGTTTAATTGAATCAATCATTCGATGATTTGAGTGATAATGATTTTAATGATAAAAATGATGATTTTTGAGAGTACGAATGATGTCAATGAGACAGTTGACACTATTATTTGTGAAGGCGATTCGATCGATCATATCCTAATTGAATGCAACACAAGTTACGTAGAAAAACCTCTATGCAAAAAAAGAAAAATATAATGGGTAGTAAATAAATAAAAATTTGTTTTTAGTCTTTACACATTTTTCCTTAATTTTTATAAAATTATATTGAAAAAAAATTACATTAATTCATATTTACAATATATATATTAAGTAGTAAAGAAATGTTTGCTAATATATGAATAAGAATGAATTAATATAACATGATCATTTAATATTCTTTAATTTAGTTAAGATGTTGAAAAACGATATTGTCGAGAAAACTGTTTAATAGAAAATTGTTTGTTTTTTTTTGTTAGAAACAATTATTGTCTGAAAAATTGCTCGCAAAAAAAATATTTTTCGAGATAATAAAGAAAACAAATTTTTCTAACAAAAATAATTGTTTATAACAAATGATTGTTAAATTGGGAAAAAATCGACATGACAGATATTATTATTTCATCACGCTACCCCAGATTAAAAAAAAGAAAACGTCAAAATCGGCCCATAATTGACGGAGAAACGGTAAATTTTTTGTTGACGCACGGATTTGAACTCGTCTTGATCTTTTTATGAACGCGTTACAGATATGACTCATGACTCTCCTATTCTGACGACGATTTAAAATTAATTGTTATCGTTGCAAAATGCATTTTTCCCCCAAACTCAATTCTATTACAAAGATAGACTATTAAATTAGTTGTTCGCCAAGTTTCAGCTGTTAATGTTTATTAATAAACAAATTACAAATTTATTTAAAAAAAATCTCGGCTTCTAGTAAGGCTACAGTCACTTTTTTTTTGAAAATGTGTGAAAAAAACCCCAGCAACAAAGATATGGGAACGATGTTGCAATATCTTCATTTGTTTAAAAGTTATTAGCAAAGAACGTACCTCAAAATGTGACACGTTTTCAAACGCCATTTTGAAGTTGAAAATAATGCAAATTTGATTTACCATTAATGAAAACAAAATTTAAGTCTCAACAAAAAAAAAATGATGTTCGGATTAACCCTCTACGACAACGGGAACTGGGTGAATTTGTATTTTACATTATTTATGTTTTTAATAAACAAATTAAATATCTCTTAAACTAATTAAAATTTTCTGATGAAATTTTAGAGGTAAATTTGGGGTAACAAGAGACATATTTTGTCAAAGTTTCAAGCACTAAAGTGCTTTTGGTAAAGAATGAAAAATATTTGCAAATTGCGAAAATTTTCGCGGTTTTTTGCAATTATTTGAACAAATTTTCAAGCGTTTTGAATGAAACGCCTCTCAAATTAACCGTTTTTCAAAGTTCTAACAGTATCTACAAATTGAAAAACGTATAGTTAAAGGTCTTTGAGTTATTTTTAAAAAAGTCGATTTTTGGAATTTTTCAACAATAAATCGTTAAATAAACAATGTTCCGGCGGTCAAAAAGTGGACCAAATTCAGGAACATGTTCGTAATCAATAAAACTATCGTTTAATTCACGTGACATCCTGAATCGAATTACAATAAATTTCAGTATTTTTTTTCACTACTCCACTGGACTATAAATATAGATGTAAGTTGCATATGCCGGGTTTATACGTGCCAGTTGCCACGCCAGTCCAACTTGCGCGCCAGTAGACGTTTACACACCATTTTAAATTCTATCTATCCAGCTTCATTCTTTGACTTCTGAATGCAGGTGGTTATTAAGACAAAATGTCAAGTAATAAATTAAGAAAATAATAATTCGTACCGGGTGCTGAAGGGTTCTACGAAGGATCGTTCAACAGATCATTAGCGACGTGAAAAAGAAATTAAATGATAAGAGGCTGTATGTGGTTAAAAAATGGATTGCAAGAAGAGAAAACTTAGGTGCATCAGAAAAACCGTTAACAGAACTTTCAGTAGAAGATCCTGAAGTTTTTAGAAACCATTTACGGATGTCAAAGAAACATTTTGATACTCTTCTTGAACATGTAACACCACACATTGAAAAAAAGAACACTTCAGAAATCCACTTTTTTTGTCATAATGCTCATTTTTATATTCTATAGATGAATTTATATTAGTATAGGTATAGTTACTTGTACTAGCTACTAGTACAAGTAGCTAAACAAGATGGTGTCTTAGACGAGTTTATGTCAATTTTACTTTATAGTGACGTACAAATTAGTACTGGCGCGCCACAAAGTTAGAAACTCCTAATAGTAGGGCAGCTTATCATGAAGATGTGGACACAGCGGACAATAGCACCAAATTTTTTCCAGGTACTAGTTAGGTACGTAGCTTTCAATTTTTGATAGGAACCAACTCCTCCGTCGACTATCTTGAATTTTACAGCAGCTATTTTGAAATATAGGTATATTATCAATATCTCGGCTTCTAAATCACTTAGGACCACAAACTGGGTGTCCAAGTATACGTATTTGGGGTCAAGGAATACAACTACACAATTTTTAAATGTATCATACTATATATTTATTCACTAATATATGTACCAATTAAAAACTCTTCACCGATGAACTGTTTTGTCCGGTGTGTCCATATTTTCTAATATGTTTTTTTAATTTTGCTTCAGATTGAATTGTAATACAAGATGGATTGGAATAAGTGCATGATCTGTCAGAAAACAACTTAAGAAAATCTAAAATGTCCACTCAATGCATGTGGAATCGAAGACAAGACAACTCCATACCGGTCTTTCTTGAACAATATCAATGAATTTAGAAGCTTGGAGTCATTGCCAGTGAAATTAAATTTTGGAAGCGATATGAATGCGGATAAACTGCTCCAAAACCATGGTGCATGGCACAAATCTTGTTATGTCAAGTTCAGCAATTTGAAGTTGGATAGAACTAAAAAGCGGGGAAATGCTTCAGGACGCAGCACAACTGTGGAGAAACGATCCCGGCATGAAGCGAGTAACAAAATGGCGTGTTTGTTATATCGTGGAAGCGATAGATTCCTTCTTGAATTTCGAACATTAACAGCTGATACGAGCATACGAAAAATGGCAACAGAACTGCAAGAAACCCAGTTGTTGGCAGCATTAGAAGGTGGTGATCTCATTGCCCTTGGCGCCAAATATCATCTGCAATGTTATGCAGCACTGAGAAATCGCTACCGGTCTCATCTAAGGAAACTAGAGCAGGATTTGGTGGGAGTATCTGCAGAGGAAAGTCAGATAGAGGCTATAGCATTTGTGGAGCTTTATAAGTATATAGAGAACTGTGTGGAAGATGGGACATTCTACTTTAAATTTTCAAAGTTGCATGAACTGTATGAGAACCGATTAAAAATCCTTGGCGTTGAGAAGTAGATTAATAGAACCAGATTGAAGGAGAAAGTGCTAGCTTACTTTTCACAAGCGCAAAAACAAAGTGCTGGAAAGTATAAAGTTTTGGTGTTTGAAGAAGGCATGCGGGAAATGCTGCAGCAGGCCATGTCGTGATTACGAACATGATGTCCTTTTGTTAGCTAAGGCTGCCAAGTTAGTGCGCAAAGAAATTGCAATTGTAGTGCTGTATAACATTGCAGATGATATTTGGCACCAAGGGCAATGAGATCACCACCTTCTAATGCTGCCAACAACTGGGTTTCTTGTAGTTCTGTTGCCATTTTTCGTATGCTCGTATCAGCTGTTAATGTTTGAAATTCATGAAGGAGTCTATCGCTTTCACGACATAACAAACACGCCATTTTATTACTCGCTTCACGTCGGTATCGTTTCTCCACAGTTGTGCTTGCTGCCTCTTGAAGTATTTCCCCGCTTTTTAGCTCTATCCAACTTCAAATTACTGAGATTGACGTAACAAGATTTGTGCTATGCACCATGGTTTTGGACCAGCTCATCCGCACCTATGTCGCTTCCAAAATTTAGTTTCACTGGCAATGACTCCAAGCTTCTAAACTCAGTGATATTGTCCAAGAAAGACCGGTATATGCATTGAGTGGACATTTTAGATTTTCTGAAGTTGTTTTCTGACAGATCATGCACTTGTTCCAATCCATCTTGTATTACAATTCAATCTGAAACAAAATAAAAAAAACATATTAGAAAATGTGGACACACCGGACAAAACAGTTTATCAGTGAAGAGTTTTTAATTGGTACATATATTATTGAATAAATATATAGTGTGATACATTTAAAAATTGTGTGGTTGTATTCCTTGACCACAAATATGTATACTTAGACAACAAGTTTGTGGTCCTAAGTGATTTAGAAGCCGAGATATTGCTAATATACCTATATTTAAAAATGACCGCTATAAAATCCAAGATGGCCGACGGAGGAGTTGGTTCATATCAAAAATTGAAAGCTACGTACCTAACTAGTACCTGTAAAAAATTTGGTGCTTTTGTCCGCTGTGTTCACATTAACGTGAAATTCGACGTTAAGCTGCCCCGCTATAACATTTTTGCATCAATGGAAGACTTGCTCACCAGTTCTCGCCAGCAACTGTTTATACGTGCAATATTTTTTTACTGGCGTGCCAACATCTACTGGCGCCACTAAATCCATGCACGTATAAACCCACTATAAGGAAATTTTTAAGAAAAACTATTTCGAAATTGAAAAATACTATCTTTACTAGAAATTAATAAATTTCAGTAACAATTAAATTAAATGTTAGGACTGCACATCATTCGAAGCCTGATATTCGCCAAAACGGCTTTTTAATACTTTCCTCGTTAGAATGCATTTTATTTTTATTTTCATTGAATATGCAAATTCCGATCACTTGCAAGTGTAATTTGTGCGAGCAGTGTGTTGATTATTAATTTTTTTTCTAAAAATCATAAAATTAACCGAACGTGAAAAAATTGAAATTATTTTCATGACTGGATTTGGTGACAGGAGCACACCAAGCAGAAGTAGTTAAATTGTTCAATAGGGCATATACATCATATAACTAACATAACCTCAAATTTTAAGTTTTTCAGGTTTATTCTCATTTTTAATATTTATATACTCATTTCAGCTTGGAGTAATATTGGCTCCAAGCAAATATTTAAAAATTCACGCAAATAATTTTTCAATAATGTTGGTTAATAAAAAAACCGCTGCCCAAGGAATCACTACTTCCACATTCAGATTCTCTATCCAAGTCTCACAACGAAAAAATTTTGTATGTGGAAATAATTGTTTATGGAACTTTAATAATATAATATTTGAAATCTTCTACCCCAAAAATCCATAAAATGATACCCCACATCGGTAGTGGGGTGGGGGTGGTGATAGGGGGTGGTAGTGGAGGGATATTTTTTCATCCCCTTTAATAATGGGGTGGAGGTAGTAATGGGGGTGGCTAATGCCAAAAATTTTTTTGAGACCTTAGCTTCTCTTGTATACTAAATACCAATTTTATGGACTCTCATCTGCTTGAATTACCCCAATTTACCCCAAATTTACCCCAATTTACCCCCCAACCTTTCGACGGAACAAGATATCGTTAAAGTACATGTGTTCCAAATTTCAAGTCAATATCTTAAACGGTTCCAGAGTAAACGTGCGCACAAAAAAGTTACAGACAGACCGACAGATAGACAGGCAGGCCGACAGACAGAAATTTTTTTTCGCTTAAACTTAAAATCTCGACGTTTCATGGCATTTTAAGCCTATTTGAACAACAGAAATTTTTTAAAAATTTTTTGTCGTTACTATACTTCCATTGGATGTGGAAGTAATAGACTGCTAATTACAGATTAGATTTACAACCTACAAAAAGAGTCCTATTTTATTAGGAGAAAGTATTTAGAACTTCATAAACATTATACTGAATTAGATTTTAGTTGAAAGTATGGAAACTAAGCTAAAATTTTAATAACAGCTACGAAATACTCATAAATCTTAAGAAATATATATCTTTGAGGTTAACTGTGACGTCACGTGCACATACCATATTGACCTATTTCAGTTAAAAAGTGTCATGGTGAAAACTACATTGGCATCACTAAAAGTAGTAAAAAGTCACTGCACATGATGACCAACTCGTTTAATTCTCAAACTTTGCAAAAATGAAATACCTATAATATAATAATCATATCATTGTTTTCAGTATCTTTAAAGCTATACTTACTTTAGTAAGTTTAAGTTTTAAGTTTTGAGCTTACTATAGCAAATTTAACATTAAAAGTACTAAAATCAATGATAATATGATTATTATATTATAGGTATTTTATTTTTACAAAGTTTGGAAATTAGACGAGTTGGTCAACATGTGCAGTGACTTTTAGCACAGAAAAGAGAACTACCAGAAACGACACTTGGCTTGCCGCCAAAATTCCATTGCCTCCATTTTTTTGTTGGTATATCCGTCAGTTCATTTATTGTTTTAGGTTATAATAATAACCGTAGATTTCTAAATTCACCGGTAGAGTGCATCGGTAGACAATAATGTTAGATGATTGGCTATTTTGAAATATATAGCCAATCAGCTTCGTATTTTATCCTCCTCCCAACGGTGATTTTAGAAAAATACGTTAAATGCCAGTTTTAGTTTTATTGTGCTGTGAATAGGTAAAAGTTCATAGCGGAAAAGTGTTGTTAATAGTAATTTTTATTAGCGATATGAGTAAACGAGGTGGAACCGTTTGCGCTATTAAGGAATGTCCAAGTGGTACGACAAGAAAAGACATTAGTTTATTTAGGTGTCCTAAGGATCCCAAAGGTATTTTATTATTGATGTAAATTATAAGATATTTCCAAGTAATTGTAAACCTTTCTCCTTTTAAGGTCCGTAGTTTTGTTGGAAGCATGCAGTCGTCGGAATTTGGCAAATAAAAGTTCAGCCGAACTTTATAACAATTTTAAGTTGTGCGCAAGACAAATATATATATATCAAAATAGATTGTTACCAACAGCACTACCTACTATTTTCCCTCAACTTGATAGTTTAAAAGGAAAAAAAAAATATTTCCCCAGAACAACATCCCAGTAAGAAGTTACAGATTTTCTCAGGCGAGACGTTGTATTGATTTCAATACATTTTGTGACTTTATATTAAGAATACAATTGTTCGTAGAGATAATTTTATCCAGTTTACTTTAATAATTTTAATATTCATTATAAATAGAATTCTTCGAATAACGTAATTGTATTCAGCTTTTGTAAAATTTGTTTATAAACATGCTGTTCAAATTTCCCGCCAAAATTACCAACAACAAAATGGCGAAGGTCACAAAAAAAACAGTGCAAAGAGTGCCGCTTCTGGTAGTTCCTTATTCTGTGCTTTTAGTAATACCAATCTAGTTTTCGCCATGACACTTTTTACCAAACTTTCTAACGTGAAATAGGTCAATAAAACTCACTCTAATCAACCTATTAGCCAAAGCACGGTAAGCAGAGTAGAGTTAAAATTCAGGGAATTTGGCATGTTCGCGATCTTCCCAAATCGGGTCGGCAATCACTACAAGAAGAATAGCATTCGCGCAAGAAAGTCCTCATTCCACACTTAAGGAAATTGGTCTAATTTTAATAGGCAGTGTCCACTGTTCACAAAATACCCAAAAAAAGGGACCATCCTTATATTACAAAGTAATAGTTCATGAACTGTTTGAATACGAGTTTGATCGGCGAAATCAGTTCTGTGAGCAACTAAACGAACTATGCAATAATAGACTAAGAGCCAGCAACGGATTTACTTACGTTATTTCAGCAGTCATAAGTAGGCATTTCCTTCTTAACAATCTAGACACGGAATGGAACGTCTGGCACCCGGACCCGTGACCGGACATAGCCGAGTTTAGTAACCAATTCAAATTCAATTTTTTTTTTCATTTCCAACCTAAAAATTACTAGAGTGACGCAGGCTGTCAAATTTAAACCTTTTCGTTTCAAAGACCTTCCCCGACCAGTCTGGTTGAAACCGGTCGAGGCCTCAAATTTTTCCCAAATGTTTATAAAATACTATTAAAATATAAGAGAGTGTAACGGAACAACACCCATATCACACTCTCTTACATTTTAATAGTATTTTATAAACATTTGGGAAAAATTTGAGGCCTCGACTGGTTGGGTAAGGTCTTCGAAACGAAAAGGTTTGACAGCCTGCGTAACTCTTAGTAATCTTTAGGTTGGAAATGGAAATAAAAATTGAATTTGAATTGGTTACTAAACCCGGCTGTGTCAGGGTGCCAGACGTTCCATTCCGTGTCTAGTGTGTTAAGAAAGGTATGCCTACTCATTCTTATGACTGCTGAAATAACTTAAGTAAATCCGTAAATCTCCTACTATAATGGCCATAACTTTGTAAAAGCAATATTTTTTTCGGATGCAGCCACCTTTTTTACTTCCACATGCAGTGAAAGTAAGTAACGCAAAAAAAATGGAATTTTTTATTGTTCAAATAGGCGTAGAATGTCATGAAACGTCGAGATTTTAAATTTGAGGGAAAAAAAATTCTGTTGGTCGGTCGGTCTGTCGCGTCGGTCTGTCTGTCTAATATTTTTGTGCGCACGATTACTCTGGAACCGTTTAAGATATTGACTTGAAATTTGCTACACGTATTTTAATGAGATCTGGAACTAGATTATATTTCGATCTTATTCCGTTGAAAGGTTGGGGGGAGGGGTAAATTGAGGTAAGCATATAAAAGAGAAGTAAATTTTTTTTTGGCATTAGCCACCCACATTACCACCCCCACTCTATTATGAAATAAAATATTAAATAAAATTGTGATTTTCTGCGTGTACAAGAACTAAAGGCCTTAACAATTTTTTTTTACTTCATCCACCCTCCTAACCATCACCCTCACCTCCACTACTGATGTGGCATATCGTTTTATGGGTTTTTGAGGTCGACGATTTCAAATATTATATTGTTAAAGTTCCATAGACAATTATTTCCACATAGTGGAGTGCAAATATGGTATAAACATTTTTTCGCTGTGATTCCTTGGGCAGCGGTTTTTTAAATAACCATGCCAATAGGCAAAATGGATGTTATTGAGCTGCAGAGAATCTCTACCAGATGATGGAGTGTTACGCTCAGAACCCTCAAAAATTCAATGTATGAGTGGGATAGTTGATGGAAGAATTATGGGTCCTTATTTATTTGACGAAGCCCTAACCGATGCTATAGGTCGCGTGCGCCGACGTCATAAATTCTGAGACCTTAGGAAAACAAACAGCTGTCATCGAGTGACGTGCCGATTGAACGTGTTGTTTTAAAGTATATTTTGCCGTTTTTGTGATATTTTGAAACTTAATTTTGGATTATTTAACATCCACAACTATCCTTAATTATTTCGTGTGGTGAATTTTGTTCGTTAATATGGAGATAAGTTTATATTTTACAAAATCGTCTCATAGTGTAGAGGTTAGGTACATGGAAAAAGTTGGTGTCATCGAATTAAATCCTTTACATTTTGAGAAATGATGACTTCAGTACAAATATTGGTGTATTTCATGGTATTTCACATAGGGATATTGTGAATTACTTGGTTTTGTGAGTAATGCATAGACAAAAGGACGAGTTCAAGGCATTCAGAAATCTTGAAGCTATTTATGGTTGGGTGAAAGAAGTACTGTCCAAAAAATTTACAGGATAAAAGCTTTTTGCAAAGGTAAGAATTCGTTGTTGATGATCAACCTTTTTTTTCAATATATGCTTACCTAATTAAATGTTGCTTAATGGGTAAATTCATTTTTCAGGTTATGAATTCTTAACTTACCATCTTCAACAAAAGCATCAACTACTTGGACTATTACTGATCCAGATGATCCTTCAGTACTCATTGTGACTGGTGTTACTAGTCTAGACAAAATTTGTTCACTACCCAGTCTTTCCTTTCAATTTTTAGCAGTAAACGGTGGCTATGGTTGAAAGGTTAACTGTTAGGAATTTTATGAAAAATACCATATAAATTAAAGATGAAGGACTGAAGTACTGTGAACTACTTGAAATATGTAAACAGATGTACACAATTTCTTCCAATGTACTTATGATATACTATAGATTGAACTATACAAACCATTGTAATTTGTGCAAGAACTTTTTCTTATCGTGTCTTATTGTTATATAATATGTCTAACATGTATTTTATTATTTCATGTAGGTAGGTCAATTGTGAAATATTTATTGTATTTTATTAAACACGTATATTCACTTTTTTATTTATCACTCGTATTATTGTTGTTAGCAGTGAATTGAAATAGTCGATTATGTTGAACTTATATATACATGCATCTTTGCATCTAACTGAAAGTAAAACAAAATATACTTACTAAATATCAAATTCTTTATTATCCAAGGTTCCATATGTTCCATTAGTACTCGTAAGAAGAATCAACAAGAAACTTAACAGGAGATACAAAGAAAGATCTATATTGCAATAAAAAAATGATTATATTATACACTTATAGGTACGAAGTATCTAAGTAGTAACATTGTTAACATAATTCAAAGAACATTTATTTCTAAATCTGTATTTAAGTATTGGTCTTACCTTCAATATTTTGTTTCTGGCTGATTGGACTAGTTCCACAGTGCCACAAAAAAAAAAAAAAAAAAAAGAACATTTATAGCTACAATTTGACAGTTTCAAAGCACATTTGGACTTTATTTATGTGTTCACACACTTCAGATCACTTTGTCTTAGTTTCATAGTTTTTGAATGTTAAAAATCCAACACTGGGTTTTTGAGCACCACACAATATAATTTAAAAGTTTAGTTGCCAGATGAATCAATGACAGCAATACTTTGAATTTCCTTAACTTCATCAGATACCTTAATGTAGCCTGTGTACTTTCCTCGTGAGGTGTACAACAATTTCTGCTGTTATACTTCTTTCTCCCTCAGCATCAGTTCTACCCTCACTCAACTAAAATTTAAACACAAGAAATGATTATTAAAAATGCTGACAAATCAATATAAAGTGTTATTTTTTTACCATGAATTATTTATTGTTTCCTTTAGCAGTAGTTATTATTATCACAAGCACTTTTAGTTTCACATTTGGGTTTTAAGTTGTATCCCATATTAACAGAGAACACCTAACTGGATGGATCATCGTGGAGTTGAATTACGGCTGTCTTTCCTACAACATAAATCCACAATAAAAATCAAATTCTTAAATTAATAAGCAACAACTTACCATTAATAAAATGCTTGGAATCTTTTAATCCTAACCTCTTCTGGCTGTAAATCGACGTTATTTTATAAAAACTGATGTTGTCTCGGTATTGCCACACTTCCACAATTAATAATACAACAAAAACTTGCCATTTTGTACGATATAATGTCTATAAAAACTCTAATATTATGAAAAATTCAATTCTTAGGTTCAGTCAGTAGTCATTTGACAGCAATGACAGCGGTTTGTTTTCCTAAGGTCTCAGCTCTGTGACGTCACGCGCACACGACCTATAAGTATTTGCATTTTCTTCAAGAAGAACCCGATCTTCCGAGAAACTTCTACCTTTTTCAACAAGACGTAGACCCTGTCCTAGCCCATTTAAATTAGGCATTTCCAAATTGTTGGATAGAAAGAAGAGGGGTCACTGTGTGGAATGCCAGATCGCCAGATTTAACTCCCCTTGATTACTTTCCATGGGGATACCTTAAAAGCAAAGTATAGGTGAATCGCCCAGTGAATATGGAAGATTTAAAAGAAAGAACTCGTCAGGAAATACTGTGCAGTGTGCATATCACCAGAAATTATCGACAATGTTCAAAGAGAGTTTATTCTTGGCTATTGTCAGGCTGCGAAAGAGTGCAATTCGAACAATTAATTTAATTGTTTTTTTAATTTATTAATTTCTAGTAAAGTTAATATTTTGAAATATCAAGATAGTTTCCTAAAGAATTTCCTCAACCTACTTCGATATTTACCGTATTATATGTAAAAAAATTCGCTCTTTAAAATTCCGTGTATAAACAAATTTAAACTTAATATGATATATAATGTATATTTATAGTATTCCACAAAAATATGAATACCTAAGTCTTTCAAAACAGCTATTAAAATGCAAGAAAGCAAAATATTGTATTTTTTTCTGACAATGACTTGTTCATATTAAGGCTATTTGATTTGTGGAATCGAATTACGCCTGGCACCGCCATTGATTTTTAATTTGTGTGTGTTATTCATCACTTGGAGTAAACGCACACTCTACATAGATATTTTAAAAATATGCGATCAATATTCGGTTTAATAAGCAACAATAATGTTTCGAGGAAACACTCTAAATTATAATTTCAACTTTTACGTTGATGGTACAAAACTTTTATACTTTGAATCCAACAATGTACATCGCGTGTTAGGACTATCTAAAATGCGCGTTTTATTGTTGATAAATTATGATGTCGGCGTACTTCTTTTTAGGGCCTCATTCTTTCGCAAGTCACTGAACGCTCTATACGTTTATTTCAGAACCTAAATCTAGTTAACATGTTTAGTAATCAAAATTATTCGTCAATTAATAAAGAAACTTGTCAAAATTCTGCTAAAATGGATGATGATGAAAATCAATTCGTTGTTGACGATGTCAGTAAAATTGTAAAAGATACTATTGAAAGCATTCTCAGTGGCAGTGTTTACCAACAAGATAAGGTGACGCAGTGGAGTGCCTCGGTATCAGAACAATGCTTAAGTGCACTCAGCAAAATGAAGAAACATTTTAAGTATGTGGTGACTTGTTCAATTATGCAAAAAACTGGTGCTGGATTGCATACTGCCAGTTCATGTTACTGGGATAGCGCCACCGATGGTACATGCACAGTAAGGTGGGAAAATAAAACTATGTATTGTGTTGTAACAGTTTTTGGACTTGCTATATAAAACTTCTATGGTTATTTCTTATGTTTTCGACGTATAATTCTTATATCTTTTCATTTATCCAATCGTGAATTGGTTACAATCAAGGACATATTTTTAAAATATATCATGTGTAAACAGCGTTTTGGGCATGTAGTGAAATTTTTGTGTATTTTAATTTAGCGACAATTTTATTAAATAACCAGTCCACGGGCAATGTGTTTCATTTGGAAAGTGTATAGTTTTTTACCTAATTTGACAAAGACCGATTAACTTTCATCTCCCGTGAAATTTATTCTGCAAATAATTTCCTTGGATGAAATTCTGTCAATAATTATTTCCATGGGATCTATCTATAATAGATTTAACTGAAGATGAAAGTAGCGGGCCTTATAGTGCATGAAAAATAAATTTTGACCTCGAAAAATTTAATAAAAGCAAGGAATTTGGTGGAGATGTTCCACCTGCCATCCTAGTGAGTATACTAAAAGTCCCCTAAAATCGAAGCTGTACTTCGCCTACCATACTGAAAAATGGCGGCTCATTTTCAGATTTTTGTATATAAATCTTTTACCATTGCAGATAAGAAAAAAACGTTTCAAATAAAAAATGTAGACAATAATAAAACAAACAATTCTTGATATTAACATTTTTTTCTCTAAATCGAACGGTTTTTGAATTATGAGGTGCAGAATGTTATTGAATTTTCAATAATCCCAATTGTGTACAAAATACACTGTAAAATGTGTATTTATAGGTTGTAAGTAAAACAAAAAACATTTTTTTAGGTATATTACTGTTGCAGAAGAAAAATATATTGTAATTATGAAGCCTATAACAAGAATAAAATACGAAAATACGTTATAACATTAGTTAGTCATTATCAATGTCGTCGTCAGGTAACATGCTGCAAGATAATCCCCGGCAATATCCATATATGGCAGAACACTTTAACTCTGCTGATGAGCACTCACAACGTTTTGTGCATCCCGATCGACGTTTTTTTTCCCTGAGCCTGGTCGAAGGAAACAAATATGCATCTTATCTGTTGACAAAGTAATTAGGAGGACTAATAAGTCGGTGTCCTGGCCAACAACAACTACTCGAGAATCATGCCTTGCTTTCTCAATATAGCCCAGTAACTTAAGGAGAAAATAATTGGTTGTTTCTCAAAAATTCGCAGCAAGCTGAATTTTTGCATACACCTTTATTTATCCATTATACATAATGTGTAAAAGTCTCCATCGATATCGTGTACGCTTCAAAAGTTATACGGGGGTCAAAGGTAAAAAAATTGGTTTCACGTTAATATCTCGCTTGCTATTGGTCGGACGATAATTTTTGCAGTTACAAATATTGTCGGCAAGGAAATTCTCTATAAAAAAGATTCTTTACATTTTCCGCGTAGGAGCTACCGTTTCCACGTTATACACCGCACAAATAGTCAGCATGATGAAATAGTGCTTCGTTTCCCCACCACCTTCGAGGCGGATGGCAGGTGCAGTTGGCAATCAACTGTAACTCAGAATAAAGCAAATTATAGTTGACGTCGGATGTTTTGTTTCGGGTGTAATATAGTAAAATTATTCCAATGGCGGATAATTGCTTTATTTGTGATAAATCCCTCTTGGTCGATGATACTGTGGTTGTTGAGCGTGGTTTACAAACTGTGAAAAACGTTAGTGCCGACAGAAATGATGGATTCCTTGAATATTAGAACAGTGTGAATTTTGTAACTATTCATGCTGAGTGTCGTAAAGAGTAGCATTGCGGCGGCCAAAAGACAGCGAGATGAAACCGAGGGAAGCACGTCACAGAAACCATATAAAAAAAAACGCGCCTTACATTCTACCTCAAAGGTGGTGGGGAAACGAATGCATCACTATTGCAGCACTATTTCATCATGTTGAGTCTTTGTGCGGCGTATAACGTGGAAACGGTAGCTCCTACGCGGAAAATGTAAAGAGCCTTTTTTATAAAGAATTTCCTTACCGACAATATTTGTAACTGCAAAAATTATCGTCCGACCAATAGCAAGCGAGATGTTAACGTGAAACCATTTTTTTTACCTTTGACCCCCGTATAACTCTTAAAGCATACACGATATCGATGGGGACTTTTTACACATTATTTATAACGATTAAATAAATGTGTATGCAAAAATTCAGCTTGCTGCGAATTTTTGAGAAGTGAAAGTTACTGGCCTAATAGCTGCTGCTACGATCGACACATCAGCATCAGCTTCGGCCTCTTCTGCCTGGACACCCCGACTTCTTAACTGGGCGGCTAGATATTTTATAAGAAGTTTTTTATTTGCACTGTTTGCAAGAAATTCCGCTTGCGTTGTTGTGGTGACAGTACTCAAAGTATTCTCACTTATGTTTATATCTGCTGATGTCCTTCTTGCTGCTCTTCTTTCTTGTTCGTTCCCCTTCATTGCTGGGTACACAGGATAACCATCAAATACCACAACGCAATTACCGCCATACCGGCTAATGATGTGTAATTGTTAATGATGTCTTGGGTTGCGGGCCTGAGTCAGACAATACTGTGAAGAATATGTCCCCCATCTAGGACGTAAATATAGTTGTCTATTTCTGGTGATTCCTCCATTTTAAAAGCTGCGGCAAATGATGATTTCTTGCCTTTCCTCCTACCAACCTCATTGAAAAAAGAAGTAGGAGAACGTGCGAGTTCATATTTGAAACATTCTTTTAGCTCCTTTGTTCCTTTAACTACACACACAATTAGGTGTTTTCACTGTACGCAAATTTGCTTTTTTGATATTATTAAAATAAGGTACTCCATACATTAAAGCACTTACCAATATTTAAACACCATTCTTTCATCTATCAATTTCAAATTTCAAAAAATAAATATCAAAACTGAATAACAACGGATATTATACAAAACGGTCTGTGACGTCATGGGTTGCATTAACATAACCTCAACTTTTAGGTTTTTTAAGTTTATTGTCATTTTTAATGATTATATCCGCACTTCTCATTTGAAACCAGTATGGCTCCAAGCAAACATTTAAAAATTGACGCATATGATGTCTCAATATTGTTGATTACTAAAAATGGGCTGCTAATTAGAGGTTGGATTTCCAACCTACAAAAATCGCCTTATTTTATTGGGAGAAGATATTTAAAACTTTATGAACATTACATTGAATAAGATTTTAGTTGGAAATACGAGAACCAAGCGCAAATTTTCATAATAGTGATATATTACTCGGAAATTTTTAAAAGATATGTATTTTTGAGGTTAGGTGTTTATGACCGATGAAGTCAACAATATAGCTTAGTCTTTTGGGCGGTAAAATTTTAATTCAAATTTAAAAATACTTTTTCTTGGATATTACTCAACTGGTTGTGAAAATTCAAATGTTTTTAGTTATAATTAAGTATTACCTTCACAACCAATGAGATTTTAAAATTTGTGAAAACACCGAATTCGGTTGAATAACTGTTGTAGGTTCACAGCAACAATATTTTCTCTTACTTTGATTCATGACGATATAGCCTTCTTTGACGATATAGCCTTTACTTTGCTATTTCTGCGAATTATGATCTCACAAAAATTGTTCCAAACTATTGACGACATTGAACGTAGGCCCATCTGAAGTGCTTGATCGCAGTCTATAGTATGATCAGCTACTAGCCGTGAAGATAAGCTAACCAAATTTTCACAACGCTGGTTAAAGGGATAATGCTGTTGTACCCAGTTTATAAAAATTAATTGGGTAATTCAAAAACCGTTCGATTTAGAGAAAAAAATGTTAATATCAAAAATTGTTTGTTTTATTATCGCCTACATTTTTTCTTTGAAACTTTTTTCCTATCTGCAACGGTAAAGAATTTTTATACAAACATCTGAAAATGGGCCGCCATTTTTCAATATGGCGGGCGTAGCACAGCTTAGATTTTAGGGAACTCTTAGTATATTCAATAAGATGATAACTGCAACATCTCCAGCAAATTTCTTGCTTGTACTAATTTCTTCAAGGTTCGATTACTTTTAGGCTTATTTTTCTTGCACTATTACAGAAGAGTAACAAAAAATAGATCTATGTATATATACTATATACTACTGTTCACCAAGCACTTTGATGTTGGCACGCCAAAAATACATGACTTTCTGGCATTATTTTGTAGCTCCGAGAAACGCGAAATTTAAATTCACGTTTAAAAACACTTTTTATTAGCACTCTACATCTCTCAATTCGAGTTAAATTTCGATACTAATTTAAAATAGACATTACACATCGTCATAAGGGGAGGGGGGGGGTCTATAAGCGTGACGTAATTTTTGGGGGGTCTAACTCAGCGAGATAAAACGTGACATTGGGGGAGAAATCTCAAAAATTCTCGTGGCGTCATTTCAGCTATTAATAATTTGTTCAAATTAGCATTAGCATAATTATTATAAATTTTAATGATATAAATAATTATACATTTTTATTACAAGGATAATCATGTAAATAAATTGTCTCCGACGTTTTCGATGTCATTCATTAATACCTAAAAATAAATTAACTACTTTTCCTGATGGAATTCCATATTTTCTAATAAGAGACTGAGCAATTATCTTCGCGTTACCGCTGACTACTAGCTTTAATCTAGCTCTCAAAACAGAAACATTTCCTCAAATTTGGTGTAGGTCAAAAATTTGTCCTATATTCAAAAAAGGTGATAAGAATGCAATTGAGAACTATAGACCTATAGTCATCCTACGAGACTCATTTTAGCAGCGAAACAAAAAATTTTTTGTTTGCATTTTTGAATACATATATTCGTAGTTAATGATAATCTCAACATTTTTACCTACAAATTATGACCCAAGAGCTAATAAGAAGGCTATTAGCTTCAAATTGTCAAAATTATTTTGGCTACCAACGCGTATTTTTCAGGTAAAACTCGTATTAAAAAAGAATAGTAACCTGAGCCTTTTCTGACCGATTTTTAATCGAAGGGTGGGCTCTTTAGCTTTAATTTTAAAAAAAAATTAAGTCCCTAACATAGAAGTTAACCGCAAAACAGATGACAGCGTTTTCACTGCAAGAGCGTAATTTCTCAACTAATATGTTAATAAAAAAGATTTAATAGCCTTGCCCATTTTAGACCACTTTTAATAGAAGGGTGGGTTCTTTAGCTTTAATTAAAAAAAAAATTAAGTCCCTAGTACATCTAACATTGAAGTGAACCACAAAACAGACGACAGCGTTTTCACTGTAAGAGCGTAATTTCTCAAGTAATATGTTAATAAAAAATTTAACAGCCTGGCCCATTTTAGACCACTTTTAATAGAAGGGTGGGTTCTTTAGCTTTAATTTAAAAAAAAATTAAGTCCCTAGGACATCTAACATAGAAGTTTACCGCGAAATTGTCGTTGACGGCGTTTCCGCTGCTAGCGCATTTTACTTCCACATCCAGTGGAAGTATACCTAGTATTAGTAACGACATTTTTTAAAAATTTTTATTGTTCAAATAGGCTTAAAATGTCCAAGAACCAGAAACCTCAAAATATTTTTTTACTTCATCCACCCCCACTACCACCCCCCCCCTATCACCACCCCACCTCACTATCGATGTGGGGTATCGTTTTATGGGTTTTTGGAATAGAGGATTTCAAATATTATATTATTAAAGTTCCATAAACAATTATTTCCACATACAAAGTTTTTTCGAGTGACTTGGATAGAGAATCTGGATGTGGAAGCAGTGATTCCTTGGGCAGCGGTTTTTTATGTTAAACTAAAATAAAATAAGATCTATTAATCTGGCCCTTTTCAGACTAATTTTAATCGGAAGGTGGGCTCTTTACCTTTAATTTAAAAAAAAATTAAGTTCCTAGTACATCTAACATTTGGCTTTCATTTATTTCGCTTTTTGGAGCTTCTGCTATCTTCAAATTAATTTTAAAAAGTTTCATTGTTTTACAAATTCTTTATAAACAACCTAGAAAACTATAACAATCATTATTTTCTTAAAATAAATATTTAAAATTTCCGATAATTTTTTTTCGTTGAGATTTCAAAAAATTTTAATTTTTTTTTAATTTTCGGATTTTAGAAATTGCGGTAATTTTCAATGGCATTAGAAATCCAATAAAAAAAATCATTCAAATCCATTCACTATAGCTGGGTTCCGTCATTTTTCATAAGCACTGCACTATTGGTGAACAGACAATAGGTTACATGAAGTTTAACATATCCAAAATGAATGAATGAATGGAGGTTTTTAACTGGTTTAGTCAAAAATTCGTTTTCATCTGTAATTTTCTTTTATATTGTTCATTTCCTCATTTTCAAATATTTAAATTACATTTACTATATAGTACACGCAAATTAGATTAAAATACACTAAATAGAAGAAATAATTTATAAAGTAATAATACTTGAGATGCATACTAGATAGGGCTAGAAATAGATACCCGAAAAGTCCCCTACCCAATTTGGGGATGGAACGTCCCTTTTTTTTGCAAAGAAACACCCTAACGGAGACTTAAAGCTGGTCTTTCACTTGTATCTTGTAAACCGTTCGTTAGAAGAGAAAAAAATATAGGAAATAAAAAATTGGTCGTTAAATTCTGCATAAAAAATGTCCCTATTAACCTTGCAGCTTATTCTCACCTATTTCGCGCTAACAGCGTCCGAACAGAGGGGTAGTAGCGCGCAGCTAAAAATCGATCCTGTTCGAAGTTTCACAGCAAATATCTTAAAACAGGTTATTTTAACGAGAAAAATGCACGGGAATGAATTGTTGTTTTTTTTATTTTTTTTTCTTTATTTATTTTTTTTATTTATTGAAAATATCATACAGAGATAAGATATTCGTTGTGAAACTTCCAGTAGGATTGATTTTTACCTGTGCGCTCTAAACTACTACCACGCTGTTAGCGCGAAATATGTGAGGATAAGCTACAAGGTTAATACAACATTTTTTATGCAGAATTTAACGACAATTTTTTTATTTCCTACACTTTTCTCTCTTCCGATCAACGGTTTACAAGATAAAAGTGAAAAACCAGCTTTAAGTCCCCGTTGGGGGTGGTTTCTTGCAAAAAAAGAAGAGAAGTTTACCGCGAAACAACAAAACAACTAAATTGGGGGGGGAACTTTTCGGGTATCTATTTCTAACCATCTACAGTACGCATCTCAAATATTATTACTTTATAAATTATTTCTTCTAAAATGTCTAATTTGCGTGGACTAATATATTTCCATCTGACGAGGAAACTTTTCGTGGCAAACAAGATGAAAATATTTGTTATAAAGTTGTACCAAATTTGTCTGTCCAGACCATTTTAAACCTGAGGATTTCGAAATGGTGGCACACAAACGTACTTCATCTTCATCAGGATCACAAAAACCATGAGGACACAGGGACTTGGACCGGACCGTTATTTTTCGAGAACCTCTTCGCAAAAACGAAGAGTATATTGTATTTGATCGGCACATTTCTAAATTAGTAAATATCGCTCGTAGAGAAAAAAAATTTCATGTCATTGTGTTAGTGAACGAATTCTGAACAACTTTCAAAATGTCCGTCTGCCCGTCCGTCCCGTTTCTTGAAGCATGATAACTTAAGAAAAAAAATTCCGATTGTATTGAAATTTGGAGAGTAAGCTAGTGTTAGCTAGAGAAAGAACTCTATTTAATTTTAAAAATATATTTTCTTAATTTTTGTCGCTTGCACTTAAATAGAAATCTTGCGAAGTGTTATCTCTATAATATATATTTTTCTGTTTATACATTTTACTAATATATATTTCATAATAATATGTCTAATGCGTTGAAATATGATTCTCGAAAGATATATATTATAGACATTCAATTTTTATACACATCTCTGATGGTCCAGCGACTAAAATTTTGCTTTTCAATCCAATCAATCAAACAAATGTATTAAAAATTAATAATTTTACATCTGTCCTACCCGAACGCCCGTGTCCGGAGCCAGCCTGACATCTACCATGCGAAGCATCGCTGTAGCAATTGGAAGGCTGGACGGAGTGAGGCCGGGAAAGATTATCGAAACAATAGTAAACTGACCAACTCCTTTTACAAAAAGTAAATTAAAAGGCAATTAAAATAACAACTTATCTAACGATGTAAATTTAAAAACAATTTGTATAAATGTATATGTAATATAATTGAAGGGCATAGAAAATGTATAAATCCAAAGATCCCGTGTTCGAATCCTAGTCAGGTTGGATGTTTTTTTGTCATATATGTTTTTCACAACAGAGTTGGTATCACAAAATTTAGGATGTCCAAAAACTAACATTATTTACAAAAAACTGCGAAGAGTATCTTATAGAATGTGTAACAATTATATAAAAAGCTCAGTAAATTGGCGAAGAGTACCTACGTTGTTTTTAGCTTGTTTCATTTTACGCTAGTACTGGAACCGAAACCCATAAAAATAATTTAGGTCTTTTTGGTGTTTTTTCCGGTTCCATTTCAAAGCACCGCGGTCATGCATATTTGTTGGTACTTTGTTCTGTAACTGTACCATGCCTAACCTATTACCACTCGCCAATTGAACTGTTGAGCTTGCCTTGCTCCTTTCTTGCATTGCGTCAGTTGCGTTAATGTGTAGCACTGTTCTATAAATACGCGATTGTGAGTATTGTGACACGAGACTGAGAAGTACCGACTTATATGTTTTCTAATCAGTAACCGTTCCAAAACCAGAACCGCTATTTCATTTCGGTCCAGGTCCCTGTGAGGACAACATAATATGTCGATTGATAACAAACCGACATATTATACCTGCACGTTCTCCAACATCTTCATCCAGAAGAAAACGGAAACTTGTAGTCTTGCTAGATGAATCGGTATCAGAATCTACTCTGCTATTCCCAAAAGTTCATAGTACAATAATAATGCAATCATCAGATAATGATTCAAGTGCTATTAGAAAAAAAGCGAGTCTGGCTAGAGCCTTGTTATCCGTAAGCATTAATTTCATTATAAAATTTAGGCAGACACAGAAATATGATGTGAATTAAAAGTATATTTAAAATTTAACCTTGAAAATATGTCGTAGTTTATCATATAAATATTTTTCAGCAAATCTTCATGACGTTCAGGAAGAAATGACTTTGTTATTGCCAGCAAAAATATATAGTGTGAAGAAAACAGGCAAATTAGTTTTGTATTGCCATTTCTAAATAATTTTTATTGTTTCAGGTTAATTTTGGAGCCTAGATGATAAGTTATAGAGTTGTGGAGGCCTTTTTGATTTTAAAAGGTGATTTAAAGCATCCTCATTTTCAAGAATGAGGATATTGTTCGAATTACATTTTGTTTATTTTAGATTTTAGTATTTTAGCGCCCCATTGCATCATAATTCTGTTAATACATTTGAATTTATGAAAGTTAATCTATTATTTTAACGCACTAAAAAGATAATTTCATTTCGATCTATGTTTATCTAATAAATCTTTATTCCCGCATGTTTAAAAACATTTTTATTACCATTTCCTTCCTTTGATATATTTTTCTTTAGTTTATTTATTTAACGTCGGTCTATTTCTTCTGACAAGACCTATCACCGATGCTAGGAGACAAGCTGCCGCCAACCTTTGAATTTTGCTAAACCTCTTCTTTGTCGAAGAGTAGGAAACTTTTACTTGTCTAACATTTAATAGACTGCTTTACATCCCTTCCGAAAGATGGATTATTCGCTAACGTAATTCCCGGCTCAGATTACATAGATTCTACGTATACACTGATATACAAGCCGCTAGAAGGTGGAACGAGATTGCTGTGTTATAGGTTTCACCCATCCAAGTACTAACCGCTCTGAACGTTGCTTCACTCTAAATGTCGAAATACGTGTACAGTCAAGACGCCTCTACGCATTTCCTCCTTTGAATATATTGGGTATTAGAGGCGGGCAACCCTCACAACAAGGTTGGTGTTCGTTGTGTGGAGGGATTTTCTAATAAAAATTTTTAAAAAATCGAACCAACCAAGAATTGTCGCTTAAAATTATGAAATAAAATTTCACCGTCGCCCAGTTATTTGAACCTTATTACCTAATGTAGATATTGAAGTGATTCGGATTCCACTATAAACTGTAGGGCCCCGTCTCCTTTACTCAGAGAAATCTGGATCTCCTAGACTTAAGAGGGTCATTGAGGTGACATGAAAGGCGGTTTAAACAGATTTATAAGTCGGTTAAAAATACATTTGAATTCGTTATTTGCTCATTTTATCACCAACATTAGGTGATAAGTTTAATTAACTGGGCGACGCGAGGGTCAAGTTTTATTTCATAATTTTTAGCCACAATTTTTGAGAGCGCTTGAATCTTTTTTTAAAGATTTTCTCACCCCTTTTAGTGCCTCATTATTGCACGCTTCCCAAAAACGAAGAATATGTTGCATTTGATCGGCACATTTCTAAAACCGTAAATATCGCTCGTAGAGAAAAAAATTTCATCATTGTGTTAGTGAACGAATTCTGAACAACTTTCAAAATGTCCGTCTGTCCGACACGTTTCTTGTAAGCACAATAACTTAAGAAAGTGTTAGCTAGAGGAAGAACCCTATTGTTTTTAAAGAAAATCAAGCAGTAAATAAGAAAATTATTAATCATTTAATTTAACAAAAATATATTTTCTTAACTTGTCGTTTGTACTTAAATAGAAATTTTGCAAAATGTTATCTCTATAATATATTTGTTTATGCATTTTACTAATAGTACAGTACCTAGAGGTAAAAAATATGCAAAACTTCGGAATAATGTCATATTGAACGGATTTCGTTCATTTTTGGTAGAATAATAGTAAATGCTTCACAGAAAAGTTTCTATATTGTGCGGCGGCTTGCTAATTTACGGGGGATAAGTGCCACCCCCCTCTCAGGGGGTGGCACTTAAAAAAATATATATATTTATTGGAGCTGAAGTGGAATCACATTTTAAGAAGAAAAGGTTCTATGCCATTTTTCACATAAATTGATAGTTTTTAAGTAATAACGACTTCAAAATTGCGATTTTAGCTTTAAAAAAAAAAGGTATTTCCAAACGGCTTTCGTCAAGTATCTCGAAAAGTATTACTTTATCGAAAAAATGTTACAGACCAATTACAGAAAGTACAAACTGGGAATTAATTATATTTCTTGTTTATTGATGTAGGATTAATAATTTCGGAGATATTTAAGTTTACATTTGGCATCCAAGTGTTCATAAGACAATTATTTAGAGTGAGAGTTAAATATCTCAGAAACTGTGACACCTACGTCAAGGATGCTAATAGGTAGAATAATAGGTAATTAAGCTTTCAACTGTTTTTTTATTTGTTTCTGTAGCATAAAAAACAAAGAAGTTATGACCGAAGCAATGTGCGTCTACACATTTTTTTATTAATGTCGCCATTTTGTTACTGTAATTAGCCAGTAATTAAAAAAAAGGAATTTCAAACACTTTCTCATTAATATATTATAGCATGACGTAGACTCAAATTTTTTGGTTTGTATACAGCACTTGCTTTAGAAAAAAATACAGTTTAAACTATAAAGGTATTTTCGATAAAACGTAATTTTTTTTCCTCTTCCAAATATCTCAATAAATATTAGTTTTATTGTAAAATGGGTAGAGACCAAAAATAAAGCTCATAAACTGATAATGAGTTTCGCTTGTTTATTTATTTACATAAATTTAATAGTTTCGAAGATGTGAAAGTTTACAAATGGCGTCCGAACGTTTGTAAGACGAAAAATGCAGTTTAAATGTTAAATGTCTCAGAAATTGTGACATCTACGTCTCGCATGCTAAGAAATGAAATTACAGATAATTAATTGCGTTTTCAAATTATTTTTTACTAGTTCCTGTAGCATAAGAAATAAAGAAGTTATGATGGAAAAATGTGCGTATTTATATTTTTTTATATAAAAAAAGTCGCCATTTTATTACTCTAATTAACCAGTAATTTAAAAAGATGATCTCAAATACAGTTTTTCGTTAAGATGTAGCATTACCTAGATGCTCAATTTTTTTGCTCATTTAAAGCACTTGCTTTAGAAAAAAATGCATTATGAACTTTAAAGGTAATTTCGAAACAATACCAAATACAAACTTAAATATCTCCGAAATTACTAATCCTACATCAATAAACAAAAAATATAATTAATTTCCAGTTTGTACTTTCTGTAATTGTTCTTTAATATTTTTTCGATAAAGTAATACTTTTCGAGATACTTGACGAAAGCCGTTTGGAAATACTTTTTTCTTAAGCTAAAATCGCAATTTTGAAGTTGTTATAACTTAAAAATAATTAAATTAATCAATTTATGTGAAAAATTGCATAGAACCTTTTCTTCTTAAAATCGGATTCTATTTCAGCTCCAATAAATATATATATATATATATATATATATATATATATATATATATATATATATATATATATATATATGTATATATATATATATATATATATATATATATATATATATATATATATATATATATATATTTTTTAAGTGACATCCCCTGAGAGAGGGTGGCATCTACCCCCTATAAATTAGCAAGCCCCCGCACAATATAGGAACTTTTCTGTGAGGCATTTACTATTATACTGCCAAAATGAACGAAATCCGTTCAATATGATATTATTCCGAAGTTAAAACCTCTAGTTACAGTACTATAACACATATTTCATAATAATATATCTAATGAGTTGAAATATGATTCTCGAAAGACATATATCACAGACATTCAATTTTTGTAGCAATATGTGATGGTCCAGTGGCTAAAGTGTTGCCTTACAATCCAAATGGAGAAGGTCATCCTAATCAGACTAGACGCTGCTCAGGATGAACTTCACATCAACGACGAGTGCCAGTTCGGCTTCAGACGAGGCAGGAGCACTGTGCAGCAGGTCGTCAGGATCGTAAATGACGTCAAGGTGCAATGCAATCTCGGAAAGAGCACCATCATGGTGCTCCTCGATGTTGAGGAAGCCTTCGATACCGTATGGATCCCGGGCTTACTCTACAAACTAAATTCATTGGACTTTCCGACGCATATAATCAAACTTATTCACTCCTTCCTGTTAGGTCACAGAAGGTTAGAGTGAATAATAAACTATCAACTCGGCGGGACATTCGCGTGGGCGTCCCCCCAGGGATCTCCCAGGGGTCGTGCCTGTCACCAAAGTTGCATAACTTGTACGTCTCCGATTTCTCGGAGTTTCCGAATTCGAACATTTTCAAGTACGCCGACGACACGGCCATGTACGTGCACTCACATAACGCACAAGCGGCTAACATGCTGCTGAAGGCACACATGATCTGTGCCACGGCGTATTACGACAAGTGGAAAATTCGAATCAACGCCGAGAAGTCGGAATCGATTCTCTTCACGCGCCGCTTCACCAAAAACCGCATTCTAACACCACTTTCGATAGGGGGCCACCAAATTCCAATAAATATCTGGAGGTGAACTTGGACAAGAGACTGAGGTTTAACACCCACGTGAACGAGACGGTACGTAAGGTCTACTCCATGTCCAGGAGTCTGTATCCACTAATGGCGCGGGGTAGCGGACTAAACAGGGCAAGTAAAAAATGATTGTACACAATGGTGATCAGGCCGACCATCACATACGCGGCGCCGGTCTGGTCCACGACAATGCGGAAACTTAGAGTTTTAGAATATAAATTTATGCGCCTCATTTCAGACTCTGGTAGGTACACCTCCATCAGAGATCTTTATGCCCGTTGCCACGACATAACCCCACTAGCGGACTACGTGCAAGAAATCTCACAAAGATTCTACCAGTTCAAACTGGACAGTAGTTCGGTAACCCGCAATATTACCCGAATCAGACATCATAATACTATACTTTTCGTTGCCTATTTACCAGCAATTTCCCTAGCCACACATTCTCCTAAAATAACCTATCTCTACCCTACTCTTTACCTTTCCCCAACTTTACATCTTTCAATCCCTCTATCCCCCCACCCCCTTTATATTTATACATTCTTGTTATTTTATCATTTTTTGTTCTTTTTGTCCTCTTTTTGTCTTTCCAAATCCCCTCTATGCCGATAACATCTCGTAAATTCAAACTTTTTTAAATCACACCCATTTTAACAACCCTACCTTCCTCGACGGCGCACAGTGGTGCTTTTATTGAAAACTGGCGTCAAAAATCGGTAACCTAGACAATTTTCGATAAAAATTTACGAAACTTGGTAGAGTTAAGTACTTGGGTATGCTAAATATGGTGTTGCTGCAGAATTTTTTTTTTTTTTTCAATATGACGGCTTCAAAATTGGGGTGGGAAGAAGCAAGAAATATGAAAAATTTAATAAAATGATCCAGCCACAAAAAATAAGTCCTGATCCTGGAACTTGACCCGAGTAGTTCAATGTATTATTTGACGTTGAATTCGAATCCGACCTCAGAAAAGCAGCAACATTTTGTGCTGGAGCGAAAAAACACCCTTAGAATAGGGTAAAATCGCTCCTCATATATGGTGACAATAAGTACATGCAAAAAGTACTCCTATAGTACAATCCTAGGGTTTTTGAAGTTGCTGATTTCAAATTTCGTTCTTAGGATGAAAATCGAATAAAGTGGGGGTTGGAAGGGGTGTAAAATGAAAATCTGACAAAATGCGTGATTTTCATTCCAAAAGTTTATTTCTAGGGATTTTTGAGGTTGCTGATTTCAAATGTCATTCTTAGGGTGAAAATCGAGTAAAATAGGAATTGAAAGGGGTGAAAAAATGAAAATTTGACAAAATGCGTGAACGAAACTTTAGCGTTTTGTAGCAATACATAGCTATTGAACAGCGCCTGGCCGGGCATTAATCTGGAGAATAGCTGTTGATTGCAGTTTGGTTTTTTTGAACTTTCAGTTCATCACTATATTGTTAAAAACCAAGGGCGGATCTGGGCCTTAAGCTTGGGGGGGTAACATAGCCGCGTTCTGAAAATAACAAAAATCTGTTTCCTCGAAAATTAAAATTGATGAGCGGGGGGGGGATTTATAAACACAACTAAATAGAATATATATTCAAAAATAATAAAAATCATGAAATTTTAAAACGAAAGTTAATGGTTTACAGAATCTGGGGGGGGGTAATTACCACGTTACCCCCCCCCATAAATCCGCGTATATAATAACAACCTACCTGCAGTTCTGGACTAGTATCAAAATTATAAGCTGATGGACGGCCCTCCAAAGTACCAAATGCAACATTTCCACCTTTCAGTGGAGATATATCGGAATACTCAGAGGTACAAAGGGCCCTAGTTTCTTCGCCTCTAGCTGTGTCTGTCTTATCTGGTAAACCATACGTATCTCGACAAGTAGCACTGAAACAAAACAAAAATTTATATGTGAAATTATACAACATTCATGTACCACATTAGTTCCATAACATTTAGAGACGATAGAAACGCATATTAATAATGTCTACGTCACCGGAAAAGTTTTGCAGCAAATTCCTATTATCGTATGTCTTAAAACGCCTCTTTTCGAAAATGTCCGAGGTTAATAAGTATCTGTGCCAGTTGTACCTGCTTGACTATTGATTGTGATGTGTGAAATCATTTTTTTTTTTCAGAGGCACACACAAAAAAAGTGGTCACTTTCTGGGACTCCACTGGGTAACCCCCATGTATTTCAACGTGCTGAACACAAGCCGTTTAGCTCTATCACCCACCAATTTTTAGTAAATCGCGAAAAACCTAAAGAACTTCTTAAAAAAAACTCATAAAAAATTGGTGGGTGATAGAGCTAAGCGGACGTCGGATTCGTGTGCAGCACGTCGAAATATATGGGGAGTCCCAGAAACAGATCACTTTTTTTTGTGTGCCTATATTTTCAATTGCGTTCCATAATTAACTACTTTTAAAAAATTGTATTAGATATTTAAATTATAAAAAAGCAATAATTCAGGATCCTACATCACGTACTTGTATTTCGAGAATACTGTCTCTTGTGAATTGGAATTTTCATGTTAAAACAAGTAACTTCATCAGTAAAGTGATTTACTTCAAATATATCAACCAAAAACTATACCGTATTTTTCCGTATTTTTCCCTGAATACCTAACAAATACCTAGGTGTATAACATACATAAGTTTTACCATGTGATTGAAAAGAAATCCTCAAATTTAGTTTCGGGATAGATCTTAATTTAAAGGGATATTTCTTTTATAAATGTGATAATATAAGCTTATTTCGTTAACTGCTTAAAATTATTCTTATCGTATTAGTGTAAGAACACTGTGCCTAAACAAATCGGTTAACATCTTCCGTTCCCGCATCGTACTTAAAGTTTATGAAAAACTGCAAAAATCACGATATTTTTGTAAATTTTTTGTTAGTTAAAGCTTTTAAAATAAACACGCTTTGGTTTTTTATGCTTGTTGATAGTTTAAATAACCTAAATAAATTAAATTCTGATCAATAATCTAATTTTTTCCGTTCGCACAACGTCTTAGAAAAAACAGAAATTCACCAATTTTTTCGGAATTTTCACTATGCGACTCTTCGCTCGTGTTGCTAAAACAAAACGACCCAAAACTCACCACGTGGAGGTGGTTGCACGACGAGTTCCACCCACATCCTACCCAGAGCTGGGTAAAGTACTCTGGTAAAGTGCTTTGAAGCAGTACTTGAAGCACTTCTAGGGCTTCAAGCATTGTGCTTCAATTACTTTTAAAAGAGAGTACTTGGTACTTGACATTTGAATTACTTTGCATAAGTACTTGAGGCTTTAAAGCCCTTTCAGAGGGCTTCAATTACTTTCGAAAGTGCTTCAGATACTTTTAAAATAATTGAAGTCCTTTTTAGTACTTCAATTACTTTAGAAAGTAATTGAAATCCATTTGAAGTGCTTGAAGTATTTCTAAAGTACAAGCTCTTTTTAAAATTCGTACAAGGCCCTTCTAGACAAGTCTCATCAAGAATTGTCAGGAACTAATAGAAAAACAAAATCGCTTGTGTTCACTGTTTAGTGTTTAGTTATCCATAATTGGTAATGCAAGTGTGTGATTACCATTCCTGTTGTGTATCGTGAAATAAAGGAAAGGTTAACTCCTTAGTTGTAGAATAATTGAGGACTGATGAGATGAGATAGTTAATTTATTTTCGCCTTAATATGTGCAATAATTGAATTTGAAGCAACATTTTTTCAAACTGTAGGTATTAAGGGTACTTGTAATTTTATTTTTTATGATTCGTTTATAGTGCCAATGAATGGATTTTGATGAAACTTTGTGCAGTGTGTTTGTAATGACGTTAATAAAAAAGTTGAAAACAAGATTACAGCAGGAAATGATCGCAATAGGTATAACCCTTTTATCACTGGTTCCGTAACTTATAGAATTAGGTCAAAAATAAAAAAAAAATCCTAAAAGTGGGGGAGGGGAAATGTAAAAGTTGAAAAAAAATCTGAAAAAATTTAGGTAAATGTAGTATTATCGAAATGCAAGACTTTTTTTTACTTGCAACTTTTCTGTAAAATGCGTTTTCACCGAGTTTTTCCGGAAAAACATGAAAAACTACGCCTTTTTTGAGATTGTAGCGCTTTAAAAATATGTAATTTAAAAATTTGAAGAAATTCAGACGTATGCATTGAGACCTTCTAAACATGTTTTGTTTCTTGGAATTTTTTTGTAACTTGCTAATTTTCCGAGTTACAGGCACTTTTTCACGATAAATAATGTAGTACATTTTTGCACATTAAAAGATACATGAAAATTCAAAAAAAGAGCGTGATTTATAAATATTAGGCCAACAGTTTGTCGTGTCTCACATCCACAAGAATTCTTTTCGTCAGATGAATAATTACTCCTTAAGAAAAAAATTACATGATTTTTTTTATAACTTTAACGATTTTTAATACTTATTTAAAGATAATGAAATAACGCACTTTTATGCAGTGCTTGTTTACTGCATTTTATTCTTAAATGGCATCCGAAGAGGTACATCACGAATTTTATCTTCCTTATTGTTACGAAATAAATGGTTTTTTGAAAATAAAGTTATTGATTAAAAAGGTCTTGTTTCAACCCTTTGAATCAGTTCTCCCACTTTTATCATTAAGAAATAAAAATAATTGTGAAAAAAAAAAATTCCGGAAAACTTTTTCACATTGTCAATTTAAAAATTATATCGAACCTTTAAGAATGGTATAACTTTATGGGTTTCATATTTTTTATAATAATATATCTAAATCAAACTCAGTTTTCGAATTTTCATGTATTTTTTAATGTGCAAAAAATGTAGTGCATTATTTATCTTGAAAAACTGCCTGTACTCGGAAAATTAGCAAGTTAAAAAAAATTCCAAGAGACAAAAAATATTTAGAAGGTCTCAATGCATACGCCTGAGTTTTTTCAAAATTTTAAATTACGTGTTTTTAAAGCGCTACAATTTCAAAGAAAGGAAGTAGTTTTCATGTTTTTCAAGAAAAACTCGGTGAAAACGCACTTTACTGAAAATTTGCAAATAAAAAATAGTCTTGTATTTCGATGATTCACCTGAATTTTCTCAGATTTTTTTTTCAACTTTTACATTCCCTCTCCCTCACTTTTAGGAATTTTCGAGTGGCCATATCTCGAAAAATATGCATTTTTCAAAAAATTTACAAGAGTAAAAACATATTATTTTGGGCCAAAAAAGGTAAATATATTGTTTTTTGTCATTTTTGAGGGTGCGTTTTACCCCTTCGAATCATTTCCTACTCGATCTTTTTTCAACTTTTTTTATTAACGTCATTACAAACACATTGCACAAGGTTTCATCAAAATCCATTCATTAGCACTCAAATTAGAGATTTTGGTCATTTTAGCGCTACGTTGACTGGACTATTAGCGCTTGTATTTTTGCGATTATTTTTACAAAACTGAAAAGTTTTAACATGTTTAATAAATAGGAAATTAAAAAAAATAAATATTCTCTTATGTTAATTGGAAGCCGATACCGTACTTTTTGCATTAAGTATATTAAAAAAAAAATAATTTTCTAAAAAATTGTTAAAGTAAACGTAAAAAAATTATTTCATTAAAACCATTCAAAAGTATCCTTATAAACCCACCTTTAAGGACCCACAATATTGTTTCTGTACGACATAATGATTATAGAGCCCGCAAACTTTTAAATAGTTTACGGCTTTTGGCGAGAGTTCCTCCCCAAACATTTTTTAAGAAGTTTATTTTTACCCACTATAGTATTAGTATAGTATAGAATAGTATAGTATAGGATTTATTTTTTTAGATATATTTTTATATGAAACGTTTATTTTAATTTTGATATGTACTATGTATATTATTAATATTATTATGTACCTACACTACTTACTAATAAATAAATAAATAATTTTCTTTTAGAGCGTTTATTTTTCCTGAATATTTCATGATCGTCATATCATAAAGGTGTGATTGACGTGACACTAATCTTGATTTTGTTTTTTAATCTCATATTACCGCTTAACATTTATATTTCTGAGGGCTTGGTACTTGGTACTTTACTTTTTCAAGTACTGTACTTGGTAATTGAAGTACTTTTGTAAATAAAAGTACTTGATACTTGATGCTTTAAGGCACTCTAGCTAAGTGCTTGGTACTTGGTGCTTGAAGCCCTTTCTCAGAGTACTTTACCCAGCTCTGATCCTACCTAACCAACCATTTACATTATATTTACAACTATTTACAAACATTTTCCATAGATAACACAGTAAGCCAAAGATATGAGTACTATGAGTAGGATTCTTTGGCTTACTGTGTGACAGGGAAACTTTTATATTTCTCTGATGAGCTTAGCATCAGAATTGATAAGTGATTTAATATCATCTTCACTTAGGTCCCGCAGCATTGGGGGAGAACACAAAAGAATTCCAATTAATATCGATTCATCGACAAGCATTGCCAACAGAACATTCACCGGATGCGCAAAAAACGCATTTCATTCTATTACTGGATCGACAATTTTAAGTAATTCGTCGGATAAATACCATGATGTTTGGATTGCTGGAAAGAAATGTTTTGGTCCGTTTTTTTCCCTGTCACACCCAGGCTGTGGAGAGGTGCGTCAAACTTGTAACGGAGGCCTCGAATAAAGTATGTGGACATGAAGCTAGAGATCGCTATATCCTGATGGATAAATAAATGTGTAGTAGATGTAAAAAACACAGTAAGCCAAAGAATCCTAATAGTACTCATATCTTTGGCTTACTGTGTTACCTATGGAAAATGTTTGTAAATAGTTGTAAATATAATGTAAATACCACACCCAACAATTGGATGGTTGGTTAGGTAGGGTGTGGGTGGAACTCGACGTGCAACCACCTCCACGTGGTGAGTTCTGGGTCCTTTTGTTCTAGCAACACGAGCGAAGAGTTGCACAGTGAAAATTTCGAAAAATTGGTAAATTTTTGTTTTTTCTAAGACGTTGCGCGAACCAAAAAAATTAGATTATTGATCAGAATTTAATTTATTTGAACCATAAAACAAGCATAAAAAAGCTAAAGCGTGTTTATTTTAAAAGTTTTAACTAACAGAAAAAAATTACAAAAATATCGTGATTTTTGCAATTTTTCATAAACTTTAAGTACGATGCGCGAACGGAAGACGTTGACCGATTTTAATTTTCTTTATGCCGTTTTTCTTTTTATTACAATAGGCAACTTTTCCACTCTAAAGCGTTCCGAAAAAAAAAATTTTTTTTTCGACCCACCTTAATGGGTAAGTAGTATAAATTGTACTTCAGTTACTTTTATTACTTGAAGTATTTTACTTCAAATACCCAAAGAAATAAGTCATTGGTACTTGATACTTGCAGATACTTTAGAATAGTATTTAGTACTTAGTACTTGTTACGAAATTATACAGTACTCAAAGTACTTTACACTTTACTTCAAAGTATTTAAAGTACTTGATCACTACTTCAAGTACCTTAGGTACAGCAAGTAAGTCTACAATCCAGCCGCAGAGACCTACACCTGCACCTCCACCTGCAGAGACTGGTAAGAGCAGTTACTCGTTATTGCTAAAAAGAGCATTTGCCTTTATATTAGTTTGTATTAGACATCAAATACCGATTATTATGCCAAAAAGGATACAAAAATGATACATTTAGCGAGTAATGACCGAGAAATTATCCTTTTTAACATAACAATAATATTTGAATGTTTGGGGGTGGTTTGGGGGGGGGGGGGGGTACATTGAGAAAAAAAATGTTGGCACTCTTAGAGACTATTTTTTGGTACAGATACTACAAGTTTGAGAAGGTGCCAACATTTTTTTTTAAGCATCAGTCTTGGCCCGTTTTTCGCCAAAAATCTGGAAAATGGGCAAGCAGAAAATGTTGGCATATAGTTTTCCAGCAAAGAGCACTGACAACGAAAATTTACCGCCTAGTCAGAAAGTGTTCACTGCCAATTGCACTGAGAAAAATGTTGGCATATATCGAATAGGCAAGATACCCTCTTCAACTAGCACCAAGCCCCAAAGTACTTTACACTTTACTTCAAGTATTTAAAGTACTTGATCACTACTTCAAGTACCTTAGGTACTGCAAGTAAGTGTTATTCTCTATCCACAATAGAATATTTTCTGGGGCAGCTAGCGCCAAAACGGGCAGGGGGGAGGTCTGACTCACATAAAATAAAATATTCAGAAAAATATTTGCTAAAATATAACAGCAATGCCAACATGTTATACCCCATATATCGAGCTATCTCCTAGACTATAATATTCAAGAAATCTTGTCAAATGTGAAAAATTATTTAAAATTTTTTACTTCTAGTTATTTTAGAATACATTAATGAAATGGAATGTTATGTTTTTTAGGAGAAAAATTTTCTCATTTAGTAAATAAATAAAACAAATTCAAAAAACTGTATCATTATTTAAATATACCCTAAATATAAAAAATGTCGATGGACAGAAATATTTACACATAAAGATTGGTTTACATAAAAACAAAAAAAAAGTACTTGAAGTACCTAGTTAAATGTACTTGTACGTGTTTTACTTTTAAACAGTACTTGATACTTGATACAACAAGAAAATACTTGCAGTATTTTAATGTACTTGTTAGAATTAAATGACTAATTGGAGTAGTACAAGTAGTACTTACACCCAAAATTGCAAGTACTACCTCGAAGTACTTGATACTTGAAGTTATCTTCTTTTTGAAAAGTAATTGATACAAGTACCCCAACTAACTATTTGGTACTTGATACTTAAAGTAGTTTAAATGAGTACTTTTCCTATCTCTGTTTGCAATTATTTTAAAAATGTGTTTATTGCCTTGCGTTAAATTATCTATATAGCTGACTCTTTAAACCATCGTGTATTGTGAATTTATGAATCATAATGACCAACAAAGCTAATTATTTTCACTTATTTAGTCATACCAATTTACGAATTAAAATATATAACATTTGATGTTTATTCGTAATTAGCAATATTCGTTAATTATTAAAAAAAATTAAACAAAATATAGATAGGTACAGAGTACTACCTACTTACTCCAATCATAAAAATAAAATGTAAGTTGTGCTGCATTGTCAAGTGTGACCGATTTGTCAACTACCTCTCGAAACACATGTGTACTTATGGTTGCAGCTATACTGAATTTTACATATTGGCTTGTTCTCTTTGTTGACTTTAATAGTTCATATAAAGAGAAAAAAATATCCAAAATAGAGCAGAAGATGTTCGGTTCTTCGGTGGATATTTTTTCCAAGAAATAACATTTTTTATTCATTTAATAATCAAATCTTTTACTTGATTAAAGTAATTCCTGGAAGCAAAAAGGGTGTGTAAAGCAATGCAAATTTTGGGATCCAAGATTACAACATGGCACAAAAACATATTATATTTCAATTATTTATTAACGTAAAATCACTAAATATCCCATGATTATAACATAAGCAGAATTTTACATATTAACATATTTTTCAGTAAAATCAATACATGTTTATTTGTTATTATTGATTCACTTATTTTTACCTCGACATCTGACCCGACCAAAGTAGCACCATTAAGTTTTCACAGCTAAATTTTTGTCTGTGAAAAAGTTGGGATAACCGACGTGGCGTTTATCTGTAATTTGGCTTTGGAATCTCAAAGCCTCTTATTCCAAATGTTTTAGTAGTATACCTAACATAATTAGACAATCAAATGGCTGCAGTTGATATTTAGATTTTTGATCAGCTGCAAATGCCTTTTAGAGCTCCTGCAATAGCTCAATAGCAGATAGAACAAATAGTAGTGACTCTTGGATATACTTTCAGTAAAGGAATGCGGTCTGGCATCTAAATTATGTTTTCCACATTTGTGGCTGCGAGTAAAAGTACAGGTGCAGGTAACAGCTAGTTTGCTGTCAACTACAATGTAAATTAATAAACAAAACAATTTAACTTTAAATATTCCTTTGTCACTGGTCTCTTTCGTTTCCACAATTTTAAACATTATTGCAGAAAGCGAACGGATATAGTTACAATTTCTGAATAGTCGAATAAAACTGCACTTTTTTTAATGATTGTTTGGGGGGCAATTTTATTCTGGAAATGCAATCTGTAGGTTTTGTCTAGTTTTGGAGGTGACCGTTTCTTGGAAATAAAGTTTTAATTTTGTACATGTTTTAGTCTCCTTTCCTTTTAATATCTCAGGATCTGTTCTGCAAGAAATTTTTATAAATGCAAATGTTTGTAAATGAAACTGTATAGGCCCAAATTCGATCTGTCATTTTGTTTCTTTGCAAAAAATAAAAACTACGAACATTTCTAATTTTACATGATCCGAAATTACTAAAGAAATAATTAACCTTATTTCTTAATAAAACTTCGTAAAATTATAGGTCCTATACTCCTAAAGGTATAAACTATCATGGAAAATTACAAATAAAAATATTTATTATTTTCTTTAAAATATTTTGAAGATTCAAAAAAACTGCCATTTGGTCACTAAAAATTTGTTTTTCTTAAACTGTAGCGTTTTAAAAGCGTGCGTTACAATGACGATAAAAAATTTTCTGTATTACTTTAAAGTTATATCTCGTGCATTATTGTAAAATGAATTTACTTAGAATTACGCAGATATAAACGCGCTCGTTCATCAAAACCGCGACTGCCACAACGAGAATATTTCCCCCACTCCCGTTACCAAGGCTTCCAGATTCTAGGAAAACATGAGGAGATGTTATCAATGCATTCCACTTACTTCTCTCGAGTACTTAGACAAAGTCAAACGCGTTTCGCGAAACATCAGTAAACGTACTTTCTGTACACTCCTGCTGGATCTAATTTTCAATTTGGAGTATGCAGTTTACAATGAGGTTAAAATGCTATTCTAGTTCTTTCGATATCGATATCGTATGGTCTTCCCACTCATGTATTCACGCAAATCTGACTGTACAAAAATTACACGTTTTGCTTTCTCTGCCATACTTCATCGAATACGCAAATGTTTCCGACTTCCCGGAGTTCCCGAATTCGAAACTTGCCAAGTACGCCGACGACACGGCCATGTACGTGCATTCGCATAACGCGCAAGCGGCTAATATGGTGCTGAAGGCACACATGGCCCGTGCCACGACGTATTACGATAAGTGGAAGATTCGGATCTACGCCGAGAAGTCGGAGTCGATTCTCTTCACACGTCGCTTCACCGAAAACCGGATTCTAACACCACTTTCGATAGGGCGGCACCAAATTTCAATTAAGCGGTGTGTTAAATATCTGGGGGTGAACTTGGACAAACGACTGACGTTTAGCGCCCACGTGAACGAAACGGTACGCAAGGTCTACTCCATGTCCAGGAGTCTGTATCCGTTTCTGTCGCGGGGTAGCGGATTAAACAGGACGAATAAAAAACTATTGTACACGATGGTGATCAGGCCGGCCATCACATACGCCACGCCGATGAGGTGCAGGAAACTTTTAGTTTCAAACATAAATTCATGCGCCTCATTTCCGACTTCAGTAGCTCCCTCAGAGATCTCTATACACGTTGCCACGAGATAATCCCACTAGCGGACCACGTCCAAGAAATCTCAGAGATTCTACCTGCCTGGCCACAACTTCCCTCTACAATAACCTATCTCTACCATAACCTATCTCTACCCTACCCTTTATCTTTCACCAACTTTACATCTTTCCCCTCTTTTTTATGAACCGGAACCACTCCTCCCAGCCCCACATTTACCACGATGCTGCACGCCGTGATTGTCGGGCTGGGTCCGGGCTGGGATCCGGCGAGGCGCATTCTTGTACCGCGCTTTATAAAAACTGCCTTTTGCTCACACAAAGACTTTTTTTTCTTAAATGGTAGCTTCTTAAATGGTGCTTTACAACGGTGATAACAAATAAGTTTTTATATCATTTTAGAAAAAAAAACTGTTCAGGATTTCCGTATGTTGTTGTTGTTGTCGTTGTCGTTGTCGTTGTCGTTGTCGTTGTCGTTGTCGTTGTCGTTGTCGTTGTCGTTGTCGTTGTCGTTGTCGTTGTTGTTGAAGATTTCCATACGGAAATCCACGGTTCAAATTCTGAACAGTTTTTTTTCTAAAATGATATAAAAACTTATTTGTTATCACCGTTGTAAAGCAGTTTTTATAAAGCTCCAATAATTTTTCATGGAAAATAATAAATATTCTTATCTGTAATTTTCCATAATTGTTTACACCTATAATTTCATCATGTTTCATTAAAAAAGATAAATTATGGTTTTAGGAATTTCGGTTTATGTAAAATTAGAAATTGTTAGTTCTTATTTTTTTTGCAAAAAAAAAAGAAAATGACATCCGATTTGGACTTATGTTCTATTCATAATTTATTTACAAACATTTTTATTTTTTGTTTGGCCTGATGCGATGAGCAGAACAGAACAAAAAAATTAAAACTTAATTTCCAAGAAACACTCACCTCAAAAATTAAACGAAACATTGCGGTAACTTCCTGATAACATACGATTTCCAAAAAAAAAAAAAAAAAAATCCCCCCTCTCAAACAATCATTGAAATCTTATTTTTAATGCTTAGTTTTATTCGACTAGAAGAGCTTCGTAGTGCCAAAGATATACAACTTAATGGCCGCAATCTGGTTCTATCGCCAGCCAAATGGTCGCAGCTAAAAGGCTTTAGCAACATTTTCAAACCAAGAAAGTGATGTACCACTTTGACTGTTCCAGTGCTGTCGCAATCTTACTGTAAGGCTGTCTCGGTAGGTGTTATAGTTAAATAACTGCCTGTTTTTCTGCCGCAACGTTGGATCAGTTTTTGTTACTTGGGAATCGTTAATAACCTCATCAAAACTAATTTCTTTCATCGTTTAGTGTTCTAGAATGAGTAAATCTTTTCTGATGGCTGAATGCAAGAGATTTTTTTATCAATGATACTACTAAAAGTACGATGCTACAGTCACTGATAAAACTGATCAACTTAAACACACAACATATTGAGGGGGCACATTCCCCTAGTCCCCTTTTGAATATAGAGATGAAACGTTCAAATAAAGAGCTTATATGTCCAGTAATACAAGTTAGAAGAATTGTTTATAAATGACAGATAGAAAATTTTTAAAAAAGTGGCGGCCTCTGAGATTGGAGGCCTTGGACAAATTGTCCAGTTTGTCCTTTTGGGCGTCCCTGCCCGGACGTTCCTTTCAAAACGGTTAATTGGAGAACGAAAATTTACTTATTCCACTATATAATTTTGTAGTAGAATAAAATTGAATTAAACAAAATGTTTCAAATTTACGAAATCAGTCGTATTGAAATTTAAAAACACGAAACATTCTGCTACAACTAAATTCAAGAAGCAGATGTCCCTTTTCAAATATGGATAACTAAAAAGTCTAGTGTTACCCAGCATGTCGTTGATAACAATCATAAGAAAGAAGAAAGGTCAATGACTTAAAGACTAATTTGAAATGTAACAACAGTACCTGTTTATATACAAATATGCAATTTTAGTTAATTTTTCTGGTTATAAAAATGCTTATTTTCATAGGCATACTAATTCAGCATTTTACGTTATACAGAGGATAATATTTTATAATTTTATATTCTAATAAAGATTTCGCTATTGTTTGTTAAATACTCCGAATCAACCATGAGTTCAAAATAACTGAGAAATAACACCGTGTGCTCTGCAATTAAATCAAAGTAAATTATATCTGAATAATTAATAAATCATTACACTGATATCTTAATAGAAATACACTATTACAATATATTGGCTACATAAGAATCGCTTTTCTTATTACACAATCGAATCCTTTCAATAAAGTATTCCTTAATTTTTAAAACATTATATTACTTATATCACTCATTACTATCATATCTAACGTTTCAAGAATCTTGTGGTCTTCTTCCCTTCAGATGGTTGAAACGTTAAGCACTAAACAAAGTCAACGTGAAATAAGACCCCAAAAACCAGCAGCCAAATCACCAGTTGCGCGATGGTTTAGCACAAAGATTACTATCATAATTGGCTAACTTCATTATCTTTTATCAATTAGTATTTTTCAGTAAAAAGGATATCTTACAGAAATATAGTTACCTGTAAAACTGGAAGGGTATCCATGGGCCATCCTTAGTTGTTTTCTTGGAAATGAAAAAACTTTCTGGTCGCGGTGAGTAAAACAGCAATCTTACGTAGGTGATGTCAAATGCTTTGTCTGAAAATAAAAAAGTATAGTAATCTCTACAAATAACCAAGATTGGCACAAGAACAATAATTCCAAATTTTAATTCGGTGGCGCCCGAAAACCAGCTCCCTTAGGTTTCCATTTTACAGTTGTAGAATAGTGGGTACCTCTATTGCACACTTTCGTTAACCCCAGTCATTATTCCTTTAAAACAAATTTTTAAATTCGGCGGAATGCTACCAAAAATATACCTCTATTGGTTGTAACTTTTATTACCTACATTAACTAAAGTCATTCCATTCCATTATTATTTCTGTGGAAAAAAACTTCTTTTACAAGCTCCCTTTTTGCATGCCGAAGTATTTGTAGTGACACAATTCCTGTTTTACCGATTACGATTACGATTATAAAAATATAGAAAGTAAAACCATATAAAACAGAAAAATAACCTATGTTCTATGTTCAAAAATTTAATAGTATGGGAGCACATAACAAAAAATAAGTGTATAGATTTACTCATCTGGAAAGGCACATAGGCTTACTGCATAAGTGTGCCATAGTTGTACAGCGGATGGGAACCTTATGGTTAATTACTAAAACCGTAAATAAATGCTTGGGCATTTTATTACAGCATTCTGTTTGAAAGTTGTTTTGGGCGCTGGAGAATATGTGAAAAGTTACTGGAAACTAGGTGCCAGACTACAACAAGCTATTATTTGTATATTACTTATTTTTACCGTAAAACATATAAATATATAACTGCTGCATTGTTTAGGTGGATAAAAGGATTAGCCACCAAAATGTATCAGAAGTGAAAGCGTCAATGTATAATAACAAACAGTATGGCATTGGCTTCATTTTGTTATTTATAACAAATGCATCAAGTACATAGAATTACCATATCAATTTTCTGAATGAAAACATTTACTACAGTATTACGTTGGTATGCCTAACCTCACTTCCACGCACTGCGATATTTTGTCACCTGAATGAAAAATCCCATATCCCTCATACCCAGTGTGAGAAGTCATCGTATCTTGCCCCTCTCTCCTCCAAAATTCGCGACTGTCCCATCCCAAATTATTATACGCGTACCTAAATGTTTAAAAAATCAAATTCATATTATTTTCAATTCTAAGCTATTAGTTTTTCTTACCAAACTTAAGTGTCAAGTTAACTTGATTAGGCCATTGTATTCCTTCTCTCATAGTTTCTGACTGCCACCACGTGGGGTTTTCTGGATGGATGACGTCAGTAAGATATTGGGCATGGTGCTGATTCGGGTAACAAATTTCACAAGACTTTCTAATTCCAGTTACTCCAGTTTGTACGCAATACTCCATTTCTCCGTTTTCGCCGCAAGTATTGGTTGCTTCGACTAGTAAATTAAAAGCGGCATTTTCGAATTCAGGTATACACCTCTGCAACAATGAAAAATATGACAACTTTCTAAAAAAGGAATCTTGTCTAGTTTAGTAAAATGTACGTTTCATTTATTTTCTGAGATATCACAAATTGTAGTGAGAAAACAAGTACATCAAAAAAATATATTCTCCTTCATACATTTTACATTTTGGACCATTTCTTGTCAGCAAAAAGTAAATATTATAAAACAACTAATATTTACAAGTCCTAATACTATAAAATACTGTCTTATACTACCGTACGTAAAGTACTAACTTTACACACACCGTGTAGTACCTGAAGCTAAACTTTACGCATTACTGTGTAAAGTAAAAAAGTAAAAAATGCAATTTTGAGTCTACTTAGGTATAATAATCATAACTTATTTTTAGGCGTTAAAAATTAGGTTTTATTTAATTTCATACAATTCATTTAATTTATTACCACTGGATATATTATTATAAAATACACCTATTTTTCAGTGTTATTTAACAATAATGCTTGAATTATTAATAATATTGAAATTTCACATTTTGATTAGTTTCTCTTTAAAATTAAGTTGGCCACGGAAATATTATGATTTTTAATAGTACGGCAGCCCGTTACCAAAAACTCCTATCATAACAGCGAGCTCTATCGCAGGGAAACTCTATAGATTATGAAATTCTAAGATACTTTTTCATACGACAAAAGTTCGAAAAACGATGCGGGCGGCTGGCAAATGACTTTCTGTCTCACAGTGGCATGAATCGTGATTTTTCTCGTTCAAAATTATCTAGTGCACTTGTTTCACAGCCGATTGAGATCATTTTTTTTTTAAATACCCGTTATTTAATTTCCAAAAAACGTGAGAGATTTTTGAATTGTGCTAACCAAAATTATTGAGCTTAGCCAGAATGATCATTTTTAATTTAAATCTTAATAAAACTAAAATTTTGTCTTATTCAATTTACATAAATTTTGGTACTCGGGGGTTTTTGAGGTCGCTGATTACGAATCTGATATCTAAATTGTCATAAACTAACCTGAAAGATGGCGGAATCAATAGCGGTTGTAAAATGTATTTTTGTTAAAGTTTATGCCGAAATCGGCTCTCTTACGTTTTTTGGAAATTAAATAACGAGTATTTAAAAAAAAAATTATCCCGATCGGTTGCGAAATAAGTGCTCTAGATAATTTTGATTGAAAAAATCACGATTCGTGCCACTGTGCGTCTGTCGAAAAAAATGTCGTAATTTTTATACCGCGGCGAGGCAGTTCTCGATTAATTCTCGTTAAAAATGATGAACAAGACATGAATTAATCGAGAACTGCCATTTTTCATTGGCCTAAATTCCAATAATATCAATCAAAGTTGTATCAAATTGGAGGCTTAAATAATCAAAGCAGTGAGGCTAAAATTTTTTTCTCTTTATTGAGTGGGTTGTATAAAACGGTAAAAAAATGCAATCTGCCGCTTTCTGTTGGCCGTAGCTGCGGGAAATCGATATAAAAATGTAAGAATTTTGGTAGAAATCGATGTGGATCGGGTTCAATGCCAAGATCATTATTGACTAATCCCCCATATTATTCCTCCAATTAACGAATCTCCAACCAAAGCCTCTACTGTCTATCAAACTCTTCAAATGGCATTAAAATTAGCGGATGAATGTGAATCACCATATACCGAAGACACATATGATCTCGCGAAAGCGATTATCAACGGGGAGGTTCAGGAAATCAGATTACAATGAAATATTTTTGAACATTGCTCAGTCTTTCTCTGAATGCCCAGGTTGACCTGCAGTTTGCTCTTACTTTGTCAATATCCCCCGTTGTACTTTCTTTTTTTCACCCTAGCGGAGCACATCTCAAGACCGAGAAGGCGACTCTGCTTCGGCTGTTGGAAAAGAGAGTGGAATCTGAAGACCCCGTTTCTCCGGGCATTATAATCATTGATGGGTTTTTTTGCGATGTTCGTTGAAAGATGCTGGTAGCACATACGGCGATATTTCAAGAAGGATACTTCGTCTCTTAGATAGTCATGAAGCGCAATAAATTCATCAGATGACGATGTATTTAATGTTTAAAACTACAATAATAAACCTGATAATTTGAATCCTTCTTTTATCATCACTGTATGTAGAGAACCTTGAAATTCAATTCCATTTCCATTTAAATACATTATCTGAGAGCCTGTGCTTACAAACAGCCTTAATTTCCTTTTATTTTCTGTCGGAGCGGAAATCATTTTTCTCAAATGTGAACTGGGAAAAATTTCAGTTCTTATTTTTTTCGTCTTCTTAATGATATTTGGAATAGCCTGAAGTGGAGAACTGCCTCGCTGCGATGACTTGATCAGCCGTTAAAATAAAGCAACATGCGAATGTAACCACCCGTAACTGAAGTAGCAAAAAGTTCCGTTCGAATTTTCTTGTGGTCAAGAGACATCGAAACTACTCGATAATGAGCAGACTGCCTCGCCGCGATGACCAGAATTTTGACCGGTGGCTATTCGTCATTATTTCGGTCTTTGTAACTCGGCGTATCAGTCAAAAGGGCAGTTCCCAATTTTTCTTCATCATATTTACTTTCCGCGACAAGAAGACAAAAAAAACTGCCTCGCTGCGAAGACCGAGATAACCGGTTTTTCTTTACATGTTCAAAGCCCGATTTGAACCCTTTAGGACAGGTAAAAAGTTCCATCACCCTGAACTTTTCTTCTCAGCTCTCCCAGAACTGATGAGAAATGCTGAAACTATCTTCGCTAAAGTAACTCGAAAATCTTGGTAACGGGCTGCCGTACTATAAACCTTCCTATTTTATTATTTCACTTTACACCCTGGTACGTAAAGTATGTAATTCGTTTATAATGTGCATTTTTTCACTGATGGGATTGTCGATGAAATGACTTACGTAGGCCATGGTTTGTCACTCGAGCCGTAGGCGATTTTCATTCATGAAAAAAGTATTACTTTACACACTTGTTGCATAAATGACTATTTTCTGCTACAGCCCGTAAAGTACTTACTTTACACAGGCTATGTAGTGTGTAAAGTTAAACTTTACGTACTAGTGCGTAAAGCAGATTGTTTATATTTTAATTTATACATATAATTTTTTTATAACCATTTCGGTACTTAGTAGAAAAAATAAGGTATGCAATCCGTATGTAAAGTTCCTTTTTCAATCACGGTATTGTCGAACAAGCTTACGGCTTTTTCCCATTCCCATTCCCATTCGTGAGAAAAGTATCACTTTACACACTCGTTGCATAAATAACTATTTTCTACGACTGCCACTGAAAATAAACATTTCCATCTATCATCTGAGAAGTGGAAGTTGGCATTTACAACTAAGCGAACGACATAAGTCACTTTCCGCGTGTGGGCGGAAAGTGATTGGTTTCCTCTTGACTAAATTGAATATGAATTTCTCCTTCGAAACAATGATCATGGCTAACTTCAAAAACGAATTGCTAGAAGTTTAATCATAAAATGACCAGAAAAACTAGCGCCTTTTTATCAAAATTGCAGCTGTATGAAAGATAGTGTGCATATGTCGAGCGAAAATTATTCTTACAGCTTCTGCATAATTGCATTATTCGTGCTTTCCGATCATAATATGCTAATAGCTATTTTGTAATTCTCCGTATGCATAGGGCTATGCACCTGAAAAGGGAAAACTATGAGTTGATAGCTATACTAAGGAACAATCGTCGAGGTTGTGTAGTTTGATACCGTGTGTGTAGTCGCGGGCTAGGCATGGGAAGTAAGAATTACAACATCGCGTGTGCCAGCTGGCTGAAATGAAATAACAGAGCTGGGATGCTCCACCGACGGACGAATTTACGGCTGCCGGTGTTGTCAGATCTCTCACACTACGTAAATGTACATGCCTAATAGGAAATTACATGCACGGTATAAAGGTCTAAGCTAGATATGGAGCTCTAAACTCTAAAACTAGAACAGGAGCGCCACAATAGATCCACAGGAGATCGCGATGGTCAAGATCAAGCAGTCAGCTCCTCCATATATAATGATAAATTTTTGTCTTCCCAATCCAAATAGATTATACATGTCAAGAAATATTTCTTTTGATTTATTGTTAGTAACTAAAACTAATCGAGCATAATAAGCCCAGGAGGCTGCAGTGCCCTCGGAGTATTCTATACAGACGAACCCTAAGAGGTGGGGTTTTAGTCAATTGGAGTCTGACACCACTCAGACATATTCCTAGTTGGGATAGGCAGCCCGTGTGGGTTTCCCCTCCTCGCCAAAAGAAAAAAAAACTAAAACTAATACATATTTGGTCTGAAAGAGAACGTTCAATGCCAAATAAGGTAGTACAGAACTGTTATAAGTTTTTTTTAACAATAACCACAGAAAGTGCTTAGTTTAGATGGTTTCATATTCAATTTTTTTACCCCCGACAGAATGATGTTATGCATTTAGGATGTATTCTTGTTTATTATCGTACTCTTTGCAAATACGAAAATGAAACGTAATACTTTACTATAGTATTATGAAAACGAAGAGTTTACTGCATTTTTAGAACCGTAAATATCGCTCGTAGAGAAGAAATTTCATATTATTGTGTTATTGACCAAATTCTCAAAATTTCCGTCCATCACGTCTCTTGTAAATACGATAACTTAAGAATGGAAAGTTAGATCGCATTAAAATTTGGTTGGTAAGTAAGTAGTAGTTGGAGGAAGAACCTTATAGTTTTTAAAAGAATTTAATTGGTAAAAAAAGTCTTGTGACTATTAATTTAAAAAATAAATATGAAGAAAGTAAAATCGGTAGTGGGGTGGGGATAGTGATAGTAGAAAAATATTTTGAGGCCTTTGGTTCTTGTACACATACTAAATCTAAATTTTTTTTCACCCCCTTTTTTCTGGGGTGGGGGTAGTAATGGGGGTGGCTAATGCCGAAAATTCTTTTGAGACATTAGCTTCTCTTGTATATACTAAATACCAATTTTATAGACTCTTACTGACTTGATTTACCTATTTAACCCCATTTACTCCAATTTACCCCCCAACCCTTCAACGGAATAAGATGAAAATATAATCTAGTTCCAGATCTCGTTAAAATACATACGTGTTAAAATATATACGTGTATCAAATATCTTAAACGGTTCCAGAGAAATCGTGCGCACAAAAATGTTACAGACAAACAGACATACATACAGACAGACAGAATTTTTTTGTACTCAAACTTAAAATCTCGACGTTTCATGACATTCTAAGCCTATATGAACAATAAAATGTTTTAAAAAAATCGTCTTTACTATACTTCCACTGGATGTGGAGGTAAAACTAAAAACCAGAATATTTTAAATCTTTACTAGACTTGTACAGTTGTAATTTAAAGTCCGCCAAATTTTGACGCAGAATGAATAATTTACTCTATATACCACTAAAACTAGACAGTTTAGATTTCGCAGAGCATCCGGCTTTAGAGCAACTTTAAAATTAAACTGAACTGCAGATTTTAAAATTTCAAAAAGAGGTAAAAACTAACATGGGACATAGGTAAGTCTAATAAAGAGGGATAGTAAATTTATTGTCAATACACACAGTTGGTCTATTTTGACAAAGGACAGTATGAGAAATGTGCAAAATGGAAATGTGCAAAATGGTCTATGGTCTGTGTAACTCACGAACATACAAAAACTGAACTCAGATTCTTATGTGAAATGACCTGCCGAATTCGATTGTGGATCGCGATTCGATTCGGAATTGCGAAATCGGAGAAAATCACATTTTTTTATGTTGATCACAAACAGTTGTTGGAATACTTGCAAGATATGGGCTTTATTGGAAATGCATTTAAACTAATGGCAAGCTATTTAACTAACCGTAAACAATCTGTTGAAATAAACTCAGTAATTAGTGATGAAAGAACAGTAACGTGTGGTGTGCCACAGGCCACTGTTCTAGGTCCCATTCTTTCTACCATCTATATTAATAATTTATTATCAGTTGAGTGTGAGGAAAAAGTTAGTTTTGCTAATGATACCGCCGTTTTCTATACAGATACTACATGGGAGGGTCGTAAACAAAAAGTTGAAAATAGCGTAAATATTCTCATCGACATAAAGATATAAACTATTAATTTCGAAGAATTCACTATCTCATGAGGCAAAAATTTTGGACTTGTGTCAAATATTGGTATGTAATATCACTAGTGCTTAAAATTGTATCGAAAATTTTTTCGAAAGCGTTGTTGCCTGCTAATATAAAGAGTGCAAATTGGCAGTTTATTATCTGATCAAATCCCGACCGCTTTAGCGGGAGAGATTTAATCTTTGATAATAAACTGCCTATTTGCACGAGTTATATTAACTTTTAGGTAATTTAGCTTGAGAAAAAATTTTTAGATAAAATTTAAAAGCACGAGTGGTATTTGGGGAGAATATTTTACGAATAAATAATTCATTAAGTACATATTATGTTTTGTCATTAATTGCCTTCAGTCGTTTTCCTGTCACTTTTTAGAGTTTACTAACCTTTATTTTCAATTTCATCATTAATTTGATATAAAGAAATATTTCCAAACCGACTCATATTGCCAAAACAGCAAAGTCGAAACAAACGCAGTAGAAACTACGCAGAATTCGCTATATTTTAAACATAATCTAGTGATGGTTTCTAAAGCCGGGTACAGACTACAGCTGCAACATGTAATGCAACGTGTAATGTAACATGGAATGCAACAAGTGTGTACGGGCGTTGCACGTTACAGTTAATGTTGCACTGAGGGCGCGCTGGTGATCCATACCTTGTCAGTTTTTAGCGCGCAATCAAAGAGATAAATAGAAATGCGCGTCGATTTGTTGCACGGTGTTTTAAACACCGTCCACGTTGCATTGCATGTTGCATTACACGTTGCATTGTGCGTTGCAGATGTAGTCTGTACGAGGCTTTAAGCAACTAGTAAATAAAACGAGTTGAAACCTTAGATATTATAAAATATAGACTGGCTTAACACCTTTTAAGCGTTCCTGAGGTGCAATATGACGAGGAACGATAGAGAGAGCACTACATCTTTAATCTGTGAGCACCACTTTATTACCGATGTCCCGCCCTTTATATACTATACACTCATGGTTCCGAGATTGACATAGAGAGTGCCAACTAGCGCTACTAGAGTTATATTTCATAATAAATGTTCATTGATACATATTTACGTATTTAATTCTTATTTTTAACTTACGAAGTTTACAAATTATGTTGTAGTTTGCTTTGTTAAGCAGAGAGAATTTTAAATACAACAAATTAAAATGTTGCACAGCTTTGATACTGGAGCGGATCTGGCGAGAAAAAGAGGAGTTTTGAAACCAACTTTTTAAAAAAAATTTTTTGGCAATTTGGTTACACGCGTTCTCTTTTATCACGTTATCAACTTAGTTCAGCTTAATCACACTGGGTCGCGGAGGAATTAGCATTTAAAATTTGCAAAAACACGTTTTTCCACGATAACTTTGTTATTATTGACCTGACGAAAAAAAAAGTAAAATTAAAAATTGAAGATCTCGCGGAAGCGCATAATCTTGTATTTTTTTCAAATCGGACGGTAACTTTTCGTGAAATTTTTTTTTGAAAATACTCGTTTCTTTGCCGTAACACTAATACACAAAAAAGTAATTCCTTAATTTTTAAGTAAATAATAATAAAGGGTTAAGGAAAAGGGATAGGGACTTCGGAGCTTAACATTCGGATATATAAATCTTTTTTCCTTCTTAATATTTTATCAGTCTACCCTCCATCAAATGTTAAACTTATTATAAATAATTATTTAACACCGTTATGAGTTTTCGCGGCGCATTTCTCTAGTTTTAGGTGTGTAATGGACATATATAACAATTATTTTTCCGCTTAACTCGCTCTAACTCAAAAACGGCACAATGGATTAACCTCAAATTTGTTACCCCCACATGTTACATTTGAGAATGCAAATTTTCGACATAGCCTTAGAAAAAAAATAATGCTTTCTACACTCATTAAAATTTGACCTACATATTAACACATTTTATTAACAAATATATAGTGATAACACGACAAATTTGTTAATAAAATGTGTTAATATGTAGGTCAAATTTTAATAAGTGTAGAAAGCATTATTTTTTTTCTAAGACTATGTCAAAAATTTGCATTCTCAAATGTAACATGTGGGAAACTTTTTATCTTTCGAAATAGATACCAAGTGTATCGAGAAGTAACGAAGATAAAAGATGGACGTAACTTTTTTAACAGTTTTCTCGAAAACTGCTAATTCTAGAAAAGAAAAGTTTCAAATAAAACAGTTACGTCCATCTTTTATCTTCGTTACTTCTCGATACACTTGGTATCTATTTCGAAAGATAAAAAAGTTTCCCGCATGTTACATTTGAGAATGCAAATTTTCGACATAGCATTAGAAAAAAATATATATAATGCTTTCTACACTTATTAAAATTTGACCTAAGTACATATTAACACATTTTATTAACAAATATATATTGATAACACGATAAAAATTTGAGGTTAATCCATTGTGCCGTTTTTGAGCGAGTTAAGCGGAAAAATAATTGTTATATAATATATCCATTACACACCTAAAACTAGAGAAATGTGCCGCGAAAACTCGTGACGGCGTTAAATAATTATTTATAATAAGTTTAATATTTGATGGAGGGTAGACTGATAAAATATTAAGATGGAAAACAGATTTATATATCCGAATGTTAAGCTCCGAAGTGCCTATCCCTTTTCCTTAACTCTTTATTTCCGCAAATGCATTATGCCCCCTCTCCCCCTTCCTATTGCTTGGATTGCGATAATTTTTTTTTAAATTAAAGATAAAAAAATCTCACTTACCTGTAAAAAAATTTCTCTTCTGAGTCCTATCCTTCGTTCTCAAAAACGCATTTTTAAAAAAATGCAAAAGGTTTTACCCCTCCCACAAGTTTGTTTATTTGAAAAAAAATTTAAAAATTATTCAGTCAATTATTGGACGTAATAACGAACAAATTCCATTTTGGTTTTTGAAAATCGCTCTACAGGGAAAAAAGTTCGAGGTGGTTGAATAATTTTCCTTTCACTACCTCCCTCCCCTCCCCTAATTGGCCCACCACCCCAATCCTCCGGCTCCATCAATTCTTATCTATTTCACCAACCTCAAAAAAATCTCATCCCCCTAACTTCTTTTTTTCGTAAAAAAATTAAGGAATTACTTTTTTGTGTATTAGTGTTAGGGCAAAAAGAGTATTTCCAAAAAAAATTTCACGAAAAGTTACCGTCCGATTTGAGAAAAAGGTTATGCGCTTCCGCGAGATCTTCAATTTTCAGTTTTACTTTTTCAGGTCAATAATAACAAAGTTATCGTGGAAAAACCTGTTTTTGCTAATTTTAAATGCGAATTCCTCCTCAACCCCATGTGATTAAGCTGAATTAAGTTGATAACATGATAAAAGAGAACGCGTGTAACCGAATTGTCAAAAAAAAATTTTTAAAAGTTGGTTTCATTTCAAAACCAGATCCGCTCCGCTATGATTCAACTAGTTACTTTTTGATAGATTACCGTATGGTATGTAAGCACATAGTACATTTTTAGTTTGTTTCCAGAGCGAATGTGTTTACTTGACATTTATACTAAGTGATTTGCTTACCCTTGTAACTACGTTATTAAGCTATTGAAAGCTGTGCTTGACTTGTTCCTGTATTATGAGCTATATTAAGTACAATCTTTGTATATTATTGTTACCTGATTGAAAAGTGGGCAAATTGAAATAGTTACAGATAGGCAAGGGTTGGGTTATAGCTTCGCTTTGGAACTGACGATTGTTAACTATATTATGTGGTGTGTTTATGTTTGCTACTACATAATACAATATTACATTTACAAGGTAAGTTAACAATTAGTATCTAATAAGCTAGAGAAGATATTTATAGATAAAATTTAAAAACTCGAGTTGCACTATTTGCCGAAAACATTTCACGAAACAAAGCGTCAAAAAATTATCCCAATATTTGCCGCTGCACCGACACAAAAAATTAGAGAGATAAATTTTGCATTTTAGTACTGTCAAAAGCCGATCTAGGTTTGAATTACCACTAATAATGACGTTTGATTGGTGCAATGTTGTGAAAAAACGGGCTCTCATTGGCTATAGCGTTAATGAGTGAAACACAATCTTTTTAAAAACTGTTATTCACCAGAGGAAATTCAAGCATCAACTAACTTTAATTGATCACACATAAGAAACCAGAAATAAAATAAAGAGTCAAGCGAAAAATCGCCTACTGCTGAAAAAACAGTGGGTTAGAGAAGTTTAGCTTTTTTTAGTCCGTAGGTTATATGTATAATGAATTGCCAATTGATATAAGAGATGTACGTTTTAAATCAATTTAAGACTAGGGATAAACAATTTGTACTTAATATGAGTAGGGAAGAGGTATATAAATTATTAAATATAAATAAGGAATAAAAGATGTATTTAGTTATTATCATATAAATATTAAAATTAGAAAGTTAGAGTCGGTGTTGGTTTAAGTGTTTTGTGTATGTGTGTGTGTTGTATGGTTATGTTCGTGGGAAATTTGATGATTTTATGACATACATGTATCAATGTTTGGAGTACTGAATGGACGAAGAAATCATTTCCATTGCAAGTTTTACTTTTGTGGTATTTTCTTTTGTTTTTTTACCTACACCTTTAGGTGATACATGAACCTTCTAATGTAATATATTTTATAATGTATAGAGTTATGTATTGTGTATTAGTTTATGTAAATTATGTAAATAAACAATTATTATTATTATTATTTCTCGAGAATACAGTATCTTACATATTTCATCCTATAACTTTGTTTCTAACCATTATCTTAGCTTGACAGTTTAATCACATATATTCTGAAATATGATGGAATTGATTGCCATATATAAAATTGTACCAAGGATACAGTATCGGGCACGAAAAGAATTTTTCATTCAAATCACGTGGATTTTTTCGGTACCGGCATTGAAAATATCTATCGAGGGAACTTTTTATTATTGAAGATAAAACACTATACCTCAGCCGGGAAAGGAGAATAGTAATAAATTCACGTAGTCAGTGCATGCAACAGATCCTATTGTCGTTTAAATTTGGAGAGGTGTAATTCAAAATAATTTCCACAAAAGCTTATTAAATCACGGTCGTTTAATGACATGTGCCTCTTGACACTATTGACAGCTCAATTCATCACTATCCTCCTTTCCCGGCTAAGGAATAGTATAAATGAAAAAAATGTAGTTTAAAGTCTAAATTAAGTTTTGAAATACAAAAAATACAAGAAACAGTTCGGTTGTCATAGAAGCATATTAAGTTTGAACGTTGTACGCGCTGCGTTAAATTCTGGGTTACCGATGCAGCAGGTTTAACCCTTTGTAGACTGGTAAAAAACGACAGCCAGTTCTACTAATATCATTATCCATTTTTTTCCTACCCATTTCTTTTCCAATAAGCAATTTGCACTTAAATAGTATATTGTGTATTTAGGTGTGAAAGCAATACATTCCCGGACGACGATGCGAATTGTTGGCCAAGGCACTAGTCGAGGCCAACAAGCATCGAAGTCCGGGAATGTGCTTTCACACCGAAGTACACATACTATTTTTTCTCAAATCACAATCAATATTATTATATATTAAGGAATTTGTACTAATGCATAACATTTCTTCATTACAATCTAACTGCTTACTAATAAATGCAATTTTAATGAGAGTTGGTTTGTCTGTGTGTATTTATTTACTGTCTAAAATATACATAAAAAACCGTACGGGATTATTACTTCCCCGGCCTAGACCGGGAAAGTAACATTCCCGTACGGTTTTGTTGATCGTTGTTTGACAACGGATCTTTTCCGGTCTGTTTTCTGATAGTTTCTTAGCAACGGACTAAAATACTGGAATGGTGCATTTTTCGATCTGAAATCGCGCCGAAAATGTAGACATTTCCGATCGATTTCAGAAAAATATGTTTTACTAGTGGATCTCGAGTCCTGCGTACCTCTACACGTGGGATTCTGAGATATCATTGTTCTACCGAATACATAAGATCGAACAATTCTTGACAAACGATTCTCAATATTATTTCAGATAACGAGAAAGAAGTTACATTTTTTTCACAAAATTTCATTATTTCATTAATTCATTATTTGTTGTTAAAGTTCATTTTTTCGTGCATAAGGTGGTTCCACAGTCGGGTGGGCCGAAAAAAATTAAAATTTGAATTTGCAAATAATATGACTTAAAATTTGTTGCTATGTATCTAAAACTAATTGGGTTAAATTTTTAGCCAAATTGATTAATGTCTAGCCGCTCCCCACGGCCTTTAAAATGAAAGGAAAGGGCCAATTTTTCGATTTTTAACGTTTTTCAAATTGAAGTTTGAAATTTTTTTATGACTCTTTATTAAGGTTTAAACGTATGTGGCAAAAGTTTTCCGAATAAAATATTTTTCAGTTCCAGGGAAATTAGCTATGTTGTACAAAAAACCTTATTTTCGTCAAATTCTACTTTTTAGTGAAAAATTTCTAATTTCCCTGGAACTGAAAAATATTTTATTCGGAAAACTTTTGCCACATACGTTTAGACATTAATAAAAAGTCATGAAAAAATTTCAAACGTTAATTTGGAAAATGTTAAAAATATTGGCATTTTCCTTCATTTTCAAGGCTGTGGGGGACCGGCTAGATATTAACCAATTTGGCTAAAAATTCAACCGAATTAGTTTTAGATAAATAGCGACAAATTACAAGCTATATCATTTGCAAATTCAAATTTTCATTTTTTTCGGCCCGCCTTATTCCACAGGGTATCCACTTGTCCACAAAGGGTTAACCGCTAATATCTCAAAAACTAAGGTGCTGAAAAAATTGAAAAAATTATGTGTCTATTGTAACCACACCCAATTTTAATAACTTACGTTGAACAGTTTTAAGGATCTGCTAAGTTTCAAAGCGATTTTAACCAACTGAATAAGCATGAAGCAACATATTTGACAATGGCTCCAAAATTTTAAAATAAAGAAGTTTGGAAAAAAATCACCCTACGAAAAAAGCTTGATGTCTAAAATATTTGTCACATAGAATGTTTCCGATATATAACTAATTAAAAGGTAGTATGGTTAAAATATCCTTAAAAAGTGACAGATTTTTCAATATAACAAATACAATTTGGCAGATCTTCAGAAATGTTCAACGTAAGTTATTCAAACCTCAGTGGTTATTTACTAAATAGGAACATGCAATTTTTCGATTTTATCAAGTCCTCCGTTTTTGAGATATTCATGGTTAAGTTGAGGACTATTTTGTATACAGGGCGGCGCATTATAAATACGCTCTTAGAATATGACAACGAAATGCGCTCTCCGCAGGTGGTAAGTCTCCAAAAGTAATACATCTTTAAAAGGTGATATTTTAAATTAATACACATATTGGCAATTATATACAACTGATATTTCTTTACATAGCTCATGTCCATTTTACAGGTTGGATACTTCCCGTACATTCTGGACGGCCATATAATAAAGATTTGAAAAAGTATACTGGGTTTCTGGCCATTGTTAAATTATGAAATTCTATTTACACTAAACAAAAAAACACGTAAATCTAGACTTTTTTATAGTTTCCACTGGAAGGTCAAAAGCAAATAAAGATGGAAGGGCACTTTAGAAAGTCACTAGAAGTAAGTAAAAATAGTTTTCTCAAAAAAAAGTCTTACCAGTTACCCAAGCAGAATTATTTAGTGACAGCTCAGATTTATATCATTGACCATTAGTTTGTTGACGACATCCACAACAGAAAAAATTAAATCATATTGAAATAATAATTCGCTTCCATATGGAGATGCAGATTATTTATAATTACTTATTACGTTCCAAATTTAACACTCAACATAAACACAGATGTCTAGTTAAGTAATAGTGAGATAACTTTTAAGACAAGAAACTCATAACGTTGCCTTTGTTTGAAAAATATTTTCAATGCATTTATTTTTAGATATTATGTCATATTTAAAATCGTAGAAATGACAGTTATTGCATTTTATGTATTTCTATAAAGGTGATATATTTTTCCTAATTTTGCAACAATCTGTTGCTTCAGTAATCAGCTTCTAAAATATTGGCGAAGGGGTTAACATTTTAATAAGTTTTATTAGTCTCTTCTGTTCAATCAAATCTAGATCTAGACTTTTAAACATTATACAAACAAATGAGTACTAGATTTGCATATTCGAATCCTGCTGGCCAAAATACATATGATCTGAAACTCATATATTATTTTGATTGTCAAAAAATATAAATTTTTAGTTTTTAGTTTATTATTGTAAAAGGTCGATTACCAAAGCATTTCTTTTTTTAATTATAAATTTAGTACAACATTATGCATATCATTTTTTTCGTAATTTAAAGATCTAATTAAATCACAGGTTGTTCAATTTAAAGAAAAAATAATTTTCTTAGAAAAACCAATATCGTTGAACTTAATGAAGAATAAATTGTTTAATTTTAGTATCTGAAGAGATATTTTGCTTGCAGACCGATTTTTAACAATTTTGGCAAAATCGCGACCTTTTATAATTAAAACTAAAAATTAAAAAATCTATACTTTCTGAAAATCAAAATAATATTTGAGGGACAGATCATATGTATTTTGACCAGCAGGACCAAATGTGCAAAAATATACAGGTTGTCCCATTTAAAAATTTAATTTTCATGTCAATTGCATCGAAACCGGAAGTCGGCCATTTTGAATCTTTACATCATATGATTGCAAATTTCATCCCATATCACTACAACAAAGGGTCTAGCAGGATAAGATAGGGTCAGTGGCCCCAGAGAGGTATTTTCAAAATAACTTGTGTTATGACATTGGTGAGTAATAAAGTTACCATTGACACAAATTCAGACTCCGATCTTCCTGCGTTCTTGAGATAATTGACCATATACATATAGGCCAGAGCGGGTATTTTTGAAAATTATTTTATTCAAAAACTTTTGCAGCTAAAATAATAAAACAAAAACTATTTGTTAGATAATACATTGTTCTATATTATATAATTTTTGTAGAATTTTTCAACTATATTTACTATTTAAAAAAATTAAAAACAAAAAATTCTTATTTTTTCTTTCATAGTTCACACACAGGTATAATCACAGAAAAAATATATAATGTAGCTTACTATGTCTAGTATTATCACCAAAAAGTATATTCAGATAAAATGGGTGCAACACTTTAAAAAAAAATAAAAACTCGTTATGACCGTCCTGGAGTTCTTACTACTTTATATCTCAATTTAATATAAACTTTCTCATAAACGTATAAACAAGTAGTTATGTTTGTAATTTAAATAAATAAAGTAAATGCGCCGAATTACAGTTATTATTTACGTTAAGAATAAGAAGGTGCAGTATAGATAAACATAAAGTTCAAGAAAATATTATTTATTATGGTACAAATTATTAATTATTACAATATAATTAAGCTTCGTCACTGTCCTCATGAATATTTTCTGATGTAAATATAATAGATAAAACTTCTGCTGGATGCACTATGCGGGAAAGATATCGGGCATGAGACAAGTAATATACGGCTGCGGCTATATGTGAACAGCATCCTATCAGTCTCATGCCATTGAGACAGTCGCAGCAATATAGGCGTATGCTTTGAATTATCGTTCCATTATGTATATAATCAATGTAAGTGTGGTAAGTTTTACTGTGGATATGCTTTGATTTTACTTCCAGTTTTAATATGCTGGGGGCGGCTTTTCTATGATATTAGATGTGTTTTGGTTACACTGTTGCATTAAACACACTGTGGGGGAAATTCGCGGATTAAGGGTTGAAGGCAATCCCAGATATTTATACAACAGAAAATTTTACATAAAATACGACACTTCCCAGCTTTATGCCTGACGGGTACTTAGGACTGAACGATAAACGTCTCCAGAATCTGGACTATTAATTTTGTTTGACAGAGATTGTAAGTACATTTGAATTTAAAAATGTAGTAAAACTCTTGGAAAAGAAAATGGCCTTTTTTTAGTTGTCTGAATTGTTGTTTTGACTGTAAATTATTGAAATTAACTTAATAATGGAAATATAGATGTCAGTCAGTTGTAATTACGTAAGTTGGTGCTGATACGTTTGTAAAAAATTCTGGGAATAGACTAAAAATATAACCAAAATAAGTTCAATGATATCAAGCGGACGTTAGATGAAATTACTTTTGTTAAAGTCGCGCCCAACATATTAAAACTGGAAGTAAGATCAAGGCATATCAATAGTAAAACTTACCACATTTACATTGATTATATACCTAATGGAACGACAATTTAAAGCATACGCCGATATTTATAGGATGCTGTTCACATATAGCCGCAGACGTATATTACTTCTCTTATGCCCGATATTTTTCCCGCATTGTACCTCCAGCAGAAGTTTTATCTAATATATTTACATCAGAAAATGTTCACGTAGTTATTCATGAGGACAGCGACGCAGATTAATTATATTGTAATAATTAATAATATGCATTATAAAAAATAATATTTTCTTGGACTTTATGTTTATCTATACTGCACCTTCTTATTCTTAACGTAAATAATAACTGTAATTCAGAGCATTCACTTTATTTATTTAAATTACAAACACATAACTATTTGTTCATACGTTTATGAGCAAGTTTATATTAAAGAGAGATATAAAGTAGTAAGAACTCCAGGACGGTTATAACGAGTTTTTATTTATTTTTTTAATTTTTCCACCCATTTTATCTGAATGTACTTTTTGGTGATAATACTAGACATAGTAAGCTACATTATAATTTTTTTCTGTGATTGTACCTCTGTGAACTATGAAAAAAAATAAGAATTTTTTATTTTTAATTTTTTTAAATAGTAAATATAGTTGAAAAATTCTACAAAAAATATATAATATAGAACAATGTATTATCTAACAAATAGTTTTCGTTTTATTTATTTAGCTGCAAAAGTTTTTGAATAAAATAATTTTCAAAAATACTCACTTTAGCCCATATACAATATCGGAAATTGTACGTATTGGGTTGGTAATACGAGCAAGCGAGAGCGAAGCATGCAATCGTGTACATACGTGCCTCTTAATGGGTGTGTCCACTGTTTACTGCTAGAGTACTGGTAGACGTCTTTATTGTGGGCGGTCGGTTAATAGGGCAATGCCAAAGGAAGAATTTTCTGAATCTGTATGGTCAATTATCTCAAAAACGCAGGAAGATCGGAGGCTAAATTTGTGTCAATGGTAACTTTATTACTCACCGATGTCATAACACAAGTTATTTTGAAAATACCTCTCTGGGGCCACTGAGCCTGTCTTATCCTGCTAGACCCTTTGAGAAAAATCCATTCGACCGTTCAAAAGTTACAAGAGTGTCCCTATTGGCTGAGTTACCCGGTATGTCAATTTTAGTATAAAATGTTATTGAGAAATTTTTAATAAGACTGTTAGGAGACGAATAAAAGTTTCTGTCGGGTGTTGCCGATTGCGAATACTTCTTTTGGACTTAAAACTTAGAACATATTATGTAAAATATGGTGAAAGTGAGCCATAATCACATTTAATTATAATTTTAGAGCAAAATTTAACAAGAGTTTTTACTTCGCTCACTTACCGAAGGGGAGTATTATAATTAAGTAAAAAGTCACGCTTCGAGATTTCTTTGAATTTTTACATTTTAGACTATATGGATTACGAAAATTAAGGTCTTCCAATTTCATCAGTCTGTCTATCCGTTTTTGTGTCTGTTTGTTGACACTTTATCTGCAAAACTGTTTGATGAAGAAAAATAGTATTTCCCGTGTAACCAAACTGTATATAATCTGTATCGGTACTGTATTAAAATTTTTACTCGATAAAGATAGCCTGTATTCTTTTGGTACAGCGATGATACGGGTTTAAATACATTATGGATTTAGGTAGAATAAAGTTGGTATTTATCTATTCGCTATCGCCACGATATATTTTGGATAAAGGTCGAATAAAGTTCAATTTATCGGATCGCTATCGTAACAATACAGGTCAACTATATATACGCTACATGGGCTGTTGCAAATAAAATAATTACAAAAAAAAATTATTTGTTCTAGACGTATTTCTTTCACAGCTTTATGGATACATTATTTATAATATTTTCACTGTAGTAATTAATTTTATGAAACCTTCTGATTACCTACCTTACTTTGTTGATTGCGGGGAGCGGGAGTCGAACTACGCAGATCTAGACTCGACAACGGTTGCTTTCGGCTACCAGACCCTGTGCGGTTAAACGGATCTCGCTTGTATTATATAATATGTTTACGTAGGTATACTGCTGATTATCCTACAGACAATGAAATTCCTGAATAAAATTACCACCCCTCTTTTATCTCTCGGGGATGGCAGAAGGAAACTGACACGATAGAAATTTATGTCCAAAATTACCTTCAGCGCATCAAAATACTTCAGAAAAGTTAGATGAAAGAAAACCTTAGAACAAGACCTATTTTTGTGGACCTGTGTTATTTATTAGAACAGCGATGTGATGCGATATCTGATGCCCCATCGATAACTTTTGTAAAAAGTATTAAAAGATTCAAAAGTTATTATTGTTGTGCAAAATGTTATATCACAGGTGAACCGGTATTATCTTCTGGAAATAAAACTAAAATAGTCTGATTTTCAATCTGAACACAGAACTGGCGAATCTTTTAGAACTAGAACATGATCTATACTGGTGCGTTTTGTCTAACCTACAATATAATGACACTTTATATGTGCTATAGATGCAGACATTTCGGTATCGATCACGTAAAGATTCAATAACTGTTTAGCATAGAATACCCAGTAAATATTAATGTAACTTTACCTCTCTGAGAGGTAAGATTAATAGAACATTTTTATATAAAATATTTTACATAATTTTACGTAAAATAATATCATATTTAAATCAACATATTAACTTAATTACTTATACACAAGTTTACATATTTGCTACATAATTTTACTTAAAAATGTTTACCTACTTCATTTTACGACATCGAAGTCATGGAACGCGTTAGTGTCACGCTCACGCAGCACGCCAGTATAAAATGATGTAAAATCTAACGTTTGTGTTTTTTATCATTTTTGTGAAAAATTGTGGATGATTGTCTTTTAATAACTTTGATACAGAACTGTGAACCATAAAGCGTTGTGACTTTTTTAAATATTATTTTATTTGGACGTTTTATTAGTGTAGAGGTTAGGTGCAAACATAAACATGCCTCCTTGTTTGCGAATTTGGTGTACATACCTATGTTGGAGGTGCACCATTTTCCAGTGAATGACCCAAAAGTAAAATTGTGTTGTACCGTTTTTATAAAGATATTTATTTAAATGAAACGTAATCTTTTTATAGGTTAGAATTATTTCACAGGCAATCGTTATTCTCGACAGACAATTATATCATTACATGGATTTTGTTACACAAAAGCTGTATGTTGGTGCTGTTCCCACATTATTAAGTTCAACTGAATCCAGCGTAAGAAGTTGTAATTCAAGGAAACCCAGATCTTAATAGTGACCAAAAGCTTTTGCGAAGTACTATGCATAGGTATGGTTATTATTTACCGACATCTTATAGCACCTACTTTGTGTTCGTTATTGTATTGTACATATATTTCAAGGTTTTGTATGTGTAAAGTAGGCTAATATTTTCCTGCAATTTTTCTTTTGTACAAAATTGGCTTCAGCACGTCAAAATACTTCAGAAAAATTAGATCAGAACCTTAGGACAAAACCATTGCCCCTTTTTAGGGGATAAAAGGGGGGGTAACCAAAAACTGATAAATTTTTTTTTAATATCAGAATCGGTTTCAACATGTTAAAAAACAGGATTAGATGGTTCTGATCAAAAGCGCCTTTTTTTTATTGTCTTGTGATTAATGATATTGCTTGTATCGCCATTAAAAAAATTAATTTGATCATTATAAAACTACGAAGAAAACTAGAATTGTCTGAACCTTTATGGTTAATTTTGTTGCAATAAATTAAGACAATTAAGATTTGTCATTATTAAAAATATGCTTCTGGTAGAATTAAATCATCTTGGTAAAGGGCCCCGCACATTTTCTTATATCAAATGGCTCTCGGTGAATGTAATAGTATAATTTAATATTTATACAAAAAAAGCTTAAGAAACAGTAACAAGTTCGAAAATTGAATCGTTGATTGTTTACTTTTCAGTGGCGTTAATTAACAATTTGTTTATATGACTGTTAAAGAAACTACTTTTATCATGGGATTCTCACAGGATGATGCACTCGTCTACAACTTATGCATGAAAAATATACTGCTTTACACACTTGTTGCATAAATAAGTAGGTATTTTAAAATTATTTAAAACAATTTTTTGGCAATTATTTAATAAATATGCATTTTTTTCACGCTTCACGGCTCCCAATTGGCGTAGAAAACCCCGTTTTTTGAAATTGTTTCTTTTTTTGTGATCTTTTGAAGCATTCTAATAATTTTTTATTGTTTAATTCTGAGAAAAAAATTCTTTGTAAAAAATTTTAAATGATTTTAAATAGTTTAAAAAAATTGTGTTAACACCACTGAAGAGTAGGAGAAAAATCTACATTCTAAAACAAATTGTTCTATGACTTGATGCACTTAAACAGTCAACGGTTCAATTTTTGAGTTTGTTATTGTTTTTTTGGCGTTGTTATAAACATTTCCACTTGAAATTTGGTGTGATGATTTAATGGGCTTATCTAGCATATTCTTTTATTACATTTTGCAAAAAAAATCTCTTAATTTTAGAACGAAATCCAAAAAACCAGCATATTCTAAGATCTCTAGAGTCTTTAAAATGAATCAAGAATATAGACGCTGCGTGAAGTCATTCACTCCTAGTTGCATTTTCATTCCCCTTTTTTTCGGCAGTTATATGCTGCATACTTTTATGTTGAAATACTCCAATAGTCCCCAAATCACCATCTCTGGCAGATTAGACAAATCTGATTTTAAATAGCTGGGTTTTAACAGTGTAAACTCAACTTTGAGGCAGGCTTTCGGATCGAATGACAGCACTTTGAGCACATCGGTTCATGTTTAAAGCAGTATACTTCTGAAACTTATCGGATCGACCTCAAATTTTCCATTCCATTGGAAGCGTGTTTTCGTAAAGTTTTGTTAAAATATATACATTATTATATAAACTATCATAAATTGCTTAATAACTTAACAAATTGATCCAAATAGTTTGCATCTAGTTTTAAAAACTCCCCAGACTTGTAACAATTTTATTTTCGAAGCGATGACCATGTTGGGCACATCAACTTACAGACATTTTTAAAATCTTTAAATATCCATACAGAGTGATTAATTTTTTTTTTTTTGAATGGTTAAGAAAGGAAACTTAATTTCTTTGAATATTTTTTTACTGACCCTGTACATGGACTGTGTTATTGTTTTCTTATAAAGGTTTTAATTAGCTTCAATTTATGTTATTAAAATAAAAAAACTTGCAATTTCCTACTAAGTACATTTTAATATAAGTTAAAAAATAAAAAATAAATTTATTTTTTGTTACTGTTTTATTACGCTGAATATTGTTTGTGATATGTCTTTTACAGATAAAGCATAAAATTATTATTTACATTCCTTTCAAAGTAATTAAAAAAAAATCAGTTTGGAGTGTTTTTAATTCCTTTCTCTAAAACCAAAAAGAATTTCGAATATGACGTAATAATATAAATTGAAGCTAATTAAAACCTTTATAAGAAAACATTAACGCAGTTCATGTACAGGGTGACGTAAAAAAATTATTCAAGGAAATTAAGATTTCTCTCTTAACAATTTTTTCAAAAAAAATTTTTTTAAACGCTTGTGTGTGTGCTTATGTGCCTTAAAAAATAAGAAAATTACAAGCCTGGGGAGTTTTAAATGGTGCACCCCGTATATGAAATAGACTAATATTTCAAATATTTTCACAGGTTGTGTAACTGATGTTCAAGTAGCAAATGTCACAGTGAAGGCTGACCAAAGAACGAGTACAATCAGAAACGACCCGACAAATGCTTAACACTTATTGTAGATACTTAGTTAACTTGAATATAGATTAGTTACACAAAAGACACTAGTATTAATCTCTCCTAAATCAACAGTTAATAAAATAAATTAAATGAAATTTAAGCTTTACTAGGAATGCGAGGCAAGGTAGGTAGGTGAGTATACATCATTGGAGAAGAAAAAATATCGTATAGCTGCTTTCTAAAGAACATATAGATGACAACGTCGAGGACAACGCCTAATGCCTGGTTTACCTGGGATATGCAGAGATTAAGACGGAATTGAAACTTTGTTGATACTAATTAACTTAGTTTAATCTGTCATTCAATTCGAGAATCTTTCCTAAGCTAATATATGTTGACAAATCAGACGACCATCTTGCATTATATACTTTTTATCTCTTTTTGATGTAGCATGTATTTGTTTTATATACCTACCATAATGTTCAAAATAGCACCCTACTACTTTTTAAATATTGATACTAGAGAACTGGATTCTTGAAGTTAAATATATGAATATAAATTCCTCATGAATTGTTCAAAAAAATTGATATTCTTTAGGAAATAACTGGAGGAGACATCAACTTTTATTTTTAAGTAGAATACCTCTGAACATTTTTAGAAAGTTAAGATAGTTTTATATTTTAAATATATGTAACCATTTTTTGAAAAAAAAATTTTCATTCAAAATATAAAACTACTTGGCTCTCTAAATAAGGTATTCGACTTAAAAATAAAACTTGGTGTCAACTTCGGTAATTTTCTAAAGAAATATGTTTTTCTGTATAACTTATAAGGAACTTTATTCATATATCTAACTTTAAAAATCCAATTGTGTAGTATCAATATTTAAAAAGTGCTGGGATATGCTATTTTGAATATACGGTAGGTAGATAAAATATATACATGCTACATCATAAAGAGATAAAAAGTATATAAGTTACGTAGCGTAAGGTCACTATCAAGTGGTTGAATATACATATATGCTACATCATAAAGAGATAAAATTAGTTACGTATGCTTTACATAGCAAGTGGTTGAATATACATATACGTCATTTGTTCCATACCGTGAGGTCACAGTGTTACCTCTTCACTATGTAAAAATCATATGCACATGTTGCTGACATTTCGCAGAGTATGCACATATGATTATGCGTCACATTTTACATAGCACGTTACTTCTGCGAAACTTAGTTTACGTAGCATTTACGTATATGCTATATATTTATGTTTGCTGGGTACCCATAGCCATTCGTATAGATGGCATATAGATTTAATAAAGTAGTAATACATTCTCCAAAACAGGAAATGCCTTTATCAGAGAACTTTACAGGATCTATATAGATCTGTTGTCGATAATATAACGATATATATGTAAATCATATATTCTATATAGGAAAGTATATAAAGATAATACTCTAATCGCTGTACAGATCAACTACATAATATATCTGTAGAGGAGTATTTAGTTATACTATAAAATATTCTATACAGTTGAAATCTTTGTCGACAAATTTTTATAGAATATTTATCAAATCTATATAGTTCACGAGAATCTATATCTCTTGGTTATACGGGTTAGTAGATAGTTGACGCTATTGCCAAGCCAACGAAAGACTAAATGTACTTTTGGTGTAAAATAATGAAAAGGATGTGACGGAGCACAATAATACTTTGCATGTAGCTAACATAATTTCCAGAGAAAAGACAGGCTATAATTTTAGTAACAATATACAGAGTACTCAAACTAAAAAAGTAGTTAATTAAGAAAACGAAGTAAAGTAATGTCCTTGCCTTTGTAGAGGAGGAAAATACCCCCTGCAGTTAACCATTTGGGAGCTTCTTCGGGGTACAATATAGCTTTATTGGCAGTCATTATTAAGCATCATGCAGAGCTTTGCAATATTTTATCAAAAGTTTTGTACCCTGTCTGGTCTAAGGGTATTATTATTATTATTATCAACATAAACTCTGAAGTTAAATACCATCACAAAATATGTATTGGCAACTACTATAGTTAAACTGCTTCATGTAAGTACTTTAAAGGATTTATAGGAATGGAAGAAATATTACCGTTACCATATTATACAGATTAAAGTCATTTAGGCAAATTCATGGTTACTATTATATAGCCAAAATTTTTTATTGGCCTGTCGGTTTTTTCCGTTATTTGTAAATATTCTTATTCTATGAGCAAAATAATCCGAACTCAACGTGTTCTCCAGTAAATTAAATGCAAATTATATTGTAGGCTTCATACAGAAGCCTTAGATATTATTTTAAGGCTGTCGATACTGTGACTGAAAAAATTAATTAAAAAATAAAGTGTAATTATTTTAAGAACAAATAATTTCTATTTCACCGCCTCTGCTAGGTTAAAAGTCTAAACATTACGTTTCCTTAAAAAGCGCTGCTCAAGGAATCACTACTTCCACATCCAGATTCTCTATCCAAGTCACTCACAACGAAAAAACTTTGTATGTGAAAATAATTGTTTATGGAACTTTAATAATATAATATTTGAAATCCTCTACTCCAAAAACCCATAAAACGATACCCCACATCGGTAGTGTGGTGAGGGTGGTGATAGGGGGGTGGTAGTGAGGATGAAGTAAAAAATATTTTGAGAGTTCTGGTTCCTGTACATACACTAAAACACAATTTTTTTTCATCCCCTTTAATAAGGGGGTGGGGGTGGTAATGGGGGTGGCTAATGCCAAAAATTTTTTTGAGACCTTAGCTTCTCTTGTATTTACTAAATACCAATTTCATGGACTCTTACCTGCTTGATTTACCCATTTACCCCAAATTTACCCCCCAACCCTTCAACGGAACAAGATGAAAATATAATCTAGTTCTAGATCTCGTTAAAGTACATACGTGTACCAAATTCAAGTCAATATCTCAAACGCTTCCAGAGTAAACGTGCGCACAAAAGAAAAGTTACAGACCGACAGACAGAAATTTTTTTCTCGCTCAAACTTAAAATCTCGACGTTTCATGACATTCTAAGCCTATTTGAACAATAAAAAATTTTTAAAATTTCTTTGTCGTTACTATACTTCCACTGGATGTGGAAGTAAAATACAAACAGTCTAATTGAAATATTCTAAAAGAATTACCTACATTATGTAAGTTGACGATAACAAACAAACCTAGCAGTGTAGTGCAGTGCAGTAAATGGATAATAATTCAGGTGTATGCACGTGCAGGGGTTTTTGACCTGCATCAAATGCTGCGTCGAATGTTCTCAGTTACTCACAGCTTTATGTAGATTGTACGTACTCATTTAGAATTAATCCCATATCATTTGGAATAAATTCTCCAATTCTCAATATTGTAGCTGAGAGAACGATAAGTGATGTGAACGCCAGCTGCCAATTAATTTTGTTCACTTCTAAATTACTAGGCCATTCATCTACTGCTTTTAATTCAATTTAATCGTTTGACCACAACAGTTAAAAAACAAATTATAAAAAAATAATATGTGGCTATTATTTTCTTACATTTTCTGTTAGTTTTAACTAATCAGATAATACGTATTTATTTATTTATTTTATTGTTATTCATAACATAACAGGTTAAAAACCCAAACATTGTACTTTTTGGGTTATAGACCGGAGCTAGCGACAGTTGTGGTTAACTCATTTTATAAACTTTGTAAAGCTATTTTTCATAGTATATATGTCCTGTTAATTGGTAAATGGTGAACCTACCATGTGAATAATGGGACAACTCCCGACAGGAGCATCTCAATTACGTATAGTAGAGTAAAATCTGGAAGTAAAGTCGCTTAGTTTTCGAGAAAAAAAAAACCGGCGTAGAACCAAACCAGACTTAGTGGGATTCTTTAGTAAGATAATCGTGTACACGAAATCGTTTTTTACGACATTTTTCGGTGGTCGAGAACTTTTTTATTTCGGGAAAACTCAAAAAAATAGATTTTTAATGAAATATGTTTTTTAACGTCTCCACCGCTATATCTCTGAAAATATTTGTGCTATCAAGCTATTTTTTTTTTAGATTAAAGTAGACACAATAGCGCTTCGAACAACGTCCCACGTGAACCCGATTTATTTTTTTTTAAGTTGGTAAAATAATAGGAAACTCAAACTTGTTATTTTCAGTAACGTAATTTTAGGCAATCGAGAAAAAGTTTATTTATGAAAATTTGTATATACATGCTGCGTACAAATTGAAGCCAATAGTTGAAAAAAGTTTTTAGGATAAAAATTTTTCTTGTCCCGTTCATAGTATTGAGTCAGCGATTTTTTTTAACGGGCCAAAGTCATATTCTTGCGCGCTCGGCTGTAGCAAGCCTGCCGACTGCAACGATCTGACGATCCCGGTCGGGGTGTATAATATAATAGTTTGACTTATATCAATAGGTACAAAACCAGTAGTGATCAAAAGCATCTAGGGGATCAATATTATTGTTCAATATTTCATATATTGTACAGTAGTATTGATCATATGTTGTTAATATTAAGAAATTGTATAATAAATATTAAATAGTCTCCTTTTAATAATAAAAAGACAGGTGGTAGTAGTACAGTACCTAGAGGTAAAAAAAACTTCGAAGTAATGTCATACTGAACGGATTTCGTTCATTTTTGGCAGTATAATAGTAAATGTTTCACAGAAAAGTTTCTATATTGAGCGGGGGCTTGTTAATTTATAGGGGGTGGATGCCACCCCCTTTGAGGAGGCGGCACTTAAAAAATATATGAAGTACAATCATATTTTAAGAAGAAAAGGTTCTATGCAATTTTTCACATAAATTGAAGTTTTTAAGTTATAACGACTTCAAAATTGCGATTTTAGCTTAAAAAAAAGGTATTTCTAAACGGCTTTCGTCAAGTATCTCAAAAAGTATTACTTTATCGAAAAAACGTTATAGACCAATTACAGAAAGTACAAACTGGGAATTAATTATATTTTTTGTTTATTGAAGTAGGATTAATAATTTCGGAGATATTTAAGTTTACATTTGGCATCCAAGTGTTCGTAAGATAAGTATTTAGAGTGAGAGTTAAATATCTCAGAAACTGTGACACCTACGCCAAGGATACTAATAGATACAATAATAGGTTATTAATTAAGCTCTTAACTATTTTTTTATTTGTTTAGGTAGCATAAAAAACAAAGAAGTTATGACCGAAGCAATGTCCGTCTACACATTATTTTAATAACAACGTCGCCATTTTGTTACTGTAATTAGCCAGTAATTAAAAAAAAATTAATTTCAAACACGGTTTCTCATTAATATACAGCATGACGTAGATGCTCAAATTTTTTGGTTCGTATACAGCACTTGCTTTAGAAAAAATACAGTTTAAACTATAAAGGTATTTTCGATAAAACGTATTTTTTTTTCCTATTCCAAATATCTCAATAAATATTAGTTTTGTTCAAAAATGTGTAGAGACCAAAAATAAAGCTCATAAACTAATAATAATGAATTTCGCTTGTTTATTTATTTACATAGATTTAATAGTTTCGGAGATATGAGTTTACAAATGGTATCCGAACGTTCATAAGACGAAAAATGCAGTTTAAATGTTAAATACCTCAGAAATTGTGACGCATGCTAAGAAAGGAAATTAAAGACAATTAATTGCGCTTTCAAATTATTTTTTACTCGTTTTGTTACTCTAATTAGCCAATAATCTAAAAAAATTATCTCAAATACAGTTTTTCGTTAAAATGTAGCATTACCTAAATGCTCAAATTCTTTTTTGCTCATTTAAAGCACTTGCTTTAGAAAAAAATGCATTTTAAACTTTAAAGGTAATTTCGAAACCCTTGGATACCAAATATAAACTTAAATATTTCCGAAATTATTAATCCTACATCAATAATCAAAAAATATAATTCATTCCCAGTTTTTGGGGTGCTTTCTGTAATTGGTCTATAACATTTTTTCGATAAAGTAATACTTTTCGAGATACTTGACGAAAGCCGTTTGAAAATACCTTTTTTAAAAGCTTTTATTTTAAGCTAAAATCGGAATTTTGAAGTCGTTATAACTTAAAAACTATCAATTTATGTGAAAAATTGCATGGAACCTTTTCTTCTTAAAATTTGATTCTATTTCAGCTCCAATAAATATATATATTTTTTAAGTGCCACCCCCTGAGAGGGGGTGGCACATTTTTCTGAATGATATCTAATTTTTTAGATGACAGTAAGCAACTCCACCCCAACCTAGAATGCCATATATTAATCTAGATTCAACTAACGCTATTTCTACGCGACTAATCTGACCAACCTGCATGCGAGGTGTATTAATTGCGTCCCAATGTCGCGTTTAGCGCTGATAAAAAAAATCGCGGTTGCCAAACGGTACACTTTAGCAAAAACGTATTTTTTCAAAAACTTTTGTGATTATTAGGCTTTATTTTCTTCGCTGCATGTATGCAAATATTTTCAAAAATAAAAAAGTTTATCGATTGGTGAAGATTTCAATACACAAAATATGTATTTTTAGTTTATTTGATTTTTAGAAAAATGAAAGTGCGAATTGTGCCCAAACCGTTTATATTGGTAAAAGCGCTACAGTGTGTGCTTTAATTTGACACAAAACAAATTTCGGTACCTTTAATAGTTTTAAAGATATGACGGTGGAAACAAAAAAAAACAATTTTCTTTAAAAATACATTTTTTTCACTTTTTATTGATTTAAAAAGTTCGAGACCACAAAAAAATGTCGTAAAATATGATTTCATATGCCCGGTGACATACTCAAAGGAACCAAATATGTTTGAACTGATTCTACGCCAAAAAAAAAAAACGACACGATAGACTTAAGAAATCGCTGCTCTAGTAGAAAAAAATAGTGTTGCTGGAAGACTGGCATATACGTTTTTCTTACATTCTGTACTATAAACTATTAATACAAGAACTCTCAACATTAATGATTCAAATCAAGCTACTTCGTTTCGTTGATATACCTGTTCAAGTGGCAGACGCATTTTGTTCCACAAGTATGATGGAATGCTGGATTTTTTCAATATGTCCATAATTCATAAACAAAATTTGATCGTTAATGATTTCAGACAACGACAAAGCTACAATGAATCATTTGAAAAAGATTTAAATAAAAAATCAAAGGTGTTTTACTTTTTATCCAATGATTTAAATAAAAAGTACTCTTGTCTATAAAGATGTATTTAAATTATAAATCTTTTTGAGATTTAAATCTTTTATAATACTTAAAATCATTTTGCAAAATATTTAAATATTTTTTACTATTTTTGCTAATTTAAATTAATGGAGTATGTAAATGATTTGAGAGAGGGTTGAATCACTGAAAATTATTTAAATATTTTCTTTTTCAAGTATTTAAATAGTTTTAAAATATTGAGGAAAGGTACAGAAATGACACTAACAAAATTTATAAATGTATAAAAAAAACAAACATTGTAAAAATATATTGCAAAGGTTTATTTTAAAAACAAAACAAGAATATTTGACAGAAATAGAAACTATAGAGTTAAAGCATTTATAAAATGAAATAAAACAAATATTTGACATACTAAAATCAAATAGTACTTTAAACACTACAAACTTTTAACAAAACGAGGTTCTCAAAATTTCGATCTGTCAAAGCATGTCGACGAGGCGAATTTATAAAGATGGCATAGGAAAACATTATCTCCACAGGAGCAGAGGTTGGTAATTTACAATAGGGAAGATGCATGAAGTTACAAAATGCTTGAAAAAGTGATTTGCTCTTAATTTCCATTACGCAGAAAACGATTATAACAAAAGAAATTCAAAATAAAATTTATTTTCCGTAAAATTAATATTTAGATTATGCCGTACTATGCAAAAACAGGCGAATTTTAGGCCTTTTTTGCGGTCAGTCTTAACCCAAGCTGCCAGGTAGTTGTCAAGCAATTTACTTTTTTTTTTGTTAAATAATTATTTTTTAAATTAAAATTCTAATTTCTCATTTTTTTTATTTTGATTAAATTTTGGACATGAGGTTTTTGGATAATTCTGAACTAGTTTCATTAACGAAATTTTCCGATAAAAAAATGCCTAATATGATTTTTAGATTTTTTCCGCATATTTGGGTACCGCAGATAGGTGGCTTTGCATTTATAGGAGGCGAATGTTTTTCTGGTTTTTGGCTATTCAAAAAAAGATTTTTTTTATATATAATTTTTTCTTTTTTAGTAATTTTTTCATAAACTTTTCATATCAATTATGTTATTTTCGAATTAAACAAACACTAGAAATAATATTACATTAGAATTATAAAGAAAATTTTTCGGTCTTATAGTCGAACATTTAATAAAACATATAAAAGTACATGAAAAATTCAAATGCTTGCAACGAATGTAAATATGCAAATTAGGGTTTAAAATCAAGGGAAATGTTGTTTTTTGATAATCTGAATGTGCTTTTGGTAGATATCAGAATTCCGCTTAAGTAATGAAAATATATTAATTTATCAAAACCGCAATTACAAAATAATTCGTTATTTAAAATAATTTTTGTCAGACTAGCGATACATACCAATTTTTTTTGTAGGACACTGTTTTATTTGGGCAGAGAATACACTAACCTATCATGTGTTATCTTTGTCCTACAGTTACTAATGATGAAAGTGTTATCGTGGAACTGACAATTTCCGAGCGTAGGACTGGAAAAACATACCATTCAATTTGTAGGACAATGTGGCCATTTAATTTTAAAAACATTTATTAAGCAATAGTAAAAAAATCAGCTGGTTACTCATTTTTGTGACCTCGTTATTTGGACATATTGGTGGTGGAGGACGCTTCGGTCAAACCATCGATTTTGTAGGACAAACGTTTTTTCGTGTTTTTATCAAATTATCTCAAGATTTAACTAAAAAACTAACTGTTACTAATAAAATTTGAACAATCACCCAATCGACATCTCCAGTGTGTTTCACTTTTTACGGTAACACCTTTGTAGCTCAGTTATTAGTCACCCAATTACTTCCACATCCAGTTGAAGTATAGTAACGACAAAAAAATTTTATTGTTCAAATAGGCTTAGAATGTCATGAAACGTCGAGATTTTAAGTTTGAGCGAAAAAAAATGTTCTATCTGTCTGTCGGTCTGTCGTCTGTCTAACTTTTTTTGTGCGCACGTTTACTCTGGAACCGTTTGAGATATTGACTTGAAAGTTGGAACACATATGTACTTTAATGAGATCTAGAACTAGATTATATTTTCATCTTGTTCCGTCGAAGGGTTGGGGGGTAAAATGGGGTAAATTTGGGGTAAATAAGTAAATCAAGCAGGTAAGAGTCCATAAAATTGGTATTTAATATATACAAGAGAAGCTAAGGTCTCAAAAAAAGAGTATGAGCGGGTAGCAATGTAAAAGGTGCCCCCGCACCTACCGAACTAAAATGGCTTCATAAGATGTCTCGTATGCTGACTGTCTTGTGTACAAAGTTTTAAGCTTGTGGACTCTGCATGGGATGGAAAAAAAAAAATTTACCCCTAAATTTTTTATTTTTTTCTCACCTCCTATTTGACGGATCGCTTTGTAATTTGGCACAAATAATATTAGTATTAGGAGAGTTTATTTTAAAAATTATTACTCTTCTACCATGATTTTATGCATTAAAAAAAAATTAATACATTTTTTCAATGGCCTGAAGGGTGACTACCCTGTTTGACACTATTACCATATTTTGATATAATATGTATTTAAGCTATAACTATAACATATAACAGTTATAGTTTTATTAGTGCGGTGGAACAGGTGGATAAAAATAAATAAAAATTATCTGAACTTGCACTATTACGAGTATATTATTTAATATTTAGATAGGTAATCATATAATTCATTCAGACAAGAGTAACTGAGTGATACAGAAATTGGACCCATATTGCGAGCAAAGGAAAAAGGAACCCGACCAGAATGGAAGGATGTCTCAAACAAAGGAGTAGGATTGAAGGCTTTGTGGTCGCAATGGGATTCACTTAGAGCATTAGACGGGCTGTTATTATTATTATATACGAACATCTATAAGACTTATTTTATTAACCATTAGGAACATGATAACTCATAAAAACAAAATTATTTATCCAAGTCACTTTCCTCATCTAACTGTGGCAGTAAAGAAAATTTTATTGGTTGATTCGATTATAGTACTTCCAATATTTTTTAACATATTATAGATAGTTTTAAATTAAGTGAGCAGAACTATTGCTATCAGTTGTAGAACTTTCCATTTCGTGCATAACATTAACTACTATCTAAGTTTTTTAAAAAGGGAAAAATGAAGTATTAGGTACAATACAAATAACATAAGAAAACCACGAGTACGATACACACTCAAAATTCCGGAGATAAGATACTATATATGAGAACGTAACAGTATGAGATCGTGCTACGAAGATTTGTAAGAAAGATGCAGCTGCGGCAGAGCGGGGGCGTGAGTAGCCAGCAGTCCGGCAGCCAATTGAAAAATTACTTATTTTGTATTTTTAGTGCCTCTTCAACTGTCACAGTACGCACTTCTGACCGCAGGGTATCTTTAAAGACAGCTTCTATTTCGACGTACCAAAGCCTCGCTAATACTTTGATGCCGCTATATTCTAAGAATTCGCCTGATCTCTTCGGCCCTGATGCCATCTGAAAAGGCTTCCACGGTTAGTTGTTCCTGAAATTCTCTTGGTGCACTCAGATATGCCAGGTGTGCCAGTCTCTCTATCGCATCGAGTTCTTGTAAGCTTTTCCCAACCTTTTGCGTCCTTCATTTTAGCTGACCCTGGTATACTTGGGCAAGGTGTTGGTCGCCATATCTCCAGTCTAATGCAGCTTCCAAGACTTTGAAGTCCCTTTGTTTCTCCACCGGGATGGTCTGAAGTAACTCTGAGGCTTGGCCCCTTATCGCCAGAACTAATGCCATAGCCTTTTCCTCGTTATCCCAGTACTTACTCTTTGACTTGACTGACTTCTGTCTTGACCACAACTACGTTATCTTCGACCTTATTTATCCCTTCTTTGATTTCGTTAGTGATTGAATTCATAGCGTCTTGTTGGATTTTCATTTGATCGCTCAGGATTTTCCTCAGTTCTTCCTGGCGTCTTTCTTGTTTCTCTTTTTCTTCTTGGCATTGTCTTTCTTGCTCTTCTTTCTCCTCTTGACGCCTTATTTCCAGGTCGTCCATTATTTCCTTCAATTCGTGTCTTTCTTCTTGACGCCGCCGGTAATTTTAAGTGGGCCGTAATTTAAAAACCAAAAATCAAAATGTTGTTAAATTCTGGATATAGCGGTTCTACAGCATGCTGATCAATAATATTGCTTTAGTTTTTCAACAAAAAAATGCCTAATATAATTTCTCGAAAAATCGATCCTTTTTTTCATAATAAAAATGCACGGCAATGACTGAAATATGTTTTGTTTCACTTAAAAAAGGTATAATAAAGGTCTTTGATGCCCATCCAAACTTGGTTAAAATTGGGTGACTAACAAATGAGCTACAAAGGTGTTACCGTGAAAAGTGGGACACACTGTAGATAAGTTATTTAATATAAGATTGATATAATTGCACATTCTTTGCGAGTTGTGGAAACGTAAACAGTTAGTTTTCTCATTATTAAAATATAAAAAGTTGCTAGAGAACCATGTATTTAAATTAAAAAGAGTAGCATTGCATGAATCTTAAAGTCCAGTTTCATTCTTACAAAATACAAGGACAGATGTGTCATCGATATTACTGTTAAATTTGTATTTGATACTGAATTTTCTACATCATGAATATAAAGTATGAAAAGAATAGGGCATTTAATAGAGCCCTGAGGAACTCTTATTTGAACATTCTTGATTTCAGATTGCGAAAAACTTTTGAAGCTGTCAGTAATGTAGTTAGATGGGCATATTGAGACCGGTTATTGATGGTCATCGTTAATAAATGAAAGGTGACAAATATGGATGGGTATTTTTTGCAAATAATTTTGAAGATTTTTTATGTACCTCGCTCCCTCGGAAGATAATGCAAAAAAATTGTTATTCATTGTTCCCCATTAAATGGTAAATAATTTTATGTAAAAGAGTAACTTTATTTCTAGATGTACTATCAGCCAGAGAAACACCGGCAGACAATTTTGGACCACCGTGTATATAATGGTAGGTTTGTTTAAGGCAAAATGTTGCACTATACTATAGGCTATTGTCCGCCTAACGGGGAATACGGCACTGGACCCATGCCAAAAAGGAAGGACATTAAAAGAGACGACAGTCCGAATACCGCCTTTGATCTCGGCATCACTGATTTGTTGACCTTGAGTAAATATCCCTTTAACTGGGTTTGCCATTTTACGAGCGAAATTGACCAGAGCCACATCGAGAAATGACGTCAAAACCAGGGTTGGCTCTAGGTGATTTGTCACCCCGTAAACATGTTTAAGGATATGTGACATTATGTGACACTCTTTCGAGAAGAACTGGAAGTATTGATGGGTATAATAATGATAATTATATTGATTTAACTGACGAAATAACATGCACAAAGTACAACAGGTAACCCAGCAAATATACTGCAATCAGACAGTATCAAAATAAAATAAACATAAATACCCAAATAGATAAGTACACAAATACAATTAAGTATTATAGAAAAAAGCAAAATGAGAAATCGAATTGGTTTGAACACATATACTTTGGCGCAACAATAACATGCAAGATTGCGGACATAAACTCGTTTACCGAATAGAAACGTTCATTAGTAAAAAACATTTTAGTTTCTGATTTAAGTTTATAATAATTCGATACATTTTTTAAATGTATTTGAAGTGAATTATACAAGGTGATACTGCCAGAGTCTATCGATCTTTTTGATCTTTTGAAAGCAGAAGTTTTGTGTTTGGGTATTACTTAGTAGTAGTGTTTAGTATTAAAGCGAATTAAAGTGTTAGTTTGTAGTTAACATGCTACTAGTAATTAGATGTTTTGTGTTAATCAAGTAATGTTTTTAATGTGTGACTTTTTAAATAAAGTGTCAAATATAATTATTAATTATTGTTTATTCTACAATAATTATATAATAATTCAATATTTAGATTGCAAATGTAGTAATTATGTTAAACTTCTAACTCAAGGAAATGATAAACACAACTTTTAACAAATGTGACTAATTTCAAAATGAAAATGGATGGAAATGTCAATATTTTTCCATGTTGTAAAAGTGGAGTAGCGTACTTAATCATTTTTTTTATAAGACTAACACACACATGTATTTTTAACTACCAATCACACGAGTAATGATCTAAAAAATATTTCTTGGAAAAAGAAAAAAATGGGGAGTCTAGGAAAATTTGAGGGTTTGTAGGTTTCACGCTTATTATTAAGTCCCTAACTAGAAAGGGCGCTTTTTTAACAGTGTAAAGAGGCGAAAAATGTGTTTTTTACAATAAATTTCTTATTTTGCGGAGTCAAATGCCTTCAATTCGATATTTTACTGACCTCTGTATGATAAAAATTGACCGAGAATATCAGACTGTGATACATCTTGGTATTAGATAAGTCATTTATTGAAAAATATAATCGACTTAATCAATCCTATCTAAAATCCATGTTGGCACTGTTCTACTTAACGCAATATGTTCCAGATCAGTGTTTGGCATGGGCAAAACTTATCCCTTGTATTAATTAATATGAAAAAATAAAATCAAGAACCACTTGCGTACAGTATTAGTGATCCTAGTATCCCGATCAAATTAGCAAAACCCAATTTGCATCCAATTTCATGTGGAACGACGCAGTTCAACAAAAATAACATATATTTCCGGCGGACACGTCCACGATACAAAACTATCGTTATATTTATTATACTGCAACGTTTCTCGCTGTTGCCCTTTTGATGTACCGCCTCGGGAAAGATCCCAATCTTTGTCGGAATTCTCAGATGCAGTCGTGGAAAGAATTAATCTGAAACTTTAGCCATCGTCATGGTCCTCTCTCTATTATGTTGGTGACACCATATGTAATCTGTGCTGTGGTTATGTGACTATATGATAGCATTGGTGTTATATGCCATATTATTACATTTTGTCGGTAATGGCAATGACGCTACATAAATTGGTATGACAATATAGAAGATACAGAAAACATTATTTAGCCGATTATCTATTTATAAACCATTTAAATTACGTTATGTATATTTTTGTTATTTATATATACAGAATTATCTTTGATTTGTTACGGTCAAAATTGTTATTCGGTCTTCAACAGCGATAAGCTGTCATTCACGTGAACGTCCTATTTAAGTGATTATTAGTTGTGGTTGTTTTGACGTGATATTTTCATTATTGGCCTGCAGTGATGACAGAAAAAGTTGTAAATAAATGATTTTCATTCATAAGCTACACGGCGCGTGGCGTATATTGTAGGTCATATTATCTGCCCGTCATAATTTGTATAAAGTTTGACAATCATCAGTACAGCTTAATTACATCCACATTCAGTGGAAGTATAGTAACGACAAAAAATTTTTTTAAAATTTTTATTGTTCAAATAGGCTTAAAATGTCATGAAACGTCGAGATTTTAAGTTTGAGCGAAAAAAAAAATTCTGTCTGCCGGTCTGTCTGTAACTTTTTTGTGCGCACGTTTACTCTGGAACCGTTTAAGATATTGACTTGAAATTTGGTACACATATGTACTTTAACGAGATCTGGAACTAGATTATATTTTCATGTTGTTCCGACGAAGGATTGGGAGGTAAATTGGGGTAAATTTGGGGTAAATGGGTAAATCAAGCAGGTAAGAGTCGATGAAATTGGTATTTGGTATATACAAGAGAAGCTACCGTCTCAAAAACATTTTTGGCATTAGCCACTCCCATTAAAACCCCCACTCCCTTATTAAAGGGGATGAAAAAAAATTGTGATTTAGTGTATGTATAAGAACCAGAAACCTCAAAATATTTTTTTACTTCATCCACCCACACTACCACCCCCCTATCACCACCCCCACCCCACTACCGATGTGAGGTATCGTTTTATGGGTTTTTGGGGTAGAGAATTTCAAATATTATATTATTGAAGTTCCATAAACAATTATTTCCACATACAAAGTTTTTTAGTTGTGAGTGACTTGGATAGAGAATCCTGGATGTGGAAGTAGTGATTCCTTGGGCAGCGGTTTTTTGGTAATATTTTTACGTGCATGTACCAGTTGTAAAGCAATAGTAATATTGTTTTTACGTAAAGGTGCTATAGTTGAATTTACTGAATCCAATACTTATCCTAATGTTACATAAGTAACATTGAATCCAATACTTATCCTAATGTTACATAAGTAACATTAGGATAAGTAATTGGTTTCAATAAATTCAACTATAGCACCTTATATAAATACCTAGCTTTTTGCATACTGTTGCTTTAATTAATTCTAGTTAGTCAAGAAGATCTAAAACATTACTTTAAAACCGTTATTAGATTGAATTGAATTGGATTGTTATCAATCAAAACAAATATTCGTCTCTAAGGAGATTTGAATTACTCGATATAACTTATAACATTTTAAACTAAAAATAATAATTACTCGCACTAAAAATAAAAGACTCTTGAAAAGGCTAAGACCCATTTTAGGAAGTTAACTCCCAATTTCATAATAAACCAGGAGTATTTTTCTAAAAAATTTAAAACTAACGTTAGGCTTTGAAAAACATGTCTTATTCAAATTGTAATTCGTTTACAGTCGACTGAAAAAATTATACAGTTTTGCGGAAGACAGATCTAGAGACAGCCCTCCTACATCAAATCATGGGCCCCGGTACCAAATTCACTGGCGGGCCCCCGCGCCTAATAATTAATGAGCGGGGGGGGGGGGGAGAAATGTGAAAGAAATTTTTTTGGCAACATATCTGGCGGGCCCCCGCGCTTAATAACTGATGAGCGGGGGGGGGGGATTTGAAAAAAAAATTGTCCAGATCTCATAATTAATAAGCGAACATTGCGTTTACTGATCAAACTGGGCCCCTAAAGTTCATAATGAAGAACCTCAGTACTTAAGAAATAAATTAATTTCACGAGATCACTTGCATAATAAGTACAAGATATATACAAAATTTTTTGGTGCCTCAGCATAAAACTACGATTTTTCAAAGATCATTTACGTATTTTGCATCTGATCTTTAGAATGAACTTCCAAATGAATATAAACAATATAAGTAAATCGAAAAAAAAAAAATATTAAAATTGTCAAAAATTACATTTTGACTGATCAGACAGGAGACTTGATGCTGCGTTGTGGATGCGCATATATTTCTATTTTTTTTTTTCGATATAATTTTATTTACTTTTAACCTTTTTGTTTCGCTTCGCGAGGTCTGCCCGTTCCCCTTGTCGGCTGGCACGTCTGAGTGCTGCTGTCATTATTATTGTTGTTATTATTATAAAATATAACATTTGTTAGTTTACAATTCATTACTGAATATTAAAAAATAAAATAATTTTTATTTTTTTCTTGAAATTTAAATGTATATATTATTATATTTTTTTATAATCTTAGATTTAGGTTATCTGTATTTAGGCAAATGGAAGAAGAGCCCTCCTACAGTTCAATTTGTACCATTTTTAGTTTAAGTATAATAAATGTATTAACTATTGTTATTATTATTGATCAATACAGACTCCAATAATGCAATATAAATAAGTCGACTCTGGAGTACTATCGCTGGGTTTTATTTACGCTGAAAACTTATATTAGACAACATTACAAAAAAAACGCAACTTTTCAAGTTTTTTCTCAAATATCTCTAAAACTAAGCAAGATAGCGTAACAAACTATAAAACTATACATACTTTTTTGTAATCAGAAAATTGTGTACAAAATATTAAACAAATCAAAAGCAAGGGTTACTAAAGGTTATGAAATAAAGTTTCGCCCAGTCACCCAGTTAACTGGACCTTATTACCTAATTGATATTGAAATCAGTTAAAAATACAATTTATTACGTTATGTTTTAACCTACGATAGCGTAGAAAGGCCATGCCTGGCACTGATATTATTTTATTAAATCAGAATTCACAAATTCATTCATAAATTCATAATTGTATCGCGGAATTCAACTCACATTTGTTAATTCGGAATTCACAAAAACCAAAACGCTTGGAGGCTGCACTCATATACTGTATTCGAGAACGTTTCACCAACAATGTTCAGCGGTCATCATTTGCAGATAATTAAAGCTAAAGAAAATTTAAGAATGTATGCTGTACTTATATCAAACGTAATTCAACAAATTCAACCAATGTCGTCATCCCTATCCAAACTCTGTCTCGACTTGACAAACTGTGACCTGCTCACCCGAGTGCTAACCGATAATAGTGTGGTGGCTTAGCGAAAAGATCGTGAGCTGCTGGATTAAAGCTCAAAATTTTTCATACTTCTTATATACCCTCAGTACTATCAATTCAGGGGGGGGGGGTACCCGATTTCAGTGTCCGCCATCTTGAAATACGACGTCATCTTTGTTTTCTTTGGAGTGTACCTGTATAATTTCGACTTTTATTTGGTTTTTACTAAATATCTCCCCGACTTCTGGGTTTGTAGCAAAAAGGATTTAATTTAAACTAAATTTGCAACAATGTGAGACCAGAGCCGCTTTTGTAACTTTAATATTTTGCGAGATACAAGCTTCCAAAGTTTTAGACTTTTTCAGGTTATTAAGAAAAATCTATATTTTTGTCTGTTTCGCTAAATATCTTCAATGAAGTCAGTTTTGCAGCAAACATTGTTTTATTAATGTTTAAGAAGAATAAATAGGCTACAATGTGAGTAAAGAAAGACATCGATACAATCACAATTTGCTGAGATAATGTATTTGACCATGTTACAAACGTTTCAATAAAAAAAATTACAGAATAACTATTAACAAAATAATCATAAAAATTATATTTATAATGTCGTTATTATTATATTTATAATGTTGTTGTTTACTGTTCATAGTGGCCTTTGCAATGACAAAGAACTGTGCAGGCAAGTGCAGCCTTGTTACAAACGCAATTCTTAGAGCAAAGGGATTCGGCCTCCTTACATCCGCACTTGATTAATTCCCTACAGCTTTTGCTTGCTTCCGGTATAGACATCCAAATTGGTTACCATGTCTCTTCGTTTCTTTTCCATCCAAAGTTAGCCGGAGTATGGTGCATTTTGGAGTGATTTCAAACTGGTTAACCAGATGCTAGATTGATAGATGCAGCAATTAGTGTGTTGAATGAGGGCATCCTATGCGGGCGGTAGACTTTGCATCATCTTTACTTTTTTCCTTGTGTGAAGAGATCCCCTCTGAGCCTCTTGATGCTGTCAAGCTCTGTTATGTCATCGTACAGAATGCATGTGAATCGTTCTATGAGTTCAAATGCCTTTGTTTTAGCATCTACTGGTTGAAATGGATGTTTTGCAGAGAAGATAAATCCTTCAGTGCCTGCTTTCTATGTCTTCCATGCTGACTTTTCCCCTTACCAAAAAATTGTGATGTAGTGCCTGAACCCATGAAAGCATGGAAAAAGGGCAATGCCTGCGACATATTTTTTCCGAGCTCTTGACAGATGGTGTTTATCCTTACCAAATGCAATCCAAAGTTGAATATTAGGTTTGTAAGTTTGTACCTCGAAAAAGATGCCCACTAGTACCACAATAACATCTGTGTCAATTGTACTTATGAGGATGTTGGTTGCACCCTTTTGCAATGCATCCAATAATGAAGACACATTCTGGTATCAGCTTCATCGTGGTCAGTTTCGGACATTGATGCACTGTTATTTTTTGAAATAACAGATTTATCATAGGCGATGCATATTTCTTTACCTTCTCTGCGACTGCATCACTTAGTAGGGTAAACAGTTCTGTCTTGTTCTCTGAATTCTTCAGGAATGTAACAAAGTTTTTGGGAAGTGTGGTTTCTCTTGTGACTTTTTCTCCTTTCTCCCTTCCCTCTCTTCAGACGTTTAGTTTCCTTCAGACTATCCGGCTTGTATATGTCCCATAAAACATCGATTCGTAGGCAATCCTAATGAAAAAAAAAAAATACCACTGCCAGAAACACTGGAAGAAAAATGTGATCGCGTCGTATTTAGAAAGCCTGGATGCTTGTATCTAGCAAAATATTAAAATTACAAAAGCAGATCTAGTCTAAAGTTGTAGCAAATTTAGTCTAGATTAAAATTGATTCGAATAGTGTTGCTGTAAACCCAACTGATTTTCGTAATATACCTGAAAAAAGTACAAAACTTTGGAAGCTTGTATCTCGCAAAATATTAAAGTTACAAAAGCGGCTCCGATCTCAAATTGTAGCAAATTTGTTTAAATTAAATCCTTTTTGCTACCAAATAAACGTTGAAAATTTACAGTTACAGTTCAAAGAAAACAAAGATAGCGTCCTATTTCAAGATGGCGTACACTGAAATCAGGCACTCCCTCTTGAGATTTAAGAACTCTGCAAAATTTGGCGCTTTAATAAAGCAGGTCACGATTTTGGTTAGTATTTCTTTTAAGACACCACACTATAAAGCGGGCTATTTGGGATAGGTAAGGCCCTTGTCACTGTTGAGACTATTTTTAGATTTTGCAAATTCTTTGGTTTCTAAAATTTTGCTATTCTTCATTTATTACATTCATATTTAACCTTTGGTTGTTTATCATAGGAGACTCAAAACATAAAATTAAATCAAACTAAAGATCCGGTATTTACTAAATTAGTTGTAAGGATTATAATATGAATATGTTGGACTAGTGAAATGTCCAAGTATCAGTAAAGATTTAAGGAGCAGAATATGACCCATCTCAAAAATCGAAGAACTGAAAAGTTTGGGTTGCCCAGCAAAGCATAAAAATCATGGAATAGGTATCAACAGTTTGGGGTTAATTATAGAAACATCAGAAATAATAGGTAGATGGATGCGTTTTAAAGCCTAGAATTTGCAAAATGTAACAGCAGAATGAATGGTGATAAATGCCTTATCCCACATAGCCCGCAATATTGGTTTCGGGCTGCGTTGAAGCATGACATTAATTTAGTACAAATACAGCATATTGTTTAATTACTTTCACGTCCAGTGGAAATATAGTAACGACAAAAAAATTTTTTAAAATTTTTATTGTTCAAATAGGCTTAAAATGTCATGAAACGTCGAGATTTTAAGTTTGAGCGAAAAAAATTTTCTGTCTGTCTGTCGGTCTGTCTGTCTGTAACTTTTTTTTGTGCGCACGTTTACTCTGGAACCGTTTGAGATATTGACTTGAAATTTGGTACACATATGTACTTTAACGAGATCTAGAACTAGATTATATTTTCATCTTGATCCGTCGAAGGGTTGGGGGGTAAATTGGGGTAAATTTGGGGTAAATGGGTAAATCAAGCAGGTAAGAGTCCACGAAATTGGTATTTAGTATATACAAGAGAAGCTAAGGTCTCAAAAAAAAATTTTGGCATTAGCCACCCCCATTACCACCCCCACCCCCTTATTAAAGGGGATGAAAAAAAATTGTGATTTAGTGTATGTACAGGATCCAGAAACCTCAAAATATTTTTTACTCCATCCACCTCCCCACTACCACCCCCCTAACACCACCCCCACCCCACCACCGATGTGGGGTATCGTTTTATGGGTTTTTGGGGTAGAAGATTTCAAATATTATATTATTAAAGTTCCATAAACAATTATTTTCACATACAAAGTTTTTTCGTTGTGAGTGACATGGATAGAGAATCTGGATGTGGAAGTAGTGATTCCTTGGGCAGCGGTTTTTACTTTAGTTTCAATCATCTGTAGATGACGCCAATACGGTTAGAGGAACGCGCGTCTAGTATAGTAATCGAAACTACTCCATCCCCGTGAATTCTAACTTAACAATTGTGATTTCGACATAAAACTGTGAATTCCGAGGTACAATTATTAATTCCGGCTTAAAAATTCTGAATTCTGAGATAACAATTGTTAATTCTGAGTTAAAGAAGTATCAATAGCATGGCCTTTCTATGCTTTCGTATTAATCGGACGACTCGGTGAAATGTTATTTCATAATTTTTAAAGCCGTATTTTTTAAGACAGGTTCATTCAAAAAGAAAAAAATCAACCGTGTTAATGGTAAAAAACTCCTGACATGGCTGTGCCTAAAAATGAAAATTCAATTAGTTTTTCTCTAAATCGGTTAATAATAAGTACCAAATAATAATTTTACTTCCACATCCAAATAGTAATAGTAAAAAAATATTTGAATTTTTTTTCAAATAGGCTTAGAATGCCATGAAACGTCGAGATTTTAAGTTTGAGCAAAAGAAAAATATGTCCGTCTGTTTGTCTGTGGGTCTGTCATTCTGTCTTTCTTTCTGTGCACGGTTTGTGGTATTGACTTTTGGTACGCCATGTATTATAACAAGATCTGGAACTAGATTATATTTTCATCTTATTCCACTAATGTGTTGGGGTGGTAAATACGGGTAAATAGGTAAAGCAAGCAAATAAGAGTAAATAAAGAGATTTAGTGTATGCACGAGAAGCCAAGATCTCAAAAATGTTTTGGCATAAGCCATCTCCACTCACCACCCTCACTCCATTATTAAAGGGAGTAAAAAATAAAATTGTGATTTAGTGTAAATACAAATCAGTCACCCTCACTATCATCCCTAGTTCCCACTACTGATGCGGCATATCGTTTTATCAGTTTTTGGGTTAGACGATTTGAAATATTATATTATTAAACTTCTACGAACAATTATTTCCACATAGTGCAAGTATAGTCAATTTTTGTACACCCACATTCAGTGGAAGTATAGTAATGCAAAAAAAATGGAAAATTTTTATTGTTCAAATGGGCTTAGAATGTCATGAAACGCCGAGATTTTAAATTTGAGCAAAAAAAATGTCTGTCGTTCTGTCTCTGCAACTTTTTTTTTTGTACGCACGATTACTCTGGAACCGTTTAAGATATTGACTTGAAATTTTCATTGTAAGAGACTTGGATCTGGATGTGGAAGTAGTGATTCCTTCGGCAGCGATTTTTATTTTTGTATGGACATTGTTTTCCAAAAAATTGGCGGATGATCTGAAAATTATTAACACCCTTTAAATTAACAGTTAAGTAAACAGTTTCCCTTCCCTGTCTACCACTACTTTATGGTCATGATGCCAGTTGATTAGCTTGCACTTGTTGTCAAAGCCTGACGTCCTGGATCCGAAAGTCGAATTTTTTAGGTCGAATATAATGAAATTAAAAACAAAAGTTCAATCATCATCAGAGGACCTCAAAAAAAAGTCTTTATGGCGCAACCAATTTTGATTCCGAGCGTTTTTGCGACACGGACGCGTATAAGCTACTAAACTACTGAATATACAGGGTTGGGCAAATGTGTGGAAACACCCGATTTCTGGCTATACTATAAGTTCGATTAAAAAATACCCTTAACAGAAGTTTTTGTAGTATTTTTATTCTATTCAGTGACGTACTTTGATTTTCAACAGCAATACTATTTTTTGAGATGTGACGTCATCGGCAGTTTTTTTAAATAGATGACCCTATATATTTTTACATTTTCAGATAGACAATTTTTCATCAATTATAGTGATATAGGGTTTGGTGGGTGTGCGACTTGTGGTTTTTTAAATATTAAATAAAATAGTAAAGCAAAGAGATGGCTGTTTACATTTTAATTATTGTCAACAGGGCTATCTGATAAAAAAACATTCGTTTTTAGTCGAAGAGGGTATATAGAATGGCCACCGCGATCGCTAGATTTAAGCCCTTTAGACTATTTTCTTTGGGGTCATTTAAAATCCGTTGTCTATAGGACCAAGCTTCAGTCGTTAGAAGAGTTGGAAGATCGAATTAGGATGGCTGTTCAAGAAATATCACAGCATGCTGTTCAAAGCTCTATAAGAGCTTTGAATATTTTCTTCGTTTCTCAATGTTAAAGTGCTCAATATTTTCTAATAAGAAATTTAATTATCATTAACTAATAAATATTTATTTCACTTTATTTTATTATTTTATTTAATATTTAAAAAACCGCAAGCCGCACAACCACCAAACCCTATATCACTATAACTGATGAAAAAGTGTCTGTCTGAAAATGTAAAAATACACATGGCCATCCGTTTAAAAAACTGCCGATGACGTCATATCTCGAAAAATAGGGTAGATGTTGGAAATCAACGTACGTCACTGAATAGAATGAAAATGCTACAAAAACTTTTGTTAAGGGTATTTTTTAATCGAACTTATAGTTTAGCCAGAAATCAGGTGTTTCCACACATTTGCCCAACCCTGTATAATAGTAAAGGACCCCGCACATTTCTTATTTAAATTGGGGTACAATCAAATTGGCTGAATTTTTAATATGTTGTAGATTTCGACTTTCTGATCAAATGCTCTCATGGGTCTAACTCGATTCTATGTCTAATTTCCGAGATACAACTATAAATTCTTGTAAAATTTTATATCTTGTCGAACTTTTATTTTTTGATTGGGTATTAGAGGTCAAAGAAGCAATTTCCGAAAGTGTTCCATTCAAAGTTTTTTGATCAGAAAGACACATACTTGTCAAAAATGTTTTAGCCAATTTCACCGAATATTTTTTTCACTAAACTTATTTTTATATAGATTTCCCGGCTCCTTCGCCAACATTTTTAAAATCTTAATTTTTTTGTTAAAACAACAAATGTTTTAGTGCAAAATATTATAAAGGGCTATTAGCACGTATCACAATATAAAATGTATGCAGAAATTAGGAATTCGATTTTTTTTTATTGATCAAGAGGTCATTCTTGTAAATTTCTTGAGCTGTATCTCGGAAACTAGACAGGACCGCGTTGGGCCTATGGGAGCTTTTGATCAGAAAGTCGAAATCTGTAACATATTAAAAGTTCAGTCAATTTGACTACCTTAATTTGCATAAGATATGTGCGGGGTCCTTTGTTAAGATCATTTCTGTAGATGATTTTTTGCTCTAGATACAAAAAGCGTACATATAGATTATTACCCTCTGGCTTAGTTTTAGAGATATTTTAGGAAAAACTTTAAAGGTCGCGTATTATTTACAACTCCTATGTATGTTAAACTTGTTGATGCAAAATTAGTCCCTGTTACAGTACCTATCCTGGACACAATGTATTCTACATATTTGCAATACTGATTAAATATGAGCTTCAATATCAACATGAATGGCTCATTAATTATAATAATGAAGAAGTAAACGCTTCCATATTCTGATTTCAAATTCGCAAAATACTTGAATATGAAAATAAAACAATAATTACTTGTAATGAATGTAAAATAACATTTTGTAAAATCAGCATTTAAGAAGTTATTTCACAGTATTACCTATAAGTATAAATGTGAAAATAAAAGTCAAATATACCTACGCATATTTTTCATTCTTGGCACCGAGTAATTCAATCAAAGCATTTTAAAACGACCCTTTCAAGGTACCTACCTGGGGCCTATTAAAACTGTCGTAACATTTCGTTCCTTTATTTCCTAATGCGGGAGTTTCTTGTCCACTAACACACTTTATAGTGAATATTAGAATAAAACTTAATTTAGGGAAACTTTTCATTTTTATTAAGTACATTAATTATCACACAATATTCACTAACGGTTTGTGGGGTTCCGGTTTAAAATGTTTAATTTTAAAAACACACACAATTTTAAGTACACATCACAAATTACGTGTGGATCGTAGTAAAAAATAATACGGTTAAATAAAACAAGAAGCGCTACCCATGCTTCCACACTCACGCATTATCGACTCAGCCGGTCTTCAGTCACCCGCCAAACGCTGCTGCCCACTGCACCACACAGACGCTAACACAGCAGAACTTGGGATGCTGTATGATCTCCAGATGCCTACAGAGGCCGAACAGTGAACACTTGTGCAAAGACTTACTACTGTCTGAATTGTACAGGGTTGCATTTAGCGGACTAGAGTAAATGGGTAGTCCGTGATCCGTAGATGCGGATATTATCGACCTCGATTATATTGCAAACATAGATTCCGTAAAAAAAACAAATTTGCAAGATAATATATCCATTATCAAACAAACCTATATTGAGAACAGATATGTGAAAAACAAACAATTTTGTTGTACGTATGTTGTTTTAATTCTAAATTTTAGATGCCATCGTTAACGTTATAAAATTGAAGATTAACTAATTTATCATAGAAAAAAAATTTTATTGTGGTTTTGTTAGAATTTTTTTATTTTAATCAAAATTTTTAAAAATAGTATTATACTATTTTACATATGTTCTACATTTGAAATAAAAATTTTATGCGTAACAAAAGTTTTATTAGGTAGTCAGCAACGCCCTATTGTACATTCATTTACAATCCTGTCAAGAGGGGGGGGGGGGTACCAGGGTGATCCCCCCCCCCACGGGCCCGGGCTCATTTTAAGGGACCCTCCCCCGCTCATCAAAAATATTTTTGGACCAAAATGATTTTTTTCGGATTTCTCCCTTCCACTCATCAATTTTCAAAAAAGATCCCCCCCTCCGGGCCCGTATTTTCTCTCCACGGCCTTGTTCATTTAAAAATAATATTATTGAAAATACCTTCATAAAATTTTGAAATAAAGAAACCGCTACCTAAGGAATCACTACTTCTACATCCAGATTTCCTATCCAAGTCTCTTACAGCGAAAAAAAAAATTATTCAATATTTTCACTCCACTATGAGGAAATAATTGCTAATAGAACTATCCTAAAATCACATGAAACGATATGCCACATCGGTAACGAGGGTGATGGTGTGGGTGGTGATGAGAGGGATAGAGGACGAAGGAGGTGGATGATGTCAAAAAAAAATTGAGGCCCTTGGTTCTTGTACCCACCCTAATCACAATTCTATGTTTAATCCCCTTTAATAATGGAGTGGAAGTGGTAATGAGGGTAGCTCATGCCAAAAAAGTTGAGAGTTCGAATTTTCGCACATGCACTAAATCCCAATTTTATGGACTTACTGACTTGCTTTAGCAACTTACCCCCATTTACCCTCAACCCTTCATAAGATCAACATACAATTTAGTTCTAAATGTTATTATAATATATAGGTGTACCAAGTTTCAAGTCAATATCATAAACCGTTCTTCATTAAACGTGGGCACAAAAAAGGCACAGAACGACAGGCCCTACAGACAGAATTTTTATTTCGTTCAAACTTAAAACCCCGACGTATCATGACATTCTAAGCCTATTTGAAAAACAAATTATTTTAATTTTTTTTATCCTTACCTCGATGTGGAAGGAATTGATATATCACCCAATCTACGGAAAATTCGTTCGAACCTGCGAGGCTCACTGTGTATTTGCCCCAAAATTGTAAAAATACGCAATTTATACAAATCGCACGTTTCTGGCGTTCACCTTTATGACGAATATGGCCCAGTTTCAATGGGGAATATTCTACCATTTTATTTTACATATGTTCTAAAGGAACAAAAATTTTAAATCGACATACGTTAAGAAATGGTCTGCACGCATGCACATACATAGACACTTAGAATCATTCAGACGTATACACATGCGTATCTACGTCAATTGGAGCGATATGACAATTGGACGCATATGACAATTGGATGCATAAGACAATTGGACGCGATAAAGTAGGACGTGTAACATTGGACGTGTTCTTAAAAAAATTCATGTATACACACTCTAACCTTACCTAACCCATCCTTAATAATAATAATAATAATTACAAATACAACATAGAAACAGACTCACCATGAAAAATAGGTTACACTAAAAAAATATGGTTAACATAACAAAATAATCATCCCAAAAAATTATCAAAATATAACATAGAAATTATAAAATATAATTTATTTACACTTGCAGTTGGTCAATTCTCGCAAGTAGCAAGATGCTTGCATAATCAGCAACTACTGTTTGTAATCATGACAAGGCTAGGCGATATGATTATTTTTAATAAACGAGTCCAATGTAACATATTCTATTTTAGTCTTATTCGTCCTATTGTCGCGCGTCTAATTCAACGAGTCTAGTTGTCGCGCGTCCAATTGACGGGACACCACACACGCACACCCACGCGCTCACTCACACCAACACATATAATATACAGACACTCACACGTTTTTATTCGATATCAGAGTTCAGTGTGTTATTGAAACGAATTTATATATAAAATCGTCTACGATGCTTATGACATTTTTTCGTCCGGTTTTAATATAGTGATTATGAATTCAAACCTCCGATTAAAGAACTTATAAGTTCTTTAATTGGAGATACAAACAGACGCAACGAAGTGAACCAGGAAGCAGTTGACAAACTGCACTAGACTAGAAAATTCTGTCATGTTTCAAACAATATAGAAACTTCTGAATTAAAAGAACAATAATAATAGTTGTATAAATCAAGAATTAATTATCAGTAAGTAAGCGTACCTACTGTAAAAACCTAGAGAAATTATATTTAGTTGCCACTAGTTTCAATTCATTTAGCGTTTTGAGTTTCTCATTAAAGATAGAGCAAAAATCCAAATTCCAGATTATAATGAAAAACGTTTTGAAGCCCTAAAATAGCAAATATATTGTGTGTGTGTCACGTGTCTGCCTGTGCTTTTCACTTCCCTCGAACACGCCTCAACATGGACACCTGAAATTTTAGACATGAGATCTGGGAATTCCATGGTAGAACGCTATCGAATATGAGTGAAATTAGTGTTTGGATTTAGGGAGGACCCAAAAACAATTGTTTCCTGGAATCTGAAAATGTTTCAAATAAAAACGCTGATACAATAAAAATATATTTTTTGTAACCACGGTTTAAACTTGTGATTATAAATTCCTTTATAGTGCTTAGTACAAATATGATTTCGAATAATTTTTAACACGTATAGTTTCTAAGTTACAGCTATTTTATTTCCTTCAATATATTAGCACAGGTAAAATTAAAATTAAAAGCCTGAAATTATTTAGAGATGTAGACGGATTTTTAGGGAACAAAAAAGTGATATCTATCACAGATGTCTCTTGCTTTCTCGTCAGATAAGACGAAAACTTGCGTTCTACCTAAACAATTTTATAAGATGAAAAATACGTATAGAGTATGAGATGAACAGAAAGTACTACAAAGGTACATCCACTCCAAACCAATTGTTTTGAGTGAATACACTATGAAACTTTTGAAAGTTTTCGCCATTATTACTTGTATGATTCATAACTTCGTTCAGCTAATCTGAGTACTTAAAAATATCGTACTCTGAGCCTTCCAGTATGCATACCTCGGTACAGTACCATCCAAAGATAACAATAAGTCTTCAGGTATTCAGGTAGTCGCAATCATTTTAAAGTGGTAAACAACTGATACACTACACTGGCGTAAAATGCATAATATAATAAAATAGAATATAACGTTATATTTCTAATAAATGTGTTGCTTAATGTAAATAGGGATATAAAATATTTACTTGTACACTCAAAGAAATAGTATGGGTAAATTCAACAAAAAAAATGGTTAACTAACAATATCGTTAATTTTGTTAAACTAAATTATATTGATGGTATTTTTAAACAAAAGGTGATTGTTATTTTAATTAATAAAAAGTTGTCGTACAACAAAACAAACATTAACTTAAAAAATAGATGAATAGGACTATTATTTTTTTCGTCTGACTATTATTTTGTTGAATTCTGTCAAATTAAACTAGATAATAGTATATTTTATTTTTAACTCTTGTCGAATTGTAATTGTAAACCCAGTAGCAGTTTGCTCTACTATTATAGTTGACAGATAAACCAATATTATTGTAGAGTTAACCCGCAGTTCTGTTTACATAAACATAACATCGTTCTGCCATCCACTTTGATGAATTAAGACGTCGCATCAGCGCTTTTGTTTGCAAATAGTATGGGTTAAATCAATCAAAAAAATAGTATATGTATTGTTCATTTTGTTAAATTGAAGTATATTTAATAGTAGTTTTAAACACACAACAAAATAAACATTAACTTAAAAAATAGGTGCAAAAGACTATAATTTATTCATCTTACTAATAATTTGTTGAATTTTGTCAAATCAAACTAGATAAATAGTAGACATTATTAAGTATTATCGAAATATAATTCTAACCAAGTATTAGTTCGCTGTGTTATTGTACTTTGTAGACAAACCAATATTATTGTTGTCTTCTAGAAGTTCTAAAAGGGAATTATCATAAAATTTGCTTGCTTACCACGTAGTCTATTACAGAAATTATTCCTAGGTGACGCCACATACAAATCACTCACAATAATCAATCATGCATTATCTTATACTCTTATGAATTTATAGAAAATTAATAACATGATTGCAATGTTGAAATTCTCTCAGGGATCATCGATATATTTGGATGGATCTTATAAACGATCTCTAATATTTGGTTTGGGTCGTCTGATGTCTCAATACTGAGATTTTGGCCAACCAAAAAAAACTTCAACATGCAATAACGTGTAGATCAACCTAAAAATTAGTTAGTGAACAAAAAACAAAGTCGTTGTACTATTTAATTGTAGACCAAATTGAAAATGGTTAGTGAACATAAAAAAATGTCATTGTATTATTTAATTTGTTGTTCTACAAGAAGATATGAACTACTATTTGTTTACGAAAACAAAGTTGTATGGCTATTCTTTTCTGATTGATTTAACTATGAAACTAGATAGGCGCGATTTCATATGCTCTTTTTGGTTGAATTCACCTATCATTTTCTTTGAGTGTAAGTATAATAATTTGTAATCTGTATTAAAAATCTATATCTAAAGTTTTTTAAAACTATTGTGGTGGAGAACCAGGAAATATTATGAAGATGTTATTTTTTGGTGGGGTACAATGTTTTAAATTCTTACAATCGATCACGATCTCTATCTTTAGGTATTTTCCTCAATGTTATTATTTTACATATTTAATATTTCACCAAACGAATATATTATAACCTGACTTGCATCCCGTTTCAAGGGATGCAAGTCAGACACCCTTGTAAAAGATTTCGTACTGTAAAAAAATATACATACGCATATAGGTAGGTACGCATAGCAACAACTAAACCTGATTTAAAAGCATTTCAGAACGTTTATATGAAATATGTGAATTTTTATTAATAACTTAAATATACTAGATTTTTTTTAGAATGTCGGCCCTAAAGTTTCTGAAATAAAAGCGCCCCCCCCCCTCTGGGTGGAGGGAGAGGAAAAATGAAAATTTGTTATCAATATGTTATTAAAAAATTTAAAAAATATATTTTTGGAATCCTTACATTTAGACCTTTCAAAATTTTCATCTAGGTAGTGGAGTATCGCCACAACCTGGATAACAATTTTGTTAAAAAAAATCCATATGTTGGCACACAAGAGGGCGTTAGAATATATTTTTGAGTTGTTATAAAAATATTATTGGGTATTCAGGACATAACTTTCAAAGAAATCATTTGTTCCTTTCATATACCATTGAACAGAGTGCCATTAGGCACTACTGAACCTCGCCCAATAAAATTGTTTGCATTTTTTTTTACTGTTAATTTTGTTAATAAAGTCCTTTATTATTATTATTATTATTATTATTATTATTATCTAAATCTCTGATCATGCCAGCATATCCCAACTACACACTTTTTTCTTTATTATGAAATTACCTACTTTCTGTACATTGTTGCCCTAATCTGAGCAGGCTAAAATTCTAGTTAGGTGAATAATGTTGCATATTTATTTTTGAGTTATTAACTACTAAGCTGCCCGAGGAAAAGCAAACTCTAGCTGTATGTGGAATTTCATGCTTATTATTTTAATAGTTTCGGATATAAGCTGCCGTGTCGGACGGACGGACTGGCGGAAAAACGAGTCATCCTATAAGGCTTCTGTATTTCACTTTTGATTACAGAACCCAAAAAAATATCTGCGTGTGGTGTGTGTCTATCTGTTTACCTTCACGTTAGTGCGTACCTACTCAATTTAAAAAACAAAAACAATAATTTTTGGAACATTTATGTATAAAAAATGATCACTTGAGCCGTGTAAAATTTTTGGTAAACTATGATATTTGATAACAAGTGATAGATACGAGTCGGTCGCCAAGAGAAGTACAAGTGCGGAAAGGCGCTCCGGCCTTTATCGCTATAAAATCGGTAAATTCATTGTGAACTGAGATCATACTCAAGTCAACTACAGCAATCTTATGTTCCGCATCGGAATATACAGTTCAGTGCGTGTTCGAATTAATACGTGATTAGTTATTTAATTAAAAGTGTGGTGTGAAAGTATTGAGCTTTAATATTCACTTCGTGATGCAACCAACCCTCAAGAAATTGAAAAGGACCGAACGACCCCATAAAGGAAGCAATAAATCATCACAAGCCAAGTCCCTACATTTTACCACTTATACCTTTAAACTAAAAATGTAAAAACAGAAGAAATCATAACACATACAGAGAAGAGGCATACCACGGCAACAGTGGAGATAAATTGGAGGAAGAAGAGAAAGCAAAAAATGAACGAATCAAATTATGGAACAGGCAAAATAAACAATGAATAATGCTCTGTGGAGCCAAAAGGACAAAGGAGTAACCCTCAGAACTTATCACCGGAGCAAAGTTGGAAACGTTCATATGGTTTTTCCCCAAGGAAATGGTATCTACACACAAGAAAAATGGACAAAATACTGAATCTAGGAACGTAAGATCAGATCATATCCTAGTAGGCAGGGAAGCGGGCCAGGAGCGTTAAAGCGCGCGGGGGGGGGCAGAGGTAACTGGGAAAGAAAAGCGAGGAGAAAATGAATTTCACAAAGAAATCGCATTGATATATGCTCTACCAGAATCAGAGACGGAGGAATCAGAAGAAGAAGAAGATTTGTAGGAGCAGAAATACAAAATGAGGACCATAAACACTTCAAATCACGACACAACACATATTTCACAGGAAAACTCAGAAGAGGCAGAAGTTCAGCACCAAAACCACAAAAAAGGGAACTTAAACGCTCCCTCACGACACAATGCGGTAACGCATCTCACAAATACCTACACCTCCCATCCCACATTCCTTTACCATGCGCCATGTGGCTCTCGCTGCTGGCAACAAGCATGACCTTAGTCCAACCCAGCGTGGACGTAGCAGGCCCAGCTGTATAACCTGGGAGTGGCACCAATGCCTACCACACGCTGGTAAATCAATCAATCAACTACGATTGATGACAACTTTGGAACGAAATGGTACTAATATGGCTTCGTAACAAACACATTTAAAAAAAGTAGTAGTACGTCGAGGTGCACCACAAGGCTTTATTTTGAGCCCGTACTTTTCCCTGTATATGTTAATGACCTACCAGATTTTATTGAGATTTTCATTTTTATCAGTGGTGGGGGTGTCTGATGCTAAAAAAAATGTTGAGGCCTTTGGTACTTGTACATACACTAAATCACAATAACTTCCATATCTAGGAGGTATGGTAACTGCCAAAAAATTTTTGAATTTTTTCTTGTTCAAATAGGCTTAGAATTACATTAAACATCAAGATTTTAAGTTCGAGCAAAGAAAAATTATGCCTATCTGGTATTCGACCTATCTGTAACTTTTTTTGTGTGGGACTACTCTGGAACGGTTTACGATATTAATCCAGTAAATAAGTCGGAAAAAAGTGTAAAATGTGGTAAAGTGGTGGAGCAGCACCGATTTGAAAAATTCCTTTTTTCACATGTTCCCTAGACCCCCATAATGTAGCTGTCATAAAAATTTTTATAAAATTAATATTTCGCCTCGGAAATGGGCTCTAGGAGATTTTTTGGCTCGTTGATCACGAATCCGAGGTCCAAATTGAGAAATTCCATATTCCAGTATGGAATTCGTGCCATTCTTTGATGGAAATTCCACTTTTTCGGACGGAAATTTAAATATGAATATTGTGCTGCGGAAGTGTGCTCTAGGGGTTTTTTTGGGTCGCTGATTACAATTCCGAGGTCCAAATTGAGCAATTCCATATTCCAGAGTGGAATACGTGCCATGGAAAATTTCATTTTTTCATAAAAAATTTAAATATTAACGTTTTCCCACGAAAATGTGCTCTGTGATATCGTTTGGGTCACTGAATACGAATTCGCGGTCTAATTCAAGTAATTCCAAATATCTCATCAAAAATTTCTTTCCAACAAAGATAATAAAAAAAATTTCATCTAACTATTGCAAGACTCCTTAATGTAAGTCCATTATGTGCAAAGGCGATGCTGACCGGACCATTGCTACTGAAGCTATCATAAGCGAATGCTATCCAAATAAAAAAAGTTGTCGTTGACAGCATTAGGGGACGATCAAGTGATTTATTTCCTGAAACCAAAAAGCAGCAGCGGGGCCGTAGATAGGAAAATATTCTCAACAAAGAGCTTAGATAAAGAATATGCAAACACTAAGAAACATATTCTTTTTGCACATGCTGTGACATGACGTCGGCTTTTTTGAATCGTGGCAAAAAGCTTTTTTGAATCTTGAATAGTGTCTACAAATTTGCGTAAAGTAGCAGATTCATTTAAAGAGCACATTGAGGACATCAATCAAGTATTAGATGGTGGAATAGAATGCTTGTTAGAGTTATGCAATTATAAAATAAATAAATCGGATTTGAATTTGACTGCGAGGTAAAAACTGCGCAGGGCCAGATATAATACTTTTTTGAAAAAAATACACAAAATATGAAATCAACGAAGAGGAATACGGTAAATATAGCCACGTTACCTCTCGCCGTGGATGGTTTCAGAGAACACCTTAAACGGGTGTACTACCAAATGCAATCTTGGATCAGCTTCTTAACAGATTCTCATCATAACAGAACCACAACATTGAATCCAACTGATTGGGGTTGGAAATTGATCGACGACGTCTTCCATCCATTAAGGACGACCGAACCGCCTGCACCAAAAAACATTATGGATGCTATAATGTGTGGCTGCAAAACTAGATGCGGAGCAGCTTTTGGTTGTTGTGAATGGCGTAAGTATATTGCTCACAAACTTTTAAATTTTGTCACGGAAACAACTGCAATAATTGCGAGACACCTGCAGCTGCATACGTAACGGAAATTGAATCGATTTGTCCGGCTGAAATATCGGATGAACAGGAAGATGAAAGTGACACTGAAGAAGAACCAACAAATCCTGAATTACCAGTTCTCGAATATGATTCAGATTATGATTGATATAAATGGTGTAAATTATATAAAAAAAAATGATAAATTAAAAACTATTTTATCACAGAGAATACCACATTTTGTACCAACACAATAAATGCTATATTTTTATAAAAATTGTTATCTTTTAATCACTTACCTCACTTGAAAGAAGAAAAAATTTGCATGCATTCCTGCAGTGTTTATAAAATTGCCATGTATATTAATTTGAAATGCTCGTAATATTCATACATAACTTTTTTCTTCAAAGTAAAATTGACTTGAAAAATAATTTTGAAACACTCGTAATATTCATACATAATTTTTTTCTTCAAAGTGAAATTCGACACGAAAAATGGCACGTATTCCTTTCTGGAATATGGAATTACTCAATTTGGACCTCGGAATCGTGATCAACGACCCAAAAAAACCTCTAGAGCACACTTCCGCAGCATAATATTCATATTTAAACTTCCGGCCGAAAAAGTGGAATTTTCATCAAAGAATGGCACGAATTCCATACTGGAATATGGAATTTCTCAATTTGGACCTCGGATTCGTTATCAGAGAGCCAAAAAACCTCCTAGAGGCCATTTCCGAGGTGAAATATTAATTTTATAATTTTTTTTGACAGCTAATTTTTGAGGAACTTCAACCCCCCCTAACTTTCTCATTTTCGGAGTTAATGCAGGAGTCAATGCTGATGAATGTTCCTGGGGGTCTAGGGAACACGTGAAAAAAGGATTTTTTCAAATCGGTGCTGTTCCACCACTTTTCCACATTTTTCGACTTACTAATTGGACTATATTGACTTGAATTTGTATTATAGAAAGATCTGAAACAAGACTATATTTTGATCTTATTTCATTGCAGGGTTGGGAGGTAAATTGGTGGTAAGTAGGTAAAGTCAGCAAGTAAGAGTCCATAAAATTGGGATATAGTGTATGTACAAGAAGCCAAGGTCTTAAAAAGGTTTTGACAATCTGCCACTTCAACTATCACTCCCATTACCACCACACCACATTATAAAATGAGGTCATAAAAATAAATAATTCTGATTTAGTGTGGATATAAGAATCAAAGGCCTCAAAAACTTTTTTGATATCAACCATCTCCCCCTACCACGCCCATTACTACCTCTGCCATATTATTAAATGAGGTAAAACATAAAATTCTGATTTAGTGTGTGTACAAGGATCAAAGGCCTAAAAAATGTTTTTTTGGCATCAGCCACCCCCATTAGAAATTTGGATGTGGAAGTAGTGGTTCCTGAGGCAGCGGTTTTTTATTTTTTTGTCTCCTTTAATAACACAGCCCCACAAAAAAAAAGTGGTCTGTCCGGCGGACCAGACCAATATATCCGTATGTATTTGGATCCGCTGAAACCGAATAATTCGAAGTCAGAATTGTCAGACTGGCTCGTTCATCACCCCTAACCACCCCCCCCCCCCCCAAAAAAAAATGGTCTGTCCTGCGGACCAGACCAGTATATTCTTATGTAATTGGACCTGCTGAAACCGAATCCGAAGTCAGAATTGTCAGAGTGGCTCGTTTTTCACCCCCACAACCTCAAAAAACACCCCCCAAACAGTCAGAATTGTCAGAGTGGCTCGTTTTTCACCCCCACAACCTCAAAGAACACCCCCCAAACAAAAACAAAGGGGTCTGTCCGGCGGACTATACCAGTGCATCCTTATATATTTTGACCTGCTGAATCTGGATTCGATGTCAGAATTGTCAGACTGGCTCGTTTTTCACCTCCAACCCCAAAACAAAAACAAACTGGTCTGTCCGGCGGACTGTACCAGTGCATCCTTATGTATTTTGACCTTCTGAATCCGGATTCGAAGTTAGAATTGACAGAGTGGCTCGTTTTTCATCCCCAACCCCGAAAAACACACCCCCAAAAAAATGGTCTGTCCGGCGGACCATACCAGTGTGTCCTTATGTATTTAAATCTTCTGAAGCCGAATCCGAGGTCAGAATTGTAAGTTTGGCTCGTTTTCACCCCCAACCCCAAAAAACACCCCCAAAATAAAAAAGTGGTCTGTCCGGTGGACCATGCCAGTGTATCCTTACCAGATACATAAATATACACTGGTATAGTCTGCCGCGCAGACCATTTTGTGGGGGGAGGTGTTTTTTGGGGAGTTAGGGTGAACACGAGCCAATCTGACAATTCTAACTTCGAATTCGGTTTCAGCGGTCCAAATATACACTATGGTCCGCCGGACAGACCACTTTTTTGTTTTGTCGGTGTGTTTCTTAGAGTTGGGTGTGAAATACGAGCAAATGTGACAATTCGGACTTCAAATTCGGAGTCAACAGGTCAAAATACCTAAGGATCCACTGGTATAGTCCGCCGGACAGACCACTTTGTTTTTGTTTTGGGGGTATTTTTTTGGGGTTGGGGGTGAAAAACGAGCCAGTCTGATAATTATGACATTGGATTCGGTTTCAGCAGGTCCAAATACATAAGAATATACTGGTCTGGTCCGTTGGACAAACCATTTTTTTTTTGGGGGGGGGTGTTTTTCGGGGTTGGGGGTGAAAAACGAGCCAATCTGTCAATTCTAACTTCGAATCCAGATTCAGCAGGTCAAAATACATAAGGATACACTGGTATAGTCCGCCGGACAGACCACTTTGTTTTTGTTTTGGGGGAGTTCTTTGGGGTTGGGGGTGAAAAACGAGCCAATCTGACAATTCTGACTTCAGGATTCAGTTTCAGCAGGTTCAAATACATGAGAATATACTGGCCTGGTCCGCCGGACAGACCATTTTTTTGAATTTAGAGGTGAAAACGAGCCAATCTGACAATTCTGACTTCGGATTCGGTTTCAGCGGATCCAAATATATACGGATACACTGATCTGGTCCGCCGGACAGACCTCTTTTTTTTGTGGGACTGTGGAATGGAATGGAATGAGGGTGGTAATGGGGGTAATAGTGGAAGTGGCTGATTCCGGATATATTTTGAGACCTTGATTTCTCGTACATACACTAAATCCAAATTGTATGGACTCTTATTTGCTTTACCTATATACCTTCCAACCCTCTCCCCGGAATAAAAATAAAATATAATCTAGTTCCAGATCTCGTTTCAACACATACGTGTACCAAATTTAATGTCAATATCATAAACGGTTCCAGACCAATCGTGCGCATAAAATAGTTATAGACAGACCGACAGACAGATTTATTTTTTCGCTCAAACTTAGAATCTCAACGTTTCATGACATTCTAAGTCTGTTTGAACACAAAAAAAAAATTCAATTTTTTTTACGATTACTATACTTCCACTCCACTACGTAAGAAGTAATTAACAGTGAAATTTAATAATGCCAGTCAAGAAATAATATGATTTTTTAATAGTGTTACTATTTTTTTTTGAAAAAAGGACACTTTTGCATGGGTTTCATATTTTAGACAGTTTTAACTTTTAACTTAGTTGGTGAAACACTCATCAATATACAATAAATTTTAAAAAAACGTAACTACAATCCAACTTGCTTGTGTTTCGCAGCTTGTGTTCCCCAGCCATCATCACTATCATCAACAAATTTATTTTAAAATATCAAATGCATAGCAATGCAAACACCTGACCCGGAGGAGGCCAGACATCCACGGTGCAGTAGCGCCATGGCAATTGAAAGGCTGTACGGACAGGGTTGACATTACTCAACTTAACAGTATAAACAAAATCTAAATTCCTCTCGCAAGATGTGAATTAAAATAATTGTCTCTTTAAAATATTCCAAAATAAAGGATAAAACTTAAATGCTATGAAATAAATGTTTGTACAGATAAATGTTGGTTATTGAGACAGAGAAAGAAGACAACGAAAAAACTTGCTTGTGTCAAAGGTCCTTTTGAAAATTGTTTATTTTTGAATAAGTTAATAATCAAAATTTAGTAAATAATTACAATGGACAGTTAGTTAAAGGCGCACTAAAAAGTAATCAAAAAGTTGTTTTAGAATTCACTCCGAATCATCAAATCTAAACAAACACCGGACAATAAAATGGTAAATTTACACAGATGTGTGTTTGATTAACAGGAGTAATTAGCTGCTGTAGTTAATAAAATATTTAAAGTTTTCTTATGTTCGAAAGTAAACGAAAATAAAGTTTTCTTTTTCGCATTAAATTCATTCAACGAAACGCGAGTGATTCAGTCCCAAATCCTGGAAAAATAATATACAGGGTGTTCAAAAATTGAGTGACCCTTTTGTCAAAAAGTCGGAAACGATGTGCGATGCTTATCAAGTGCACGATTGCCCTATTAGCGAAAAAATCATCGTGCTCACTTGCAGCAATTCCACAGCAGCGGCAGTGCCGTTCTGCTTAAACTTACAAAGAGAATTATGTATATTAATTATATATTATATAGTATATTAATTTTGTAGCATTTTGTGTTGAAAAAATAATTTTTGAAAACAAACAATAACAAAAAGAAATGAAGTATTACCACTAGGCCACCACACATGACTTCAAGAAATGTAAATTTCTATAATTTTATAATGTGCCTAAATGAAAATCATATCTCAATGATTAAAAGTTATATTATTATGAAATGAATATTAGTACAATATGTAAATAAATAATGATAGGAAATAATATTTCACACGATTTCTAATCAATTAGAAAGCATAAAAATTAAGATTCCTACTTTTTAAAATTTAAATAATTAATAACTTTTTTATTTATTAATCAATTTTATTAGAAAACAACAGGGTTCCTTCTCTAGGCAACACCGCCAAAATTTCAACACAATTGGACTTTCCTTTTCTTAAGTTATCGTGCTTACAAGAAACGTGATAGACGGACACCCGAACAGACGGGCATTTTAAGTTTTTCAGAAGTCGTTCATGATGAACGAGCCAGTCTGACAATTCTGACTTCGAATTATTCGGTTTCAGCGGATCCAAATACATACGGATATATTGGTCTGTCCGCCGGACAGACCACTTTTTTTTTGTGGGGCTGTGTTATTAAAGGAGACAAAAAAATAAAAAACCGCTGCCTCAGGAACCACTACTTCCACATCCAAATTTCTAATGGGGGTGGCTGATGCCAAAAAAACATTTTTTAGGCCTTTGATCCTTGTACACACACTAAATCAGAATTTTATGTTTTACCTCATTTAATAATATGGCAGAGGTAGTAATGGGCGTGGTAGGGGGAGATGGTTGATATCAAAAAAGTTTTTGAGGCCTTTGATTCTTATATCCACACTAAATCAGAATTATTTATTTTTATGACCTCATTTTATAATGTGGTGTGGTGGTAATGGGAGTGATAGTTGAAGTGGCAGATTGTCAAAACCTTTTTAAGACCTTGGCTTCTTGTACATACACTATATCCCAATTTTATGGACTCTTACTTGCTGACTTTACCTACTTACCACCAATTTACCTCCCAACCCTGCAATGAAATAAGATCAAAATATAGTCTTGTTTCAGATCTTTCTATAATACAAATTCAAGTCAATATAGTCCAATTAGTAAGTCGAAAAATGTGGAAAAGTGGTGGAACAGCACCGATTTGAAAAAATCCTTTTTTCACGTGTTCCCTAGACCCCCAGGAACATTCATCAGCATTGACTCCTGCATTAACTCCGAAAATGAGAAAGTTAGGGGGGGTTGAAGTTCCTCAAAAATTAGCTGTCAAAAAAAATTATAAAATTAATATTTCACCTCGGAAATGGCCTCTAGGAGGTTTTTTGGCTCTCTGATAACGAATCCGAGGTCCAAATTGAGAAATTCCATATTCCAGTATGGAATTCGTGCCATTCTTTGATGAAAATTCCACTTTTTCGGCCGGAAGTTTAAATATGAATATTATGCTGCGGAAGTGTGCTCTAGAGGTTTTTTTGGGTCGTTGATCACGATTCCGAGGTCCAAATTGAGTAATTCCATATTCCAGAAAGGAATACGTGCCATTTTTCGTGTCGAATTTCACTTTGAAGAAAAAAATTATGTATGAATATTACGAGTGTTTCAAAATTATTTTTCAAGTCAATTTTACTTTGAAGAAAAAAGTTATGTATGAATATTACGAGCATTTCAAATTAATATACATGGCAATTTTATAAACACTGCAGGAATGCATGCAAATTTTTTCTTCTTTCAAGTGAGGTAAGTGATTAAAAGATAACAATTTTTATAAAAATATAGCATTTATTGTGTTGGTACAAAATGTGGTATTCTCTGTGATAAAATAGTTTTTAATTTATCATTTTTTTTTATATAATTTACACCATTTATATCAATCATAATCTGAATCATATTCGAGAACTGGTAATTCAGGATTTGTTGGTTCTTCTTCAGTGTCACTTTCATCTTCATCGTAATTTTTGTTTATGGGTTATTATTATAGTAAAAGGTATCGCCAACAAGCATCGAAGTCCGGGAGTGTATTGCTTTCACACCTAAATACACAATATACTATTCCCGGCCTAGGCCGGGAAAGTAACATTCCCATACGGTTTTGTTGATCGTTGCTTGGCAACGGATCTTTTCCGGTCTGTTTTCTGATAGTTTCTTAGCAACGGACTAAAATACTGGAATTAGGCCTTTTTCGATCTGAAATCGTGCCGAGAATGTAGACATCGCCGATCGATTTCAGAAAAAAAAGATTTAAAAAAAAACGATTTTTTTTGCTTTTTTTCTATAAATTTGAGGGGGTTCCGGAGGGAATTTTTGGTGGGAAGTTAAAAATTCGGATTCAGCGCTCCAGAAAAATGTAAAGTAAGCCTATCTCCAGGACTACCATGAATTTTTCCAGGTAAGGGGGCCTATATGATCTCTAATGTCTGGAGTACTCCAGACATTATAGAATTTGACCTAGAAAAATTCATGGTAGTTCTGGAAATAGGCTTACTTTATGTTTTTTGGAGAGCTGAATCAGAAATTTTAACTTTCCACCAAAAGTTCCCTTCGGAACCCCCTCAAGTTTATAGAGAAAAAGCAACAAAAAAAATCGCTAGCGCGCCTCGAAACATGAGCGTCGGCGCATGTTTCGGGACCCACTCGCTCCCCTCCCGTTCGTCGTACATCAAAATGTCAAAGGACCTTTTTTGTTGTAAATTTTGTTTGCTTCCTGAATATCTGGGTATTTTTTTTCTAAAACAAAAAAAAAGATAAAAAAAATAAAAAACAAATTTTTTTGTTTTTTTTTTCTAAATTTGAGGAGGTTCCGGAGGTAATTTTTGGTGGGAAGTGAAAAATTCGGAATCAACGACTCAAAAAATATAAGGTAAGCTCATAAAACTAAATACTCCCATTTTTTCCAGGTGAGCCTTTTATTTAGTCTCTATTGCCTGGAGTAAATATACTACTTAGGAAAACAATGCCCTTAAAAGCCTGGAGCCCCGGACAACTGTCCGAATTTCCTGTGCATAGCTACGCCTCTGCTTCGTTTTCGAATTTGCGATGAGTATATAAGGCAACATTATGGAGATTGATGAACAATATAAAATAATTAACATCTACAGTTTTAATTAATGTATGATTTGTATGGATTTGCTGAAAATGCCATTACGAGCAGTATAAAAAAATGCAACAAAGGTCACAAACAATTTAACACCACCAAGAGAGGTTAAAAGAAATCAAAATATGATTGATAGTTTATGACTATAAAATAAAAAAATATAGGGCAGCGGTTAGGATGTTAGTAAATTTATGAACCGATAATAAAATTATTTAAATAAAATTTTATATAGATAATGATGACATAAATTGACCTCTCTACGCTCAATCCATTCATATAACGTACTATAATTTCCTAAATATATATATTTCGATAAAAAGTTATTTCTACGTCACAATGATTATTTTAAAAATGTGGTACATACTTGGAGATACCCTCCAGAATGTGTTGTGATACATCGTTAGATTAGTATTGAAAAATTACATTTAGCTGTAGTATGAAATTGAAAACTTTGAGAAATTTCGAAAAAGTGATTTTATCAACTTTCGACCTCTGACCTCTCTGAGACACAAATTAACGATAAGAAAATTCAATACTAATTTTTTCTTCAATTAATCATGAATATTAGAACAATTTCTGGTGGGCCACGGCACACTAGATAGAAAATTGAAATTAGCAGCAAAATTTCAAAATAACCGAAAGAGTAATAAAATTAGTACAATGATACCCTAGATTCAAAAAAATACAAAAATACATGGTGTGTTCCATTTAAAAATCAAAAGTAGAAGTTATTTCCGGTGAAACCGGAAGTCGTAGAAACTTAACAGATGGATCCAAAAATGTCATTTTGGTAACGCATAACACGCGCCTAGTTTCATCTAAATCCGTTAAAAAACCGCTGCCCAAGGAATCACTACTTCCACATCGAGATTTTTCCATCCTTTCTTACAACGAAAAAAAAATTATAAAAACAAATCTTTTAAGTTATCTTGTATATTAAATATTTTATTACAGAATTCTTACTTAAAAGATTTGCTTTTATGAACGTTAACGTGGCAGCTTAGCCCACAAGAACAAGTGAATATTGCATTACAAACATTACATGTAAACATGTTTACCCTTTCACAGTATGATATCAAATAATAATAAGTAGTAAGTTATCTCTATTTATCCATATTTTAATCTTGTTGTATCCCCCACCTCGCCCCAGCTTGTCCCACCTTGTCATCTCCTGTCCCACTTTCTTCTATTTTGTCCCACCTTTTCCCAATTACACTTAATTACCGTTAATTATCCTTAGTCACCCGACAATTAGCTTTAATTACCCCCTTAATTACTCATTAATTACCCCCACTAATTATTCCCCCCAAGCCACGCACCCCGTGACGACACAAAAAGGGTGGAGGGAGGTGGCCTAGGACCTACCATAATACCGGCGAACTTTTGAAAAAAATGTCTCGTATTTCTCGAGAAAAATTTGTGTACTTTCGATAATATGTGGAAATAATTATTTATGGAACAATAGTAATATTTGAAATCGCCTACCCTAAAAACATATAAAACGATATGCCACATCGGTAGTGGGGGTGGTAGTACGGGAGGAGGAGGGAGGTAGGGGAGGTGTAAGAAGTAAAAAAGTTTTGAGGCCTTTGGTTCTTGTACACACACTTAAATCACAATTTTATTTTTTTCGCCCCCTTTAATAATGGGGTGGGGGTGGTAATTCGGCTAATGCCAAAAAAATTTTTTGAGACCTTACCTTTTCTTATATATATTAAATACCAATTTTATGAACCTTTACTTGTTGATTTGCCTGTTTACCCCCATTACCTCAATATACCCCCCAACCCTTCAACGGAATAAGACCAAAATATAATCTAATTCCAGATATCGTTAAAATACATACGCCAAATTTCAAGTCAATATCTTAAACGGTTTCAAAGTAATCGTGCGCACAAAAAAAGTTACAGACAGACAGAACTACAGATAGCCAGACTGACAATTTTTTTTTTGTTCAAACTAAAAATCTTGACTTTTCATGACATTCTAAGCCTATTTGAATAATAAAAGTTTCTATTTTTTTTTGCGTTACTCTACTTCCACTGAATGTTGAAGTAATAAAGAAGTGGCGGCCAGAAAGTGATTTCGTTGACACTCGGTATAATATATTTTATTTAAAAAATGCCAAAACTAGTACACTAAAATTAATTTAATTGACTCTAGGCTACATGATGTATCTAAGCAGTCGAGCAGGGACATGCACACAGCTATTCCCAACAAAATTTCGACTTATGTATTGCACCCGCCACAGATCTTGGCGAGCGGCAGGAACTGTAGGGGAACGCAGCGGCCTATCGGAGAACTGCGCGTCCATTTCCTATAATAACTTATCAGTGTGCAACACCAATCATGGTAGCGGTGCGTGCGCTATCACATTAGAGCTTACATTCCTCTTCAAACCCATTTGTTAAATTAAAATAACATATAACATATTTATTTACCAATAGATTTTTATCAAATACAATATGGTTATTCCTTCAGTTAACGATTAGACTTCGTTTTAAGATAACGATCAAATGCTATATATTCCTCGTCTTTGTGTTTGCGAAGAGTATAATATTAATACTAATACACGAACACATTTAAGTACATTCTAAAATATGAGGTTTTGTATAACAAATTTATATAGAAGTTATCTTATTTACAAGAAACAGACTACACATAGACATACAAACATACACGCCGGCAAATATTTTCTTCTATTGAAAATGGGCCTCATCACCGCGAAAGGCGTGTAAACAAACTATAATTCTTTTATATAAACTTTGTTTTAATAATTTGGGAATAAAATATGAGGTACTAAGATTTTGATTAAGCACACAAGAATACGAAGGTATATAAAATATCGAAGCTGTCTCTCAGTTCGAACGAACTCTACGTATGTTAATATCTATCGAACACGATAACTTCTGTTGGACTTAAAATTTTTATTATGAGATACACATAAATAGCATGGTAGAATACTCCTTTTTGAAACTGGGCCATGTCTGTCAAAATGGTGATATCCAGAAGCGTGTAACCTTTTATTATTTATATAAATTGTTTTTATAGAATTTTAGAGAAAAACGTTATTTTTAAAAATTGATTAACACGTTAACTGTCAGTTAATATTTCAAGTATTAATTGTGGACCGTTGGGGTACATTCAGAATGCATTTGCAGGTATGGATGGACCGTCACAGTCTTCTAGAACAATAATTTTGTCATGGACAACATAATTTGTGTTTACAAATGAATGTGGTCCCCAAGGTATACGAAAACACTAATATAATAAAAAAAACTTTATTTTACACAGTTTGAAAAATAAAATAAATCATTTCTACATTTATCTAGTAAAATAAAATTTTGGTATACAAAGACATAAGCATTTCAGTGCAACAGATTGAAACAATCTAAGGAAATGGTTGGTTTCCCCTCGCAATCGACACAAAAAGTGGTGACATTTTGAGTCCCATTTTGAGCAATTTTCCAACTATATCTCTTGCAGCTATTATTTTATAGCAGTTTGAACAGAAACGTCTTACTGCACGACTGGAAGCTGAACTTGTTTGTAGGTGATGGTATCTTAAATTAGGTACAATTTGTGGAGCATTTATATGTTCAATCGTCAGTTGTTCAATTAAATTTTTTTTGAGGTCTGTTATGGAAATTTTTTCTTTCTTTTTCTCTTTATAAATAATGGCAGAGTTGACTACTGCAGTTGTAAGTAGCAGTTCAAACTCTAGCTTACGGTACCACTTTAATGATTTACGTAGCGGTTTGCTATAGGCACCCATCTGATCTGACACATCCTGATTTACTATTGTTGTTCTCCACCACCATTTTTGTTTTCAGTTTAGTTACACCTCTATATGTAACTTCTACATCAGAGTGGTTTGTCGACAACATTAGGACATTTCGTTGATCTTTCCAATTTAGGACTTTATTCTCTTTAGCAATAACATGTCCTTCCTTCACCCTCTTGTGATTTTTCGCCACATCCTTAGGCAGTCTTTTCGATTAGAACGTAGTGTTCCGATCAGGTGAGTGAAGGAATCTAAAAGTCTATTGGCAAGGTCTAGACTCGTGTACCAATTATCAGTTATCATTGTTCTATCTCTGTCGAATAAACTGGCTCCTAACGACATAACTACCTCGGTAGGTATGGTTTTTGCTATTTTAAAATTTTTTCCAGCATATACTTTCAAATTGTATATGCAACCATGTTCTGTACATAATTTAAATAATTTTATGCTATATACATGTTGCTTCAAATCTGTCTGACAATAAGGCGGCCTCTAAAGGGGATCATGGTTTCATCTACACAAATATGTAAATGAGGGTTATAAAGACTTTGGAAATTTTTTACTAGAATATTTAGCAGGGGTTGAATTTTATACATTCTATCACCATTAGGGCACTCTATATTATCAGGGGAAGAGGAGCGTTGTTTTCTTCATCAAAATCAGACACTTACGGGTATTGTAAAACAAACTGTCTCTGATGTTTTTTTCAGAATTAGAAATTTTTTACATTTCTTAGACTGCCCTGACGTTGAAGGTTCTGAAAAGTCTTTGCGAAAACTAGAAACTTTTTGGTTCTTTATAGCAACCTCATTTTCTAATTCGGAGTCTATATCAGACTAATTAGTATCACCCGGATAAAATAAAGGATCAGCATCCGAATCATGGAATTCTTTATCAGACATGTTTATCGTCTCTGCAATGTTCTCTAGTTCATGAGCCATGAGTGGTCGTGTATTTTTTCAGGACATCTGTAATAAAAGAAAACCGTAAACAATCTATTTCATATAGTAACCAGAATTTGAAAAAGTGAGGTTATGGACAAGAATTTCTGTTCAAGCTTATATTTTACAAGGGAACTGCATATTATCTAGATCAATTCTTGTATCTACTACTATTATACTATTATATTAAAGGTTACTTACCGTTTCGAAGGTTTAGTACTTATCACTGAAAACTTATATCAATGTGAATACGTGAGAACTGTGGCATCTACACTAAGAGTCATAAGAGTAAATAGGACCGCGTATGTCCCATGGTACCTACACCTTTAAAATTAAAATATTTTTTTATAAAGAATATAATAAAATGCTTTGTACACAAATTATGTATTACCAAGATGTATCAAAAAATGAGTTCGGCCCGAAACCAAAATTTTTTAAAATTTGGCTTGGCTGTTAACGTGTTAAGGTACCTACTTTAAAAAGTGAATTGTGCTGTATTTGAGCAAAATTATATTCGTAATCGGCCACTCTCGACTACAACTTTTACTCATTATCCTATGAAATAAAATACTATTATGTGCCAGATGCTAGACTATATTAATATTAAAAAGCTGTACACATTATAAAATAACCTATTAAAAACTTGTTTAATGATGCCATAGCGATATTATGAGTTCATTCATGAGCAAATATTGCCGCGTTAAAAATAATTATTGCATGAACTCATTGATAAATGAATGATTCAATGTGGAATATATAATAATCTTTTATGTAATATTTATTTTTATATTTTAATAGCAAGGCTACTTTTCATGCAAACTTTGTATCCTACGAAATAATAGTAATACATCTACACAGGGTGTTCCAGAAGCTCAGGACGATATTTCGGTAGCGTATAGTTTGGATTCAAATAGCACTAAGAGTACCTACATATTTTTCCTACCTCTTTGGATCTACTCACCATTCACCTTCAACAGAGAAAATTTGAAGAAGGTTCTTTGCTCATAACTTTCAAATTATTATATTGATTGTAATAAAAATTGGACAGTATACACAGTAAATAAGACCAGTGATTAAGAAATCAGGCGCATCTCGTATCTTTTGTCGAGAATGGAACACTTGTTCACTTTGACATAGATACAGGGTGTCCCAGAAGTGGACGATCTCGTGGACGATCAAACCAAATCAGGTGATAGGAGAAGTCATTTCCAATCAGAAAAACCATAGATAGATAGATAGTTCTGTCTTTACTAATTCATGTAAGAATTTACAATACCCAAAGGGTGTAGAATACGTCAAAACAAGTTTAAAATTAAAAAGAAAACTAATATACACACATAAGGAAAACTAATAGTTAAAATAATATAAAAAATAGTTACTTATGTATTATAAATAAATTAAAAACTATATTAAATATAATTTGGAATAGCTGATGTTTGATTTAGTTTTTTTTTTACATTTTTAATAGAGTCTATCATTGAAATACTCATCCAGTGTGTAGTTAAGTATGCTTTTCGTAAATTGGCTTTTTTAAGCGTTCTAGTGATAGATTTTTATATGATTCAAGAAGTTTATTTTACACTCTGACGATAGAAAATGGTACGTTTTTTGTACATATGTGAAATTTGCTTTAATATTTAATAAATAATTTTTAACACACTTCTATTAACTAGACCTGTAACATTGTAAGCAAATCTTACAACTCAGTTTTCGTATCGATTTGAAACTTTGCAAAATTATGCAATTCAGATGAATGTACAATAATATTGTACCATTGCAGTGCCGGTTTTAGATATAAATTGCCCCTAGGCTCAGGTTAATTTTGCGCCCCCCTAGTAACATTTAAAATTGAAATAAAGGAATCGTTGCCTTTTCACACAATCCGCCAGTATTTTAATAAAAATATAAAATAAAATTCAAATCCATTTTGGTATAAATAATATATTCTATTTTAAACAAAAATTTTGTATTCTATAGACAAGATCACTTCAGACATATTTTAATTAAAATATAAGATAAAATTTAAATCAATAAGTTATAAGAAATAAATCGTATCACTTTAAAGGAGCAATAAACATAAATAGTATTTAATATTTAAATAGCTAAAACAAACAAATACAGTACTCGAGAGCCCCACTTGACTAGACGAAATCGCGTTTTCTAGCCTTTTTGGAGGCAAAATCTTGAATTAATTCATGAAAACACATTGTTTCGACCAAATCGTAATTAATATTTAAAACAGCCAACTGACACAGTTTTTCTTGACCGACAGAATTTCTTAAGAACGTTTTAATCCGTTTTAAAGTCGAAAAAATCGTTCGCGACTTGCGTTTGTCACTGCTAGGGTTGCAAAAATTTTAAAGGAAACTTCAATATTTGGAAAGATTGATATCATTCCTTACTTGTGTAAAAATTTTAAAATATCAATTGACGATTTGCTTGAGACTTCAGATTGCATATTATTCAAAAATTCCTTAAAATGAATGCATTCCTCAGGAAATTCCGGCTCAATATCTTGATGATAAACCTGTTGCAAATTTACTGCTTTCTAACCGCTAAGGTGAAAGTCAAAGGCGCCCCCCGCAGAGTGGCGCTCCTAGGCCCGGGACTATGAGGTCTAGTCAGAAAACCGGCCCTGCTTGTATGCTGACGGAGGCGGGGGTGGGAAGTAGTGACAGGAACTGGGCATATCACCAGTATAGACTCGAATTTTCCGTTACAGAGAGAGAAAATAAATTTTAGTTTAAAAAAACTAAAAAACATGATTCTATGAGTAGCGCACTAAAAAGTTAAAAATGATTATTAGGTAATTAATTTTAAAAGCGTGAAACGCATTTATATAGGTAAGTATTACATTTTGTTCATTACGCCTAGAGCGCTATGTAAATGCGCCCCAAGCTTTTAAATTTATTTACCTAATAATTATTTTTAACTTTTTAGTGCGCTACTCATAAAAGTGTTTTTTAGTTTTTTTTTAAACTATAATTTATTACTTGTACCATACGAATGTATTTTGTCATGGTCTGCAAAAAAGGACATAGTTTTTACTATAAATATCACAGTTGGGTTTTCGATATACTGCTATTAAAAATAGGTTCCAATGCAACTACACGTGCTGCCTTTTCCATGCACGTCATTGGCGGCATTATTTCAATCAGTCGACAGAAAAGGTAATACTATTTTTTATACCTGGTGTCTAATTTATTGGGTCTCTTGGGCGACAGCCAAAAATAGCAGAAATGCACTGCCCGTATTTTTTGCTAGGGGGCTTTACGTAAGAAAAAATAGTAAAAAAAAAATTTTTAAATAATTTTTAAGGGTATAGTCAATATTTTTCTCAGTTTGTAAGAAGAATAAGTTAACTATTAAATAAGATCCTAGCACAATTAGATGTGCAATTTTTTCTTTATACGCCAGTGACGGCTTTATTAAAATAAATATCATATATAAGTTATATACCAATCGATAGAAAAAATAATGATCTTTATTTTTTATATCATGTCAAATTTTGATTAATTGGGATATTTTAGAGTTATAGACAAACATGCGTTATTGCTGGCAGGCTCCTCCCACTCTTTCTTGCTGTGAGGCCTTACATAAGAGAAGATAGTAAAAACAAAATAAGTGTCTTATGCAGCATTGTATTCTCTATCGAATGGCGTTAAGATCAGTTTTCAATCTCCTCCGCAGGGGGAGCAGGCATGATTTTTCGAGGTGGATCTGTTATTTTAACTCGTTCTATGCATGGTTACCACAATATTTGATGAATACTGAAAATGTATCCTTATGGGGCGGTCTGACGGAAGGCCGGTCTGCCAAGGTGAGGGAAGTCAGACCAAGGCAATTTTGAACAATTAATTCATAAATCCATATAAATTTTAGCCGGATGTTCTGTAAGGTAAGAAAAATACCTTCTTATGCTTCATAATTGCTTAATCAAAGGCCTCCCGCCAGAATATATTTAGACAGACCAACAAAAAGTCTTTGTCATGGTGAGAAGAAGCCTGTCAAATTTTATATGGTGAAATACTGATATTGTTTTGCAGTACACGTGGTATGATGTCATAGAGGGAAAAAAATCCCACTGATTAAAATTCCGGTGGAAGCTATTGAGTATTAGAAATTTCCAAATATTCGCAATTTGCTTTCTATTTATGTTTAGTCTAGTTTCCATTTCTATTTGTGTTCCTTTTGTCCAATATTTATATTTTCTTATGCATTTTCTTGTATTTTCATAAAATACAAAGGAAAAAAAACATATTTATTTGCAAGAAAGTTAAAATAATCTGGCTAATGGACTATGTAATATACCATAAAAGAGCCCAAGAAATATTACTTATATATTCTTTTTAATTTACTATGGTAACAACAAACATTGGGATGACTTTGGCAGTCCACTAAAAAGCAACAAAAACAAGTAAATGCACATTAAAAAAATCCAGGTTCGCCCAATGATATTAATCATTAGATCAAATTTTTAAAGAATACAAATCATTCAAATTAATGTCTATATCTGTATTTAAATACTAGTGTCAGCCGAGGGCGTACAAGAGATAATATATCTCATTTCCGTGCGCGCTTCCGCTATACATTATGATAATAATTATTTGCCAAGTGATGTTTAAAGTAAATAAAATTTTCTTTTCAATACTTTTAGTATTGGTTATATACGCGGAACGATTTCAAGTACAAAAATGCATAATATAATGCTTGACAGCATCCACAAACAAAACTTTTAAACCTTTTGTTATGAAAAAAAAAATCTAAGTAAAACTGAACACCTTTGCTTGTTAAATTCAATTTTAATCATTTCCAGATGATGCCGACATTGTTGCCGAAAACGCATGTCGGGTAAAATATTCGAGTACATTTTCAAGTGTTTTGATATTTATCAAGACTACTTCATCGTCACTGACCTGTCTCGGTTTCAGCTCCAGCATCTGGATATAACGCAAACTGGCAGTTCTAATCATCTCCAGATGATGCCAATACGGTCGGCGAAACGTGTGTCTTATGTATTATGTGAGAGTGTAATGTTCAGTGTTTTTTTTTGTTTTTTGTACTTCAACTTCAATATGACCACATGGAAAACGTTTTCTCTATTATTTTTTAAAAAGTTGGAAATATAAGTTTAAGTTTATAAATTATACCCGGAAATAAATGACCTACATTAAATATATATAATGGCCATAAATTTGTAGAAAAAATAGGACAATAATGATAATAATAATAATAATAATGGAGAAATTACACAATAAAAGAAATCGAGAAATGAGATAAGTACAAAGATTTGCTGTGCGAATTTTATGAGATGTATCCAGGTTTTGTAATTAAATTGGTGAACTGAACACCATTCCCGTCTGTAGATCAGTCTCTACGACGCTGATGGCCAAAATGCAAAAGACAGCTCTACTAGGTTCACTCCGTGTTGTGAGGTCGCACGAGGATGCGTTCTATGAAGTGCCACTGTCTCATATCGCCATTTTTACAATTAATTACACAGACCCACAAAAAAAATCGTGAGCGAGAATCCAGACACTTTTCTTTATATTTTTCGGAGCGCTGAATACTAATCTGAAGTCGGAATTGCATATCTGTGGTCGAATTTTCGAGCTAGCGGTCAAAATTGGTCGAAAATCATGAAAAATCGGGATTTGTGATATTTCCAGGTTCGAAATGAATAGAAAAAATTTGGGAGACATGGAAATATCATTTTTGGGAGAAAATGCAGTAATTTCCAATGCATTCCATTACTTGATAGAGCCCCATGCACGTTGAGTTCACTTTGGACTGCACTATCATACAAAATTTCCGAAGATATTGCTCCCAACGATAATTTATAAATATATTCATGTAGATTGATTCGGGATTGTCGACAACATAATCGGATGGACTGTCCAATGAGAAGCATTCGCCTCTTTGCGCCAAGGTACTTGGGTTCACGGTGCTGAGCAGAACTGCACACGTGGGAAGAATAATGAGAAGAGGCGGGATTGTATGAAACACTCAACCTGGGTCCCTATTCTCGAAATCGGGGAACGGCGTTCTCATGAGAAAAGTGGGCGGAGTTCTCTTACAAAGCCTTAAACCGGATTCTCGAGCAAAAGTGATCGTTCACATCACACGGTTGTAAGAGAATACTCTTCTCCTGCTATTTTTCAAGGGAACGGAGCGTTCTCCTAGGAAAATGTCGATTTAGTTTGCGCAATGATTATGTTTTGTGCGTTCTTAACCTCGTTTTTTAAGATATCTGGTTATCAATAATTATCATTAGACGAGAAGGGTTTATTGATTATTTTTTTTATCGTTAGCTGAGTTAATGCCCTGAGTTCATTTAATAAATCCTAAGGATGCTGCTGTTTAGAATAGAAATATATACCTTAGGTTTCGGTGTCTACTCAAGCATAGGGTACTACACTATACATCTAATAGAGCACAAAAACAATTAACGCTTGTTGTGTGCTTTATAACGTGTATAAAAGCAAATATACGTAGTGATGCCAAACAGGTCGAATTGGGGATATATCAAGAACAAATCGTTGAAGAAATGCCTCACAATAAAGTCGATCTTGATTTGATTTATTATTGATTTGTCACAAAATTTTATTCTTGAAGAAACACTTTGACATGGGCAAAATTTAGGTTGCGTGTACAGCGTACGCAAAGAATAAAATGATGTGATGGCACACCAAACAAAAAATATTTCAAATCAAAATATTTAGAGAGCGTTAAATATAATGTAGAAAATGTTGATGTTTGTCCGATGCACACTTTCTGTGAAAATCACATGCCTAAATATTGGAAGAAAAAACTGGATTTTCTCAATTTTTAAGGTGATTTTCTCAAATGTGCATTGAGCAGAAATTCATTTGGGTGTTTTAAGATATTTTTGGTTTTAAATGTTTTTGATTAGGTGACATAACTTTTTATTTCTAACACAGCCTAAATTTTCTCCATGTCAAAAGTATTTTTTCTCTATGCACCAACTTATCATGATAAAATATTTAATATTTGTGTATTTGTGCTTTATGCAGATTTGATATTTTAAAATGCTTATTTTCCCAAAAAAGAAAAATAAATTTATTATGGAATGTCTGTTTTTTTTATTAACTATATATTGTACATACAATAGAAAATACTATTTTTGAAGAAAATTTGTCCGGACTGTGTTTAATATAGAAAACAAAACAGTACCATATAAAAAATAATAGGTAATAAAAAGGGAACAATTTATGAAAATACTTTAAACTAGGTACACTGAATTATCACAATTACAGTTCATGAATAAATTTGTGTATAGTATAATAGAAAACTCTATGCACGCATTTCTCTAGTGTGGTGACCAAAACCACCCTAAAAACAAGAAATAACCTCTTACACTACAATAACAAACGTATGCATAAACTAGTAACTCTTATGCTAATAACAAAATCGTTGAAAACACATTGGTAACGAAAAAGTTTCACTTTTTTAATAATTCATCCTACAAACGGTAAATAGTTTTTAACAGTTTAACACAGTTTTTATTTTGAGGTTATAAATATGAGCAATGTATGCTTCTTTTCATCTGAAAACGACAGGTATTGATAATGAATTAGTCCAAAGGTACTGTGGTATAATTAAATTGTTATAAATGAATATTTATCATAATTATGATAAATATTCTTTCACATCTCTAACTTCCTGCAAAATATTTTCTTGCATTTCCACAGATCTTTTTAAATATTGGAATTTCTCCTTTCATATTCGGCCCTCCAAATTAAATAATTAAATACAATTTTATTTTCAATAAAATGATAGCATAAATAGCATTCATTTATAAAAATTAGGTTAGTTACGAAACTAATGTTCCCTTTTAAGCGCCAAAAATACGTGGCTTCTATTGGTGGATTCTACAGTAAAATATGTAGCAACGTTGAATCATCTGTTCCTCGAGTGATCGACATCCCATGTGTTCGAGAATACCGATTTTAGAGCAAAAGAGAATAGCGAGGGATGTGAATGATCCTTTCCGTGATGTGATCCCTCCCGTTGTCTCACACTCGAGAATTAGGGCCCTGTGAGACTGGACCCTTGCCGGCGCGGTGGCGACTTGTGATGAAACCGTTTGACCTTACAGATCAGTTATTATTATACTCTTCGCAAAAACGAAGAGTATATTGTATTTGATCGGCACATTTCTAAATCAGTAAATATCGCTCGTAGAGAAAAAATTTTTATATCGTTCTGTTAGTGAACGAATTCTGAACAACTTTCAAAATGTCCGTCTGTCCGTCTGTCCGTCTGTCCGTCTGTCCGTCTGTCCGTCTGTCCGTCTGTCCGTCTGTCCATCTGTCCGTCTGTCCGTCTGTCCGTCCCTCACGTTTCTTGTAAGCACGATAACTCAAGAAAGAAAAATCCGATTGTATTGAAATTTGGAGAGTAACTTAGTGTTAGTTAGAGGAAGAACCCTATTTTTTAACAAAATAGATTGGTAAATAAAAAAGTTATTAGTAATTTAAAATTAAAAAAAATATTTTTTACATTTTTTTATGGTTTGTAATAAATAGAAACCTTGCGAAATGTTATTTCCTATCACTATTTTTTTTTAATACATTTTACTAATGTGTTTCCTAATAATCACAATAAATTTTCTAATGGTATATATTACACTCATTAACAATTTTAGTAATAAGAAATGATGGTGTAGCGGCAAGAGTTTCGTCTCGCAATCTCGCAATCTTCCGAAGACGTCAAATCAATCGCATTTTTAGTGAAAGTATAAAAAGTTAAAGATAGTGGTAGGTGTGTGAAGACTACGCAACCTATAAGGAGCCCGCGTGCTTACGGGCAGCCCTTAACTGGGCCCACGGTGAGTTTTTGAACAAATAATATTTAAAGTGACATTGACATTAAAAGTCGAAAGACTTTGAACCAATTTCCGGCGCATCACCGGAAACATTTCCGTCCAACATATCCCCAAAAAGTTAAAAACAATCGTAACCTAAAAACTAGTGAGATACCAACCTAAAATTAAATAAAAGTATTAAATTAAATAAATTCCCTAGAAAAATTCTCTAATAATCTTCCTCGCGAAACTAGTGATATCTGCCAAATAGACATTAAGTGATAAGTAATCCACGAACCCCCCCGACCGGTTCATACCAAAACTGCTCGGGGTTTTCAAATAAAGAACAATACATATTAAAAATCATAAAAGAAGGAATGGACGTTACCCCATCAATTGAAGGTAGAAATGCCGTCATGCGCGAGCTAAAAGGCTTTCCCAAAGGATGGCCATCCTTACCACAAAAGCAAAAACCATCCGGAAATGAGAGCGACGTCTCGTGCACCTCGTGCGTCAGTCTGGACAGAGCTACAATTATGAGAAAATCATTGAAAAGGAAAAGCGAAAGATCAACTGTACGCGCTGTACGCATGCAGATTGACAACGAAATAAATAATAGCTCAGATGGAAGCCAGAATAGCGTCAAGTTAGCTCCAACAAAACCAAAAATCGCGGTCACAAAGACCAATGCCTTAAGTAATCCGGAGATGATCGACCTCTTCCAGATACAAGCCAAAACTAACAGAATCCGAGAAGAAGGCAACAGCAACTTCACCCATCCGGGATCAAGTAAAAGGCAAATGCCTCCACCTTCAACAACTCCGGTCGAGTTGCAAAACAGGCATGAAGGCCAAATTTATATCGATAAAGACATGGAGGTTGTACCACCCCAACCTCGACTAGAAGAAGACATAACCAAGTCATTCATCTCCCCATCTAATAACAAAAGACCTCCACCCATAATAATCCATGGGAAGTTCACGAAGCAGAAAGAATTAAACAACTTCTTTAAGAACAAGCTGCGAGATACCCACCTGTGGAAGCATTCGAACACTTCGACTACCCTGCAATTGACAAACAAAGAAGATTGGAACCTGGAAAATGACTGTCTGAACGAAGGCAACGTGGAGTACCATACTTACACTCCCCGAGATGAGAAGACGCATGCTTTTATCATCCGGGGACTGTACCACAAATTAGAACTATCAGATCTTGAGGAAGAACTAACCACAATTTACAAAATTGATGTCAAACAACTTTACACCCTCAAAGGAACCAGAAATCCTCTCTACATGCTGGTGACAAATAGCGGGGTGACACTCAAAGACCTCCAGAATAAAATCAGGCACCTAGATTACACTTCCGTGCAGTGGGAACGCCACGTGAATAACAAAGGAATCATCCAGTGCCATCGGTGCCAACAATGGGGGCACGCAACTTCAAACTGCCGCGCGTCTCCCAAGTGCTTAAAGTGCGCCGATGGTCACTTAACTAAGGATTGTGTCAAGAGCAGAGATGAGCCTGGGTGCCCACCCCGCTAACAGCATAAACTGCCGTATCTATAAGCAAAAAATGGACTTTATAAGTCTAAGGACAATGAGAACCCCCCCACCGGCCCAGACCAGATACGTAGCAGCCCCGCCACCCAAAATAAACGCCTGAACACAAAGACGAATCCCTCAACAAGAACCTACCCCTCCCCTTCCCCTCCCCGAGAGACAATCGCAACCCTCCCAACGGAGTCAACCGACCACGAGCTCTGATATGAATAAACTCCGTCTTCTCAAGCTGGAAACTGACAAAATGGCATCACTAATCAACATAGACCAACTGTTGATAAGGATGGCACAACTTAACGAACAACTCGAGAGCTGCACAGGCGCCTACGATAAGTTTCACGTGGTAACGGCCTTCTTCCAAGGCCTGCCCGCTGATGCCTTTTAAACTTAAAATCTCCTCATGGAACGCCAATGGTGTGAGTAGCAAAATTCCTTTCCTTATAAATTACCTATCGAGGCATAAAATCGACATTATGCTTCTGAACGAAACAAAACTCGACCGACGGGACAAGCTACGCGTCCGAGGGTATACGACAATACGTAAAGATAGGGCCGACATCAATAGGGGAGGCGGCATGGCCATACTCATAAAGTCAGATATTGCGCACACGCATCGTACTCTGCGAAACACCTCCGTGGAGAACGTGTGTGTGACGCTGGAAGACGGCATGAGTATCGTCGCCGCGTATAACCGGCCCTTGAACGGGTTCACGGCGGGTTGTCTCGAGAATTTGCTGAACGCAAGCCCACGCTGCTTGCTCATAGGCGACCTTAACGCACGACATCACGCATGGAACTGCCATCTCAACAACGCCAACGGCAACACTCTGTACGATTACGTCAATAATCGTAATGTCGTGTTGCAGTATCCGGACGATCACACACATTTTCCGGATAACGGCACAACGCCTACTATCCTCGACATAGTAGTCAACAAGGGTGTGAGGAACTCCACGCCACCCGTGGCACTGGAGGAACTCACATCCGACCACAATCCAATCTTGTTGGAATTGGATAACATGTTGAGGGAAGACATGACACGAAAAATCACATCTTATAGAGGCGCCGACTGGCGTCTCTATAAGACACACATAAACACACACCTAACACTTGCAAACAATATCACCACACCCGCCGAACTGGAAAATGTAGTGGGCGAGTTCACAAGGGTACTGCATGACGCCAAATAGAGTGTTGCCACAACCATAACGATAAATCCGTACAAGGACGCAGCGGTCATACAAGACATACGCGAGAAAAATCGACTGAGACGGCTTTGGCAGCGAAATCGCGATGTCAACGCTAAGGCCGAAATGGGTAGGCTGCAACGGCAGATCAGGACCGCCATCAATACCGCAAAAAACCGGATAGACTGGAAGCGTTGAATCCTCGAGACAACTCGCTGTGGAAGCTGTCGAGGGCTATGAAAAATACGCGGGAGGCCATACCCGCCTTAACAACACCAAACGGACAGACGTCGATGACGGACTCACGAAAAGCAAACGACTTAGCTGACCATTTTCAAAATATACATAACATACAGATACCAAACAACTTGGAACACGACCGCATTGAAAACGACGTAAACGCACTGATTGGCCATGACATCCAATTGACTAGACCAGAATTTCTAAAAGTCATGGCCAAGCCCTCGGAGGTTGCGGGCATTCTCCGGACTTTACCGAACAACAAGGCTCTCGGTTCAGACGGCGTCGAGTATAGGCTACTCAAATATCTCCCGAGAAAAGGCATTGTGCAATTGACGTACATTGTCAACGCGATCCTGCGATTTCAGCACTGGCCCTGCCAGTGGAAATGCGCCGTGGTCGTGCCAATCCTGAAGGCGAACAAGAACGCGAAGCTCGTCGGCAGTTATCGACCGATCTCGTTGCTGTCGGCGATCTCCAAGTTGGTGGAGAAGGTCATCCTAATCAGATTAGACGCTGCGCAGGATGAACTTCACATCGACGACGAGTGCCAGTTCGGCTTCAGGAGGGGCAGGGGCACTGTGCAGCAGGTCGTCAGGATCGTGAATGACGTCAAGGTACAATGCAACCTCGGGAAGAGTACCGTCATGGTGCTCCTCGATATTGAGAAAGCCTTCGACACCGTATGGATCCCGGGATTACTCTACAAACTAAATTCGCTGGACTTTCCGACGCACATTACCAAACTTATTCACTCTTTCCTGTCAGATAGATCGCTGCAGGTCAGAGTGAATAATAAACTATCAACTCGGCGGGACATTCGCGGGGGCGTCCCCCAGGGGTCGAGCCTGTCGCCAAAGTTGTACAACTTATACATCTCCGACTTCCCGGAGTTTCCAAATTCGAACCTTGCCAAGTACGCCGACGACACGGCTATGTACGTGCACTCACACAACGCGCAAGCGGCTAATATGCTGCTGAAGGCACACTTGGCCCGTGCCACGGCTTATTACGATAAGTGGAAGATTCGGATCAACGCCGAGAAGTCGGAATCGATTCTATTCACACGCCGCTTCACCGAAAATCGGATTTTAACACCACTTTCGATCGGGGGTAGAGAAATTCCAATCAAACGGTGCGTGAAATATTTGGGGGTGAACTTAGACAAACGACTGACGTTTAATACACACGTTAACGAGACGGTACGCAAGGTCTACTTCATGTCCAGGAGTCTGTATCCGCTCCTGGCAAGAGGTAGCGGACTCAACAGGACTAATAAAAAGTTGTTGTACACAATGGTAATCAGGTCGGCCATCACATACGCGGCGCCGGTGTGGTGCAGCATCCCGGCCACGACAATGCGGAAGTTGAGAGTATTAGAACACAAATTTATACGCCTCATTTCAGACTCCGGTAGGTACACCTCCCTCAGAGATCTTTATGCACGTTGCCACGACATAACCCCACTAGCGGACTACGTCCAAGAAACCTCACAAAAATTCTACCAGTTTAAACTGGACGGTAGCCCGCTTACCCGCAACATTACCCGAATCAGACAGCATAATGCCATACTTTTCGATATAAGACACCCCCTACCATACCAGGCGTTGCCTATCTTCCGGCAGCTCCCCTAGCCACACTTCCTTCTACGATAACTTACCCCTACCCCCTTACTTTTATCTTTCCTCAACTTTACATATTTTCAATCCCTCTTTCTCCCCATTTATATTTGTACAATTTTGTTCTTTTATCTTTTTTGTTGTTTTTGTTCCCTTTTTGTCTCTCGAAATCCCCTCTAGGCCGAAAACTTACCTAAATCCTAATTGTTTAAACCACAATTTTATTTCCACCCTACCTTCCTTGTCGGCGATCAGACCACAAGGTCGTCATTTGTTCGAACGGGTTTTTTCGTTTAGTTGTGTTCCCCGTATCAACAATCAAAATTACGAAGTGCGCTCGCCTACGATTTTAGTGTTCTCAGTGTTGTATTTATTTTTAAGCTACTTTTAGGTCCATGTGGACACATAAAAATTGTAATCTAGCTTTTAAGTCTGCACGTGGCAGACAGGAGATTCTACCCCCCCCCCCCCTCGAATTTACTTCCAAGCCGAACCGGACCTACTCCGCCCAGCCTCACACCCACCTCGGCGATGTTCGCCGTGGTTGTCTGGCTGGCTCCGGTGAGGCACATAATGTATAAAACTGTTAATAAATTGTTTATTCATTCATTCATTCGTTTCGCAATCCCGGGTTCGATCCCTCACATAGAGATTTTTTTTTTATATTTTTTTTTTCTCAACAAAGTTGGTATCACAAAATTTAGAATGTCCAAAAACTAACATTATTTACAAGAAAAATGCGAAGAGTATCCTATAGAATGTGTAACAATTATATAAAAAGCTCAGTAAATCGGCGAAGAGTATAATGCTTCCACTAGTTTCTTGCTGGTTTCCTGACTCTTTTATCATCTAATAATCTACGCAATGGATTTCTTTTTCATTCGTGTACATCTTGGACTGTTTCTCTCTTTAATGACCAATAAAAGTCTGCCATCATATTGATATCCCATCTTCCTTGATACCGTTTCTCCATTTCCTTCATATCTTGATGGAATCACTCGCCTTGCTCTTCACTGAAGTCACCTAGCTAGATTCTCACGAAAATACCTTAGACGCGAGTGAAGGAAATGTAATTTTAAATTTATTTAAACTAATTTCTGGTAATTATTGATTATCTCAGCTACAATGCTCTCATAGTCATCACTCCTCTTATTCCCTAGGAAGTGATGGACTACCTTTTACAAAAATAAAGCAACACTGCACTCTTCAGGTACGCTTCGTCTAAACAATATATGTAGCATTTGTCAACAACAATTTCGAGAATAACTGCAGCTCCTGAATTTGGAAAGAATAAACTTTCCATTGGTTTGAAAATAATTAAGATATGTTAAAAAAAATATGCGTGTAAATACGGTGGGAACATAAAATTAATTAACGTTCAGTGATACAAAAATTTAAAAAAAAATTGTACGTCTTTTTGCAGTCGCGTCCAGAATGGCGCCTTCCATATGTTCATTCTAAATTACGTACGTGTTTCTTTCGAGAAGCTAAGATTCCCAACTATTCACTAAAGTATCTTAAATACTTTTTGAAGTTACTTTTTTAAAGATATATTAGAAAATATCTAGGTAGTTTTTAAAAGCTCTGGTCAGTAGAAGCCAGACCAGGTATCTGAGGTATCTGAGCCAAATAACACTATAAGAGAGCTCCGTCCGGTATAAAAACGGACCGGGCCGGATCGCGTAGTACAAATACTTTTACAAGATTTTCTTTTGCCTATTGTATTTCATTAAATGCAAGTGGCTTCGGTTTCACATAGAGGAACTTTTCACGACCATCTGTAATCCTACCGGTTACTAAGGATACAAATTGTTCTCAATATTTAAATTGCGATATTACCCGAAATCAAGAACACGTTGGAGTAATTTTCACACAATTTTTGAGCACCATTTAATACTTATCAAGGATTTGTGATTTCAATTGATATTTCGAAGCAAACATTTACATGACCCCCATTTCATCGATAACTATCTACAGTATGGTTATAAATCTGTCACTAAGTAAGTAAAATTACTTCATTTTCGAAAGTATTAGTACTTTTGCATTTGTTCGTTATGTACACAGAAGCTTATTAAAGTGGATTTGTATATTTAAAATACTGTTAGCTTCCGTCTTATTGCCAATTTAATTTGAGGCTTATGTCGTAAAATGGAATATAAAATTTTTATTTATATCGTCTATTACATCATTTCGTAACTATACACATAAATGAATGACCTAATCACACACTGAAAGATTAATTTGAAACTTAATTCTCATTGAAAATAGGTTATTTGATAATGAAAAAAATATTTTTCTAATACCATTATCAAAAGGTCATTTTGCTAAATAAACTTTATTGATTTTTTAAATTATTTTAATATATTTAATTATTGTAGTTAATATTATTTCAGACGAATTTTATAAATGTTTTCCATTTAACTTTTCTAAAAAAAGCATAAAATACATATGTAGACAGGCTGAGAAACATGTTAATTTATAAAAATGAATTTATTTTTTTTTAAACAATCATATTGATTTAAATTTATATTTTATGAGCGCCCAATGGTTTTCTATTTACAAAGTTAGAAATGTTTTTCTACTTTTTAGGGCAATTTGGTTTTGAAATAAAACCATTGTTTTTTAAAAAGTTTTATTTATTTATTTATTTTTAACTTTTTGGTTTTCGTCATCTATCTTATTGTATTCTACTCATAAAACCCTTTCATTTGACACACTTGTCAAGGGGGTTGTGAAGAAAAGGGTAATTCACAATCTTAGAACGTCCGCCATATTGGGTTTAGAATGACGTAGCTTACTGCATTCTACTCGTCAAACCCTTTCATTTGATACCCATGTCGAGGGGGTTGTGAAGAAAAAGGTAAACCGCCATCTTGGGATGTCCGCCATATTGGATGTAGAACGATATTAGATACAGTATATTGCATTGTCCTCAGAACCAAAGCTGTGTGTGATATTTCAGCTCGATTGGATAACGGAAAGTGGGTGAAATTACAATCACTAAAGACCAATACATACATAATATACATATAGTCCAGTCAACGAAAGAGTTGTAGAGAACATGGAGGAGGGGAGAATTTTCCTCTTCAGGAATGTGTTGGAGGTAGTTGGGTAAACATACTAAAAGTCTCCACCCCTAGCACCGAAGCTTTAGGGGGGGGGGGTAGGGGGGCGGAAACGTTCCTTTTTTCGATTCTTCGCTTATAACTTGGAAACGATGCATCGTACGGAAAAGGTAATCTATGCATAATTAAACATAATTCATTTCATAATTCAGTGTTATGGTTTACGAGATATTCGTCAGCCAAAATAGATAATTAATAAATAAATTAATTAGGTACCTTGAATATTTCTATTAAAACGGTTTACTGTGGTCTCCTAATAAATCACAGTCACAAAACAATCTTTATTTTACAACACTCAACGTATTTACTAACGTAATAATTTGTCGAAATCTATACATTTCCTTAAATTTACAATGTGACTCATTTAAAATGAAGACACCCTTATATAACTTTCTTATTTTGTTTCCGATTTGAATCAGATTTTACTCAAATATAGAACAAATTAGGATCTACTTATGACCAGAAAAACATTTGCCTGCTACAAAGGCAAAGCCACCTGTAGTACCAAAATAGGCTGAAAAAATTTAAAAATGATATTAATGGGTCTTGACGAATTTCACGTATCCACCACAAATTGCGGAAACTGAGGATCCCCTTTGCCAGATGAGCTTATGTATGAGAAATACCTCATCAATAACCAAATCAAATTTTGGTGTATGTACGTTTGTGGCACCGATCCGATGCATTTTTTAGAATTCTTAACATTCAAGATGTTTTTATTTTTTCCACATATTTTGGTACCGCAGCTGGCTTTGCCTTTGTAGCAGGTGAATGTTTTTCTAGTTATAAGTAGATCCTAATTTGTTCTATACTTGAGTAAAATTTTACTCAAATCGGAAACAAAATAAAAAAGTTATAAGGGTGTCTTCATTTAAAGTGAGTCACACTGTATATTTAAAGAAATGTATAGAGCGTCCACCATATTGAGTTTAGAATGACGTAGCTTACCGCATTCTACTCGTCAAACGCTTTTATTTGACTACTCGTCAAACGCTTTTATTTGATACCCATGTCAAAAAATGTGAAGAAAAATTATGTTGTAAATACGTCGAGTGTTGTAAAATAAAGATTGTTTTGTGACTGTCATTTATTAGGAGACCACGGTAAACCGCTTGATAGAAATATTCATGGTACCTAAGTCATTTATTTATTAATTATCTGGCTGGCGTAAACTATAAAACATAGGAAAAATATGAATATAGACATTTTTATAGGAAATTTAATTATGTTTAATTTTGCATAGATTACACAGCCCCACAAAAAAAAAGTTCAGACTAGCGAACCAGACCCATGTTTCCCTATAGACAAACTAACTGCCATAATTAATACGGGTTTCGAACAGAAACAATTTACTTGCTCGAAGTTCTTTGACCTAACTAAGGCTTTTGATTGTGTATCACATCAAATCCTTGCAAACAAATTGTATTTTTATGGCTTCACCACAAGCAGTGTCACCTTAATGGAATCCTATTTGAGCAATAGACAACAATATGTGTCTTATAAAAATATCAAATCAGATCAACTTAGAGTGAATATTGGCGTCCCTCAAGGCTCAGTCCTGGGACCGGTTCTCTTTTTAATTTATATAAATGACTTACCTCTCACTAGGTAGTTCTACTTCCACCATCTTATTTGCTGATGATACAAACCTTACTGAACATAATATCAACTTAGATGCTTTATTAGAAGGAATGCTGGTAACTGAATCTAGAATTCAAAATTGGTTTCTTTCAAACCAACTGAGTCTTAATACCGCAAAGACTGAGACAATGATTTTTGGCCTTAGAAATATGAACCAAATAGAAAATCCAGATCCAGTAAAGTTTCTCGGTGTTTACTTAGACCACAAGCTATCATGGGAAAGTCACACAGACTATATCTGCAAGAAAATTTCAAAAAACATTTTTCTACTTCGCAGTTTGGCTCATCGGGTATCAACAGAAACCCTTGTCACAGCCTATCACAGCCTGATTCACTCGGTAATATCTTATGGTATCCTCGTCTGGGGGCATGCTAGCTCTGCGTCTAGTGTGTTTTCCATGCAAAGACGAGCCATAAGAGTAATTGCGGGTCTCAAATATAGAGACGACTATAAATCGAAACTGATTGAATTAAAAATCTTAACTGTCCCGTGTACATATATCTTGCAATGTTTAATTTACATAAAAAATAACTTATCCTCATACACAACTCGTGGCGAAATTCATTCTTACCAAACGCGACACAGAAATAATTTGGCTACTAACTACTTAAGACTGACAAAAACTAGAGATGGCACTGCATACTGGGGCCTCAAATTCTATAATGCTTTATCACCAGAGATCAAACTCCTTACGGAGAAATCTTTTAAATACAGGATTAAGCAGTTTCTTGTACATAATGCTTTTTATTCCATACAGGAATTTTTAAATAGTGACTTAACCACTATATAATAACACTAAACTGAAGATGAAAATGTTTCATGTTTTTTTACTTAATCTTGATTTTTAATTTTAATTGTGTGTTATAAACAATTGTATCATTTTACCTATAATTTTATCTAATATATGTATGTGTGTATATGTCTATATGTCTATATATGTCCATACTTTTAAACAATACTATTCAATTTTAGTGTCCTTTGAACTGTTTATAATCGAAATTATATGTGTTGTAGCCTTCTAATTTTTTGACTTGTGTAAATACTCTTGTATATTAAACACCAATAAATTATCTTATCTTATCTTATCTTATCTTATCTTATCTTATCTTATCTTATCTTATCTTATCTTATCTTATCTTATCTTATCTTATCTTATCTTATGTATTTTCGGTTGCTGAATCCGAATCCGAGGTAAAAAAAATTTGTACACCCCCAAAATCTTTAGCTAGAGCCAAAAAACACCCCTGACTGGGGCAAAAAGAATATTAAGCTACGAGAATAGTTGTTACATCCTAATCGATCAAATTATACAAATTAAGGTTAATCAGCAGCGTACATACAATAGATATGAAACACACCTCTAGTGAGGGGCGAAAACTAGCCTTCATTTATAAAAAAATCGATCCAAAACAGTAATAACTGCTGAAAGAGTTCGAAATGTCTAAGTTTTGTTAAAGTGATAAGAAACTGCATCAGATCCGACGTAATCTTCATAAACTGCCCTTATAGGGTTAAGAACAACCACCCTTGAGTTTAAAGGACACAAAATAAGAGAAAACGTAAAATCCAACAGGATTTCTATTTTGCGTAGTACTCTAAAATAGAACTAGAAACTTACGTACCATCAACGTCCTACAGGGTCAACCCTCAGATGGTGCGAAAACTACCCCCTATGCAAGATTTATCTATAAAAAGTTACAGTGATTTCTATAAAAATCGATACACCTGCGTTGTGTGGAAGTGAGACTATGTACGACACTGTGCTTGAAAACCACCTCCAAGGGGTTGCGAGATGCCATCCCTATATCCGTAGGATGCTGGAAAAACAGAAAGAAACTAACTGGATTTACATTTTTATGAACGCAGTTTTGAAAAATTAGTGAAATTTCAGCGTACTTTTGATAAATTAATTTTCAAGCCAAACTTCGACGCAGTTTTGAAAAATTATCTGCAAGTGAAATTTCGGCGTATTTTTGATAAATTAATTTTCAAGCCAAATTTCGACACACTTTTCAAAAGTATTATTTTTCCAATTTGTGATACTTTTGAAAAAGTATATTATTCATAAATCTTTGTCATTATATACTTTTGCTCTCCTATCCTGAACCAAAAACATATTTTCCTAAGTGAAAATTCGGTGTTTCTTCGAATTTTCACCTGGTCATTTCTAACGCCTTATAGAACCCAAAACGGTCCTTATGGACTGATTTGTGCCTCTGCAGACTCTTAAAAATGTCCTTAAATGAAATTTTTGCCTAAGTCGAATTTTGATTCTGTCTTCAACTTAGGGCGATTTTGGAGAGTTCTACAACATTCTCAACCCTAGGGACAGTTTATGAAGATTACGTCGGACCTGATGCAGTTTTTTATCACTTTAACAAAACTTAGACATTTTGAGCTTTTTCAGCAGTCATTACTGTTTTGGATCAATTTTTATAAATGGGGGCTAGTTTTCGCCCCTCGCTGGGAGGTGTGTTTCATATCTATTATATGTACGCTGCTGTGTAACCTTAATTTGTATAATTCGATCGATTAGGATGTAACAACTATTCTCGTAGCTTAATTTTCTTTTTACCCCAGTCCAGGGGTGTTTTTTGGGTCTAGCTAAAGATTTTGGGGCTGTACGATTTTTTTTGACCTCGGATTCGGATTCAGCGACCGAAAATACATAAGGATACATGGTTCTGGTTCGCTGGTCTGAACTTTTTTTTTTTGTGGGGCTGTGTTACCTTTTTCTGTACGCGACGCATCGTTTCCGAGTTATAAGGGAAGAATCGAAAAAAGGAACTTCCCCCCCTGAAGTGGCGGGGCTAGGGGCGGGGACGAGGTAAACATACTAAAATGTTTACCTCCTAACTATCCTTATACATTTCTGAAGAGGAAAATTCTCCCCTCCTCCATATTCTCTACAATCCCTGTTTGCGCCGCTCTTTATTTTATTTGAACTTAAATTGATATAGGCAACCCAAATTACCTGGCAGTGAATAGATGATAACCTCTATCATTTATACAGGAATTTTATTCTCCCATGCAAAAAGGGCAACAAAAAGTGGACTACTGATACTGCTACCAGTGAGCCATTAGACATTATAGATAGATAGTTAAAAGAAGTTTTTAAAAGGTGCTAGACAAAATTTTATTTTTTGATATAAGTAAAACCATATAGTTAAATGTTAGTTAAACATAGCAATTATCTAAATAGTATTATGCCGGGAGATAATTCTTCTAGTATTGCCGATTCCTCGTCTTTACCTTAAAGTTTCCTTTCCCTGATTTCCTTCAATCTCCGGCATTTATCAAATTGCAACCACCAGGATTTCGACTGAACGGTGAGTTTTTACTATTATAGTCAAATACTTAGATTTTAGAAATTACAGTCTGCTAATAATAGAAATCTTTAGCAAAATAACATACAATCCCTTTTGGGCATTCTTTGATTGGGCTAATACATAAATAATATACTTACATACAGATTTCCGAATATACTAAAACCATTGAAAAATTGTCGTGTAACTCATTTTTCTATCGATAGATCGATGGAATGCAGTCAACTAAATTGGTGAAAAAACACTAATGTATTAAGTGAAAAAAAAAACTAATTTCTAACATTGCCAAAATCAAAAAAATAAACGACCCGATACAACTCAGACTAACTTTCTCATATAGGAGTAACGCCTATGCATCCAGTACAATGTAGCTTACAGTAAAAGTTTAAACCTTCGAGAATATAGGGGAAAATAGAGGTCGCCAAACAGCTGTTTGTTTGTTCGGGCTACAACTGTAAACAAGCAAATTATTAATCTCCGATTCCTTGGCTGGTGCAAGATAATGATCTCATCCCCGTAGGGAATCGTATCTAATATGGCGTTTAGTATCTATTGCGTATTGTTTACTTTCGTTTTTTATTGTGTTTTGTGGGTATTTACTAGTGTTTACTATGCCTCTCGCGTCCCTCGCACATATGTGTTGAGAACAAACCATACGCATTGTTGTAAAATAGAGAAGGCACCTCTATTTTCCCTTATATGCTCGAAGGTTTAAACCACACCCCCATAGACTTTCTCTCTGCATTTTCTAGGAGGAACTCATCATTCCGTCTCATATTGGTACTAATAGTACGGGAGCCAGCGACACTCTTACAGCTAGTTGCACCAACACGGATGTTTAATACTAAACTTGGATTAAACGGAAAATGTACGTTGCGTGCGCTGCAGCAACTTTTGAACGTGGGTTAATTCTTTTTAATCTCAGATCAAGTTAAACCACCAATTTTGAAGGTTTAGCTCACGTTTAGCTGGAAGTGTGGTTGTATATCTTCGCTAGTATAGAAGAAGATTCTTGTTTACTAGTTCAGTTTTGACGTTTGATTTTCTAATCAGAAGTTCTTTGTTTCGCCAAGTAAAATGTGGAATACGATGACATCTTTGACGATGATTTAGAAATAATAGAAATGATTGAGAATGGATTTCCAAAACGATAGAAATTGTGTAATTTCTAGTCTCTCATCCAATAGTTTGTCATACTTTTCTGATAGTTCTGAAGTTGTTAATGATTTAACAATAGTTGTGGGCCTCCTTCTGGACAACAGATTTAATGGATTAGGAGTGCCCTGAAAATTTAAGTTCAATTTAGTTTCAACAAATACTTTCACATTAAAAAAAATATTGTCTATTTGCAACAGCAGTAGTTATTGTTATTCTTACGTGATTGTAAATCTTGATTGTCGATTGTGATTCAGTTCATTAAACTGCAAAATAATGCGGGCTTATTACCTACTAATATCAGGGAGATATTAGTATATTATTCAACGAGCGGTAATGTAGGTAATTCATCAAGTGAGTTATTACCATTACCGCAAGTTGAATGCTATACTTTATCTACGATTATAACAATAAATATTAAATTGAGAAAATAATTTTGTTTAAATTACTCAGTTTGTTTATTAATAAAATTAACTGTAAAATTTATTTTGTACATACTTTTATATTCGTTCTGCAATTTTTCGGGTAATAAATCATGTATTGTATCATTAGCTACTTATCTTCATTCTGGTGGTGTACATATCAGTTCATCTTCACTAACCGAATTCATCATTTTTGACGCAATTATTACTTAACTTGATTGGAAAACGTCGAAACTATTCAAACATGGTAAATCACCCTCCTCCCCTCAATAATAATGGACCGTTATATTTCACCGTATCCGAAAAGCCACCTTCATGTCGCGCGTTACGTCGATTGGACAGGCTAGGCATGAAAATAAAGGTGATTGGCTCTGTACCTTGTGATTTATAATAACTCACTCATGATAACTCACGCTATTTGTTTATGGGTACTATTAATTGTTCAAAAGCAATTCATTAATTAGTATATAACCTAATAAGAGTAGATAAGTAATTTAAATGACAAAAAAACTATTTACAATGTAGGAACCTACATTTTTTTTTTCAAGACTGCATTATTTTCTTCACTTTCTACAATCATTTCTTGGAGTTCTACTAATTTCCTCATGTTTTCTTCATCACTATCACTTTCGTAGATGATTTCAAAATTATCATCGTCGCCATGTTGCTTGAATGAAGTGGATGGCACGTTTGGTTGTGAGAAATCAGAAGTCAGTTCTAAGGTATCCCCATTAAAATTATTTTTCAAACCATTTACACCCTTATCGCATATTATGGATAATAACAATTCATCTCCAGGTTCTTTCTTTTCCCTAGTATTTGATAATCCACCATCGGTTTTATACAGCTCTCTTCTTTGGACTGCAACTGACTTTCTTAACAGTTTCTTTCTATTATCATAACACCTTTTTAGGCATTCTGCATCTCTGGGACAAAATGGTCAAGAACTATTGAATTCTTGAGCGACGTTTGCCCATTCTTCATTTTTTTCTCTTGTAGGTACTGCCTTCGTTTTTTTAATCTCTACAATATGTTTGTATCTGGACACAACATTTAACAACAGAGATTTGTCGTTATTAGTGAAATTTGCAGACCTTTTCTTTTATTAGCAGATTCCATCTTACAATAATAATCTTACAATGATAAACCAAAAAATCGTTCGCGAAAATAGAAAATTTTCAGAAATAAAATGCACGTCAAATACAAATATACAACGACTTTTAAGGTTATGTAAGGATATGAAATTAGTCACAGTTGAAAAATCCTTAGAACTTCCCCGCTTAACTAATCGACTTTAGCTTCCATACAGTGCAATGTAGAACCATTTAACCCAAGTTTGCCTATAAAACGTGGTTTTATTAAACGTTCATTAACACGAAGTTGGTGCAACTAGTTTTATCTTGTTTTCGATCATATTAATGTAACTTATTCACAAAACAAACTCCTGCCACTTGTGTCAAAAGTGTCAATGCTATAGGTATTTAAAGCTAAGATTTTTTGTGTTATTTATTGACATTACAGTATGATGGAAAATTATATCCTGCATCCTGCCATCCTCATTGTACACCGACGTGCTTCTGTCATTAATATAAATATGTAATTAAAATAAAGTCAATTGACAGAAATGTTTAAATCAGACATATTTGCGAGTAGTTTATTATTGTTAAAAAAATTATACTGCCAACGATCAACGGGATATGACTTTTGGCAGGAGCAAAAAAAAATGTGTCAGGCTAAATATAACACAAAAAATGAGAAAATAATTTTAAACAAATCTTTCAAAAGAGTGTCGCTGACTCCCGTACTATAAGGGAATATCCATGTGTTAAATTGAATTAAAATCATTAGACCTGTTTTAGAGAAAAAAATCCTTAAAGCCTACCGTTCCCTATTGTCTCTCTCCCTACATATTCTAGAAGCAACTAGTCATGTCATATCATATTGGTAGTAAAGGAGTATCAATTAAAATCTTTCATTTTAGAGAAAAAAAATAGTAAATCCTTTAAATCCGATCGCCACAGCCTCCCTTCCTACACTAGGAAATAGTTAATTAGTCATGTCAACTCGTACTAATACAAGGGAATATCCACGTCTTAAATTTGATTCAAATCATTGGAGCCATTTTAGAGAAATAATATTTTCCACTCTTTTTATCGTTACATATGATGAACTATGACCTATTTTGTAATTTCCTCTTGAGATGTGACTATTTTGAACGCATATGCAAAATTTCAGCAAAATCGATCCAATTATTTGGATTCTAGGTGCTACCACAGACGACAGACAGACATTTTTGAGAAAACACTTTTTTGGCATCACGGGACTTGAAAGCGTTCAGTCCATCAAAAACTGAACATCGAATTTTACATGCTCCGTAATATGGGAGAGAAGTAATACTTGAATGGAAACGGTACTTTGAACATTTACCTTTGCTGCTTTGCGAATTTTTTAACAACTCGTGGTTTTTTGACGTTTTTCAACGAAGCTTATGTTTACCTTTTTAGTTTAAAATTAATTATTCCGCAAAATGTAAACATAGAATATATTTAGTTTATTCCTTTATCTAGAATATTTGTTCCAGTTTAGTTCTTATTTGAGCTCTCATCTCACAAAGTTTGTTGCTGCACACGTTACCATTTCGTTGTACGTATAAAAGATAGCGGGATAGATCGGTAGACTTAGCAGGTCATTCCTGGTCTATCAACAATATGTCCTCAAGGCATTCCCATTTTACTGAGGGATACCATTTTACTGAAGCCGCACACCTTTTTGAATAAAACTATTCTCAATTGAAAAAGAAAGAGGGCATGTAATCGTCACATTGTATTGCATGATCCAAATGATACATAATGAAATTCTCTTAATATCTAAGAACCTTCCTATAAGGGCCTCTCCTTTACCAAAATATATGTCCGGAATATCGACGATAACAAACATTGTACTGATTAGACTCGAACTTTCGAATTCCCCTGTTACCTCTAACATCACTACCCGCACTAATCTCCTCACAAATTTCGTAAACTCATCTCTTAATTTAATTTAAATTTATTTACGTTATCTACTCTTATTACGTTATATACTAATTACTGAACTGCTTTTGATCAATTAATAGTATCCATAAACAAACAGCGTGAGTTATAATGCGTGAGTTATTATAACTCACTGGGTAGAGAGGCAATCACCTTTATTTTCATGACTAGCCAGTCCAATCGACGTAACGCGCAAAACACGAAGGTGGAGCCAGGCACGGTCATTAAACCCTACGGTTGTCTCAATCAGCAGCTTGAGGGCGAGAGAGACGCGCGGAGCGGGGAACCGAATTGTGACGTAGGTTGTAGACCGAACCAGGGCCGGCTCTAGACATTTTGTTAGCCAGCACACGATTAAAAGCAAAGATTTGATTAATAGAAGCTATATATTTCGATTTTCTGTGATTGAATACTATATGCAATATAGGGATGTAGATAAATAGATACCGTTGTTATAACATCAGAACTCTTAAAACAACTATCTCAAATAAAAAATGAGCACATTCTAGTAGTATTAATAAATGTTTTTGTTTTTGAATTTTATAACCTCACTTAGAATTTGCTGATTAGATAGAAGGTACTTAAAGAAATTAACTACATTTCTTTTTCAATTAAAATGAACATACATTAAAAAAATATGCTATAATCTCTGTATTTACCTTTGAATGAATATAAATATTGCAAAATCAAGTAATATCTAGGAACTTTGTACAGGAGCAGATAATACTTTTTACAAAAAAATGCTTGGAAAAGAATTTTCTAAACGGAGAGTGAAAACCTATTTACATAAAATATAAAATATACTAACACTAATCTAATATATAAAAAATCTCGTGTCACAGTGTTTGTTATCGAACTCCTACGAAACGGCTTGACCAATTTTTATACCCCTAGGTGATAAGGGTGACCCTATCCAGAAATTTTATTTTTATTTTTTTGGACAAAAATTTATAATTTATATGGCAAAACGTTTGCTGGGTCAGCTAATAAATTTATATATTTATGAGTCGATAATAATTTGTTTCAGAAAATAAGTCTCTATTACCCTACCAAAAATAAAAGAAATCTCTTTCAATACAAAAACCAAATCACAATGTTCAAAAAAGTGTTATAATAAAATATTCAGTAAGTTAGCTTATATAGTATGGGGACAGTTACACTTTTAGTTGCTATATTCGTTTGAACTTGGTTTATCTATTTTTCATTCATATTAATGTAACTTATCCACAAAACAAATTCACACCATACTTCATTAGTGGTCCAACACAAGGCAGCAGCATTTCAATGCTATACATGTTTAAAGCTGAGATTTTTTGTTCCTTATTGCCATTACCGAATGACGGAAAATGATTTCCTACCATTTCATTGCAGACTGACGTGCTCCTGTCATTAACATAAATATAGAATTGAAAAATAGTCAAATGGCAAAAGTGTTTAAACGTAATTTTTTTTTACAAGTAGCCTATTACTTAAAATTAACAAAACACTTATGCTGCCAGCCTTTCGACAGAAAATGGCTTTGGCAAGAGCAAAGAAAAAGTCCTGTCAGGCTGGTGCGCCTGTAGGGGTCGACTTTGTGGAAAGACATCCTAAATATAACACAAAAAAAAATAGAAAAATTATTTTAAACAGATCTTTCAAAAAAGAGTGTCTCTGGCTCCCATACTATTAGAGAGTTTCTGCTGCAAAAACTGAAAACTTGCCATTAGCAAAATCATATTACATATTAGAATAAGAGATTTTCAGTGACCACACAAATTTTAAACCTGTGAATTTTGTTTATTTTATCTGATTGTATACTAATTTTACATTTATATGACCGTGTACGTTCTTTAACTTTTATATAAAAATCTTTTCTATTTTAGTCTTATTTTTAAAATTGTTAGTCAATTTTATATACCCATTTTGAATTTTGTACTATGACACCTGCAACGCCCATTATAGGGTATGTGCTGCACTTGTATACATGAACCAATAAACATATCTCTCCCTCCCTCTCTCACACACATTTTATTTAATTATTCAATGATATTTTCTTAGTCAAATATTTTTTTATCTTTATTACACAACTGTAAACTATAATGTAGATAAATAAATTTTTATTAAAAAAAATTATAACTAATCAATACCAGACAGTGATTTTCAAATTTTCCTAGATAAAGTTGCACATATATTAAACATCATTGACTTAAGCAAATATTACAGTTTGGGAAATCTGGACATTCTCAAAGTCCTGGGACACGAGGCATCGCAATATCAAAGTCCCGGGACTTCGAGTCTTTTCAAAATAGAATTAGAATCGAGTTAATTTTTGGCAAGATGTATCAATAAAGTCACCATTTTAATAAAAATCATTTATTGAATATAAAATCAAATTCTAACATTTTTAACGGTAATTAAAGTCTAAACAATTCATATATATTTAATTCTCATACACAAATTTATTTTTTGGTATTAAAATCTTATAATTATAAAACATAAAAGAGACTTAGTGAAGTAATCATCAATAATCATCATTTGGTTTCTAGCCATTGGTCATATAAATAATAGGGAACGTGAGCTGGGTTTAGACCGTCGTGAGACAGATTAGTTTTACCCTGCTGATGATTCGTCGTTGCGATAGTAATCCTGCTCAGTACGAAAGGAACCGCAGGTTCAGACCTTTGGTTCACGCACTCGCTCGAGTGGGCGGGCGGTGGTGCGAAGCTACCATCCGTGGGATTATGCCTGAACACCTTTAAGGCCATATCCTTTTCTAAATTTATTGTGTATAGTAAGTTCGTACGTACGAGTATCAAGTAATTATTCGTTAAACTAACAGACAGAGTGTGGGAAGCCTGAGCTAATGAAGCTTATTATGACCTTTTGTTAATAAAATTATTACAATTGTGTCTCGAGTCTCGACCCGCAAGTCCTGGGACCCAAACCATAGCAAATATATTGTGTTAAACAGGGACTTTAATATTCATTTCAATTCAAAAAATCACAAGTCAGCAAATATTTGAAAAAATTTCAACAGTGAACTGCCTGGATAATGTATTCATATATTTTTCCAACAAATTAGATTTGTCAGTTTTAAAAGGAGGAGACAAAAACGATCCCAACACCTATCGACCCATTACAGAAATACTTTGAAATAACAGTTCAAAGATTTATGAGTATTTCCTAAAATTACAATTGTATACTTACTTTGAGGAAAATAATTTACTCAGCGATAGCCAATTTGGCTTCAGAAAAGACCAATCTACTACCCTACTTGTCATGGAATTGCTGGAATACATATCGAAGGGCTTCGAGGGAGGACATTATGTGATAAGCACTTTCTGTGATCTCTCGAAGGCCTTCGATTGTGTCCATCCAGATATTCTCCTTGCTAAGCTAAACTTTTATGGATCAGATGAAAACAGTTAAGCCTATTAAACAGCTACCTTACAGTGCGAAACCAAGTAGTATCTTTTAAAAACTCACAATCAAATAGAGCACATATCAATCTTGGTATTACATGGGGATCATTGTTAGGACCTATACTATTTATAATATATATTAAGACATATTTTCGTTGACATAAAAACAATATTGTATGCAGGTGATACTAAGTATTTCGACACTTACATAGATATCTGGTATAAATACACGGATCGAAGAGAATTTAAAAAATGGTTTGTTTGCAATAAACTTTCATTAAATAATACAAAAACTGCAAATATCACCTTTAGCCTCAAACATCAGGAGAATGTAAGTAATCCAGAAGTCAAATTCTTGGGCTATATTTGGATCCAAAATTAAAATTTGAAAACCACATTAATCATTTAGCAGCCAGGCTATCAAAAAATATATTTGTATTAAAAAACTTAAGTAAAATATTACCTAAAAATGTCTGCTTGGAGGCATACCATAGTCTCTTCCAGTCAGTCTGCTGTTACGCAATTATGGGATGGAGACATTCCTGCCATGCAGACAGAATTTTTGCTATGCAAAGAGCGGTCAGAATAATTTCTGGCTTAGGTTACAGAGAAGACTTAAGAAATATCTTTCTGGAACATAATATTTTAACAATACCGTATAAATACATTTTTGAATGACTGATACACGCGTTGAAAATGTAAACAAATATTCAGCAAACAGTAATTATCATGAATACAGTACTTGAATAAAAAATGTTATTCAAGTGGATTATTTTCGACCGGAAAAATCCTGAATGTCATCAAACTTATTTTTTAACAAACTTCCATCGTATATACAGTCATTACCATTTAATAAATACAAACATAACATCAAGAATATGCCCATAGTAAAAGCTTCTTATAGTGTAAATGAATTTCTGCATGTGATAACTTTTCTCTAAGCACAGTGTAAAAATATTTAAAAAAAAAATCTTTCAACTATTTCATGAGCTTCATTTTTTTGTTTTTTATGTGTATAGTTTGTCTAAATTTACTTTGTATCTTATTGTTTTATATGCTTTTATCGATTTTATACTACATTATATTAATTTAACTAGCTTTTATCAAACTAATAGTTATACTACAGAAATTTTTAAACATGTACTTTTGACTTGTGCAGTGATCTGAATTGTATCAAGAAACCAATAAACACTACTATTATATAATAAATAAGCATTCCTGTTTAAGACATTAATTTCTTCATTTTTTTCGCACCTTTCGTATGTGTTAAACTCTTAGCTTTTCGTTTTAGTGTTTGTTTCTCTTTTTTCTTATTATTTAAATATTTTATTCTAATAAATGTTCTTTGCAATAAATATGCTTTTATTACTTCAAATGGCACACCCGAAACTTTCTTTACTGCTACTCTTGACATTCTATGCACCAAATTGGCCCCTTTTCGAAAAGTAAGGTCTTTGTTGAATTTCAAAAATATTTTATTAAATATTTTGACCGCACTATACCACTTTTGTGATGGCTGAATCAATCCACCAAATGACAGATGGGAAATCCACTCTGGAACTGCATATGGGTGATCGCTTGTTAATTTATAAGTATGTGTACCTAAATCTGGATATTTGTCCTTAAATTTTTTGGCCACCCATCCTGCCAAATACTCTAACCCGTCATTTTCTGACCAGATTTTAATGTCTTCCTTCTTACTTGATGATGTGCTAGGTTGTTCATTATCCGAGAGATGTTCGCTGGAAGAAATAGTTATCGAATCTGTAGAATCACCGTCTTTATTTTTTAGGATATCTTTTGGAATATCAATTGTATTTTTGAAAACGCTACTGACTATATATTCACTATCCTCCAACTCCACAGTATTCATTTTTTTTTGCACAACACCAGGATTCTTCCCAAGAATTATCATGCGAAGCCTATAAATGGCATCTAACGGAGATGGATGATCGTTAAATCCACCCCTTCCACGGAGTTGTGAAAAAAAAATTTCTAATGCATCTTGATTTAACCTATGCGTAAGCAGATAAGAAATATCAAATTTAGTTTTTAAATCTTTAAAAAGATTCATCAACGAAGTAATTGACATCAGAACTCTCTTTTGAAAAATTTGGATAGATTCCTTATTAGTGCATCTCATAGTCGTCATTAAATCATACATGTCATTTAATATTTCATCTTGTTCTTCAATATTTACTCCATAGGGCTGCTTATTAGTTTTAACAGAAGCGGAAAATGTGTAAGAGTTCATAACATCAAACCATTTGTTTACTTTCTCTATAAAGTGACCTAAAAGCTTTGCCATTTCTTTAGCAGGACCCGGGAGATAATGCAACAGAGCAGTGGCAGTTGTATGGGACAAAACTTGAGCAGCTAAAGCCACATTTTGTCGCTGGCTACCTGAACATTCAAGGTGTAATTTCTGTAATTTATGACAAGAACTAACTTCCGTATCAGTTGAATTTACGAGATGATTAATTGGTTCAACAGAGATTTTACTTCCATTTTGTAAAACAAAACCGGTGTCAATTAGCCAGTTCCTTATGAGTTTCAAGAGATGAGGGGCATCCGCAAAATAATAAATTTTTTCTTTGGTCTTCGGATGCAGAAAAAAAGTATTTTTGATTGTGATGCCCAATTCCCCCCACATACCCACATTACCCCCTCCACAATCAGACACACAAGCCACGACGTTATAATGAATTTTGTGGAGTTCCTCAATTATGGATATCAAAATTTCTTTAGTCATTTTTGTGTCGAAACCAATAAAAACTGGCTGTTTAAATTTGCAAAACAGTCCCCTAACCATGACAATTTGCATTTGGGAATGTGGGCCCACAACTTCATCTTTAGCTTTATCGTATTCGTACATAGAATGTACTTTCACTTCATCGAATGCAAGTACCACACATTTTTCCATTTCCGTTAGGCCATGTTGAGCAATTTCCATAATTCTTAATACATCGTTAAGAATCCCATCTCTCAAATTTAATTTTGCAGCCCATCTCTGAAGAGAAGATATTCCTGGCAATGGATATTTCTTTTTTTCTCTCAAGTACACATAACAGCGTTTGCTAAAATATCGTATTGCAAACGCATTGGAGATGTCATCGGAGCTCCACACAATTTTCTTTTTAGTGCCCAAAACCAAGTCTATTTGTACTTAAAAAGCGCCGCAAAGTATCTTCAAGTTTAGATCTGTATTTAAACTCGGTTAAATGTTGCGATTCAGTTTTCTTTAATGATGTCTCTAAGCGTTCAATTTTTCTTTTATATTCGTGTAGAATGTTAGTTTGCGTTTCCATTTGCATCTTCAAGTTTTCATATTTTTTTTTCAAGTAGTGCATGTTCAACTTCAAGGGAATTGGTCACTGAAGGAACCGTAACGTTCTGCGATGTAGACATAAATGGAAGATTACTGTAGGATTCTATAGGTAACACATGATCAACTTCAAGGGAATTAGTCGCTGAAGGAACTGTAATATTCTGTGACGTGGACATAAATGGGAGATTACTGTAAGATTCTACAGGTAACACATGATCAACTTCAAGGAAATTAGTCGCTGAAGGAACTGTAATATTCTGTGATGTGGACATAAATGGAAGATTACTGTAAGATTCTACAGTTGGGGCTACACCTTGCTGTGATTTTTCTAATACTTCTATCAATAATTCTTCATCTCTTCTCCTATTGTAATGCATTTCTGTAGGTGATATTATATCACCCTCATCGGATTTTGGTAATTTTAAAGTTGGCACAGCCGTAATTTTTAATTTATTCTTTGAAGGTAAATTTAATAGTTCAGATGCAAGGTTTCTCTCATAATCTTCAAATTTGAAGTGGTCTGAACATATATGACACGTTTCAGGATTCCACTCTCCATCACGACGGCACTTTTGCACCCAAATTGCACAAAGGGCCTCATCTTTAGGAAAACGATGAAACGTAGTCTTTCTTCCAGCTTTTTTGCATTTTTGTAAGCTGTTATTGCAAGTTGCAACAGTACATCGCGTTCCTGGCATTATTTAACCCTACAATATAATTATAATTATATATAGGCGAGTTTATAAAGAAAGTCCCAGTCCTAACTTAGCCTGTCTTAGTCTTAATTTTTCCCTAAAATATATCTGATGTTTTAAGACGGGTTTATAAAAACTGGCCTTTGTCTTAAGTTGATCGTAAAATAGATACGCGAACTTTTCACGCCAATTGGAATTGATTTCTGATCTATTCAGTGGTATTAGCCCCTAGGAAAAATTAATCTAAAAATTTTGGTTAAGTTAGGGCTAAGACAGGATTGCGACTTTTATAAACGGCATACGGGTAACCTGTACATTTAACTTTTTAGGGAAAAAATTAAGACTAAGATAGGCTAAGTTAGGACTGGGACTTTTTTTATAAACTCGCCTTATGTGTCAAATTTCTTATTTTATTAAGTAATAATCATTATTTGTTAGTAATTTTTACTCACTCAATTAATAAATACTGATATAACGAATAGTATACACACTGGGACGACAGCAAACTAGTTTATTACTCCTGGGGTGTGAGAGTTGAGAGTACAACATAAAAATATTAAAAATAAACACACTGCCATTGTACACACGACAACTAGCGCCGGCTCTGGATCTACCTAGACTTTGGTTCTTGATCTGCAAATATTATGCTTATGTTGCTCGCACTCGCTCGCACTCTCAGATGTCTCGTATATAATTCTCCTTGTTCTCTTCATTTCAGCATTAAATAAGTAGAGTGATACGGTCATCAAGTTCAATTCATCGATGGAGTAGAGAAAAAAATAAAATAAAAATTTAAATAAGAAAATTACAGAGACTTAAGTCTATGGAAAATTAATTGAATAATTAAATAAATAAAATGTGCAAGAGAGATGGATATATCTGATTTCCATGCAAATGATAAAGACAAATATACCGGAGCGGTCTACAACCTACGTCACAATTCGGTTCCCCGCTCCGCGCGTCTCTCTCGCCCACAAGCTGCTGATTGAGACAACCGTTATAGTTTACTGATCGTGGGAGCCAGGGAGGTAGTGACAGATTATTCACGTTAATATCTATAAAGATTTTCTGAAATGTCACAAAATGCTACTTTTGATTCGTTCGTGCAGAGCCGAATTTTCGAATTTCGCCGTGCAATTTACGATCAGGTTTATCTGGAAGACTTCCTCTTTACGTCGCGACATCGTATGGCCATCCCAATGGTGTTTTTCGAAAAATATGAACGTATCAAGATTGCATGTTTTTGCAATGTTTTTAGGCTCCGAAATGTAAGCTGTTTTTTGTTATTTTTCGCAGATATCTCCGAAACGGTGGGAGTTAGCTCCAAATGAAAAACAAGGTCAAACGAGTATTTTCCAATACGAATCTTTTGCTACTATCAGAATTTTGATTTTTTTTTTGTTTCGGAGATAACTACTGAAATGTTGACCATGTATGGCAAAAAATCCCAAATTTTGAGCTTCTACAGTTGGCAACTTTTTAATCTTGGCTCCTACGTCAAAAGACTACCCTAGTTAACTTAAATAGAATTAAATTTGCTAAAACTCTTTTTTTTATTTTTTGAATTCGACAAAAATGAAGGAATTAGACTGGGCGGGATTTGGGACTTTTTTTTTGATAAAATTTCTCCATTTTGTCACCGTAATTAATCGGTAATTAACTGAAATCGATCTCATATACGATTTTCACTTAATATCATGTATTACTTTGACGCTTCGTTAATCTTGGCCCTTCGAAACAAAGGTTTCTGAGAAAAATTATTTTTTTAAGGTTTACATACACTCTATAGGAAAACGTGTAATTTCTTACATTTCCTCGAATATCTCGATAATTATCTTTTTTTTTTCCGAAAAATTTGTAGATGGCTTATGTAAAGAGAATTGATTGAGCTTTTTTTAATTTCCCAGTTATAAAGAACGGCCCAATGATATAATGTACAGTAATTGCTCCCCAAACATTTATCTTGCTATGTGTACCTGTTCCGTTGAGTATGGATTATTTCTGGCCCAATATCAGTAGGTAGTTGCTTCATTGGAACTTAATTTGGCAATTTTCTGACAACATTCCAACATTAGATGGTAAAAAGTAATTCACTGTCGACATTATCTTCGTTTAACTCCTGGACTAAATTCATGTTACCTATATGAACTAAACTTTCCTTTTTTCGAAATATTTGGAGTCTACATTGTGATCCACAGCAAATGACTATGTTGATGCCTACTTGAGGTGATTATTCTAATGTTAACAAAATATCGATTCTTTTCTCCACATGTTGCTAATTTTGGTCTCCATATCTATGGGGCATTTAATGCTTTTTTGCTCTTCCTCACTTCTCTACTTCCAGAATATTGTGTAATAATATATGTTCTAATGGTATGGTGTCTTGTTTCCATTACCAAATCCTATCGTAATTAAAATGTTGGTTATCGCTTTCCATTCATATCCACTCATTTGAGTCAATTGATTCTGTCGCACAGATTCTTTCAACAAGTTATAATTTACATCTTTGTGTATCATGTAGTGATTGCCTGCAGCTTAGAATCCTAAAAATAATATAGAAAAATAATAATCAAATCTGATGAATTTAGATTTGAAGTGATTCAGCTTATTGATTCGTTCAGAGAAATGATTCGTTTATAAAGAATCGGTCGCTAGCGACGGTGTCATGTTCGATAATTTCATCTACCCGCTACGCATTCAGCCTTAAAAGAGCAGTTGAAGAAATTGCTGTCACCGACTCAACAACAACAACAACAAGCATTTATTAATGTTTCACAAGGTACAATAATGCGCCATTCCGGAGTCCGGCCCGGAGCCAGCCAGACAACCACGGCGAACATCGCCGAGGTGGGTGTGAGACTGGGAGGGTAGGGTCCGGTTTGGCGGTGACGAAAATTATTTGCTGAGTTAAAACTCCTGCCTAATGGAAAAAGGCTTAAATTTAACGGTATCGTATAACGTAGTACACAAGGGTACTTAAAAATAATTAAAATTAAAAACTGTAAAAAACTTATCGATTTCGCGCACACGCGAACACTTAAAAATTTTGATTGCTGGCACGGGAAAACAAAACTCAACGAAAAAACCCGTTTGAGACAATTCCACCCTGGTAGTCTTCCTGACGCCAGGAAAGTGTCGTGGATAGTTAAAAGTGTGTAATGTTATGTGAAATTTTAGTTTGTTAAGAATTTATTGGTCGAGACTGAATTTAGAGACAAAAAATAGACAAGGAACAAAAAAGGTAAAAACAAATAAAGGGAATAGAGAGGGGTTGGTTGTAGGTTTTGGTGAAGATTAAAGGTGGGGAAAGGAGAAGTTGTCGTAGAGGGAAGTGTGGTTAGAGAGGTTGCCGAAAGATAGGCAACGCCTGGTATGGTAAGGGGTGTCGGATATCGAAAAGGATCGCATTATGCTGTCTGATTCGTGTTATGTTGCGGGTTAGCGGACTATCGCTCAGTTTGAATTGATAGAATTTTTGGGAGATTTCTTGGACGTAGTCCGCTAGTGGCGTTATGTCGTGGCAATGATTATATAGATCTCTGAGGGAGGTGTATCTGCCCGAATCAGAGATGAGGCGCATAAATTTGTGTTCGAGAACTCGGAGTTTCCTCATTGTCGTGGTCGGTATGCTGCACCACACCGGCGACGCGTATGTGATGGCCGGCCTGATCACCATCGTATACAACAATTTTTTATTTGTCCTGTTGAGTCCGCTACTCCTTGCCAGGAGCGGATACAGACTCCTGGACATGGAGTAGACCTTGCGTATTGTCTCGTTTATGTGAATGTTGAACGTCAGTCTCTTGTCCAAGTTCACCCCTAGATACTTCACGCACCGTTTAATTGGAATTTGGCGACCCCCGATCGAAAGTGGTGTTAGAATCCGATTTTCGGTGAAACGGCACGTGAACAGAATTGATTCCGACTTCTCGGCATTGATCCGAATTTTCCACCTGTCGTAATACGCCGTGGCACCTGTCACCGACTCAGTGGCGCAGAGCTTACGGCTTGCAATCACGAGGTCCTGGGTTCAAATCCTGGCTAGGATATAGATGTGTAGTGACGTTTTTCACATGTTGCTGAGACGACAGCAGTGGGCTAGACCGCGGTTGTGTGAAGGGCAACATGGCTAGTTGCTAGTCTCAGCTGCGGAAGATGGCAATGTCGCAAGGAATGGTTGTTGTGTTGTTGTCTATGTATGCGTGTCCCGGTTAAGTGGTGGAATAACTGTAGCTAACGTCCGTCAGGACGTTAATATAAGTAAGTAAAACAAATAAAAAATATATTAAAAATAAAAAGAAAATTTGTAGACGTTCTTTCCAGTTTGTCTTGCACTTTTCTTAGAAGATGATTCAGACATTATACTTAATCGTGCGTGTTTAAAAAATATATTAAAAATCCATTATCAGACAGCTTCTGTCTAAGTTGCTCTCGTGCACTCACGACCTCGTCTGAATGTACGTATCTGAGGTAGGAGTTGTCACAGAGATCAAGAGAAAATTTTGAAAGAACTATAGTCAGCCGATACTTTTTTTTATGTGCACGATTACTCTGGGACGGTTTAGGATATAGACTTGGTACACGTATATATTATAACCCGATCTGGAAGTATATTATATTTTGATCTTATTCCGTTCAAAGGTTGAGGTAAATGGGGGATAAACAGGTAAAGCAAGCAAGAAAGGGTCCATAAAATTGGAATTTAGTGTATTACGAGAAATCAAGGTCACTTCTTTTTTTGTATCAGCTGCCTCCACTATCACCACAAGAACCATCCCACCATCACCCCAATACCGATGTGGCATATCGTTTTATGGATTTTTGTGGTAGACGATTTCAAAATATTATATTATTAAAGTTCTATGAATAATTATTTCCACTTACTGGAGTGCAAATAAAGTATTAAGTTTTGTTGTTGTGGCAAGAGACTTCGATAGGAAAGCTGGATGTGGTAGTAGTGATTCCTTAGGCAGAGGTTTTTTAAGTTCCTACTCAATATATTATTTCACCTTGCAGTGCGGCCAGAGTATATCCATCCTCTACCCACAAGCCTCCACTGTCTAACTTCCCAACTATACGTATTACCTACCTTCAGTGCAATCTCTGTGTGAGGCCAAGACAGTAACAATTTTACCAGAATGAACATCAACGTTCGGAGTTGGCATTTCGTAGTTTAAAAAATCGGCAGCTATTGAAAGCGGCTGGAACCTCCCCACACGGTGGATCCAAATCAGCTCTGTTTGGATATTACATCGGAAATCAGAGCACTGAGCAAACAGATAAATTACACGTGACTTTGGAGTCATTTATTTCATGAACAAATATAGAACGAACTGAAGTGGACTACAAGCAATCTGTTAAAACATAACCATTTTTGTTTATGTTGCCGGATATTATAAGGGTATTAACAGATAACGTTTCGAAGATTTTGTAGAACATTGAATAGCGAATAAAAATAATAACACAGAATTTAGCCCAAATGACACTCTAACCTCAACAAGTCAATATTATGGACAGACTACGCATGTGTCAAATTAAAATCTTCCTTCTCGATCAAAAAGGTCCGAGCAAGTCGAGCTTCGTCCGAGTCCTTTATTTTGTAATATTCGAACGTTTCAGATTTAGCTCGGTTGCATTAAATGAACGATTGTGACGCGTTCCATCAATCAAACGCAATATCCGAACACGGTTATAAACAATTATTACCTTTAAAAAAAAACAACTAAAATAAGTTTTGACATTGTCAAAAATATTTGGGTTGGTAACCTTTACGAATGTTGATTTTTAGGTTATGAAATATATTTAGGGGCATATCTGCATCATGTTTAAGTTTTTCAAGTTTATTCTCATTTTTAATAATAATATTTGTATACGCATTTTTAGCTTGGAATCCAAGTAAATATTTAAAAATTCACGCAAATAATTTTTCAATATTGTTGATTAATTAGGCAATCCAACGACCTGTCAAAATTGTTTTTCAATATGGCGTAGCGGTCAAACACGGGTTTATTTCTGTTGTTTAGATTGTGACCAGTGCAGCATTTTTTCATGTAGTTTTTACGTTTTAAAGTTTTTTAATTTTAGTTTTTTGTAAAGAATTGTTTAATGTGTCTTATTAAATTTTTTCGTGATAATATTATTGGCTATAATTGGAAAAATGCTTGATATGTGCATAGTAGTGGGTTGTGGACATCGTGGAAATAGTGACAAGGTTAGCTTTCACCGTGTACCCGACGTCGTCAATTTTAAATATTTTCCTCATACAAATGATCTGTCGAGAAAACGACGTCAAAGATGGATAGCCGCGATTAAAAGGGATGATCTAACATCTTCCATTTCGATTTTCCAACATCAACTTTTTGAAATACTCACTCTGCATAATTAAATAAAGTTTATTACTTGAAAACAATCAAAAACGCCTTGCCACAATCCACAAAAAACACTATATTGTTAAAATTTCAAGATACTTAGCCAAGCCAACGGAAAAACACAAACTGTTTTGGCAAACGTTTAACGACTGTCAACAAATGTTTGTCCGCCACGCCATGTTGGAAGTCGCGTGGTTTAAATTTCCTAATAAAAATAGACTGCTAATTACAGGTTAGATTTCCAACCTACAAAAAGTGTCCTATTTTGTTAGGACAAAGTATTTAGAACTTCATAAACATTACACTGTACTAGATTTTAGTTGAAAGTACGGGAACCAGGCAGAAATTTTAATAAGAGCTACGTAACATTCTTAGATCTTAAGAAATATATATTTTTCAGGTTAGCTGTGACGTCACGTACCATAACCTATAAATCAACATTCACAAAGGTTACCAACCCAAATATTTTTGACAGATGGCAAAATACATTTTCCCCTAACAATACTACCAATAATATTTTTTGGATGCTGTCATGTGTGCACATATAACGAATTCTTTTTAATTTTTTTAACGGAAATGAAATCGAAAGGGTGCAAGTGTGATATATCGTTGAAATTGGATTTTTTACTGCTTTTCAATGGTTCGATTACAAATTGTAAGTAATCATAAAATAAACAACTTGTTGTGCCAAAACGGCATTAAACGTAATCCGATCTCAACCAAAACCTTTTCAGATCTTCTGGAGCACTAAAGAAACCCTCATGCAAAGTTTCATCCAAATCCGTGTAGTAGCTTCTCCGCTATCGTGCTGACATACATACACACACACACACAGACATTTTTCAAAAACCACTTTTTTGGGTTCCTGGGACCTCAAAACGTAAAGATTTGATATTATCTCAATTTTCGATTTTGGACTAAATGTAGCAACTTCCCACAATTTTATTGTGGGGAAGTTAAAACACATAAAACACTGAATGAAAATGGCCTATGCTACGAGTACGGTTAGCCTGGGTTTTTTTCACCAAGGCTTAGACTTGGCCACGGAGCCCTATAGGTATGGCATTGTGTGAGACGTGCCTTTTCACAAGGGAACCAAATAATGCATGGGTCACTTAACATCCGTCAATAAATTGTGAGCAAGAAATCACGCTACAGGTTCTGATCCGTCTTCACAGATTCCTAAGGAAAAACAAGTCACAAATTATTAATCGAGTTTTATTTTCACTTATGTAACTCTTAAACCTCCTTAGGTTATAGATTTTAAATCGGTTTTTCTTTTCCATCCTGTATGTTTGCACTATTTCAATATTCGATCAGCAGCTCGTTGATAATAGTCAAGTTTCAATTTGAAGATCCGTTTACAAGCATGTACTATGTAGTGGAAGTAAGGAGTCAGGATTTTTCCGAAAAAAAGCAAAATCGTACTACAGTTATGAAACCTATTCCCGCCCCCGTTTTCGAAAGTGCTGAATATGAATACCAGGGTGAAAAAAGTTTTTAGTCATGTGCACCCCCTGAAACGATCAGAAACCACCCCTTCTTGCTTATTTCTCATATGACAGCTTGGCATCGACTATTTTTGCAGGGATTCTTTGTTTTTTCATGGGGATATAAAAGATGGTGAAAGGTGATGTCAGGTAGTAGACCGCAACCGCCGGTGGAATCTACTCTGTCAGGGGGTGTAAAATTATTTCTTTTTTTTTTCTTGTTAAAGACGTTTACCCTGTTACATGACCCCGAGGGTAGGTACCGTAGTTAACGTATTAAATTCTTATATAATACGAAACTGATAGCAAATCTTATAAAAATTATATACTAATTGTTTCTTATAAAATATTATAAAACTTACCTTTGGTCTTTCTGATGAAACATTCTTAATTTTACTTCCACATCCAGTGGACGTATAGTAACGACAAAAAAAAATTGAAAATTTTTATTGTTCAAATAGGCTTAGAATGTCATGAAAAGTCGAGGTTTTAAGTTTGAGCGAAAAAAAATTTTTGTCTATCGGTCTGTCGGTCTGTCTGAAACTTTTTTTATGCGCGCGATTACTCTAGAACCTTTGAAGATATTGACTTGAAATTTGGTACACATATATACTTTAACGGGATTTGGAACTAGATTATATTTTCATCTTATTCCATCGAAGGGTTAGGGGGGAAAATTGGGGTAAATGGGGAGTAAATAGGTAAATCAAGCAGGTAAGGGTCCATAAAATTGGCATTTAGTATATACAAGGGAAGCTAAGATCTCAAAAAAAATTTTGGCATTAGCCACCCCCATTACCACCCCCACCCCATTATTTAAGGGGATGAAAAAAATTGTGATTTAGAGTGCGTACCAGAACCAAACACCTCAATACTAATTTACGTGTTTTACTTCATCCACCCCACCCCACTACCGATGTGGGATATCGTTTTATGGTTTTTTGGGGTACACGATTTCAAATATTATATTATTAAAGTTTCATACGCAATTATTTCCACATACAAAATTTTTCCGTTGTGAGAGACTTGGATAGAAAATCTAGATGTGGCAGTCGTGATTCCTTGGGCAGCGGTTTTACTACTATTGAGATCCCATTAAAACTTTTCAGATTAATAATTGCAAATTCTTATTAATACTTTTGAATGCGTTTCCTTCTATGTCTTTATTACCTAAATTCTTATATAAACTAAACTAGTAATGACCTCAAGTCTTATAAAAACCAAATACTAGTTGTTTTTTTATAAATTGTTATAAAACTGTTGGTTGGTTTTCTCGATTAAACATTCTTATACTATTGCTACTAATGAGATCCGATAAAAACTTTTCAAATTAATAACAGTGAATCCAACTCAAATATGCTTCCTTTAAATACTTATTTATCCTAATAAAATTTCTATATAGTAAAATAAATGCATCCACCATATTAAAGCCTATAAACCATACAAGTTCTTAGGATTACCCATAAAAAATGTATAATTACACAGCTTCACAAAATAAAAAAAATGGTCTGTTTCTGGACCTCCTTTGGGTGGCCCCTATGTATTTCGACGTGCTGAACACGAATCAGGTGTCCGTTTAGCTCCGTCATTTTTTAGTAAATCGCGAAAGTAACCTAAAAAACTCATAATTTAGGTTATTTTCGCGATTTACTAAAAATTGGTGAGTGATGGACACCCAATTCGGATTCAGCATGTCGAAATACATAGGGCTTACCGAATGGAGTCCCAGAAACAGCCCACTTTTCACTTTTTTTGTGTGTGTTTGTGTGATATGACGATAACAATTATTAATATCAATAAATTCTGTACAAAATGTACAAACTGAGTACACCTTTTTGCCATATTGTTGAAAAACAGGGATATAATAATATCTATTAATAGGTTATTCAATATTTATAACAAAAATAACTGTCATAATTCAAGAAACACATAAAAATGGAGTCATAACCAACTAAAAAAATGCGTCCCGAGAAGTGTTTTATAGAAAAAAATCATTCACCGCTGCATAGCGGTTTTCTTACTGTAAAATATACTTTCTACCAACTTTAGTAAATGAAGAATGTTACATAACTATAGATTAGACTTCTACTTACAAAATTTATAATATTTTGCTTAACTAAAGTTAGTAATTTTTATTTTATTTGAACTTATATTAATTTATATTGATACTATTGTGCAAAGTTTATAATATATACTAAAGCTTTCTAGTTCTAAAGTTCTCTATTTTATTTGAAGCTAATATACAGATTATTTAATTTACACTAAATACGATGATTTTTTTATGGATTAATTTTCCGGTTCCTTCAACAGATTTATTTTAAATCTCCTCCGGAATCTCCATAATACAAAACAATGCAAAAATGATGGTTTTATTTATTTGACAGTAACAAGCTAAAGATAATCATAATTAGCTATGGAAAACAATGGCTATAACATCGTTAAGGTGATGCACTTGTTTGATTACTAACTAATATTTTTTAAATTTCAATAATTATAGCTTTTTATTCATTTTAAAAAGGATTTACCGGACAGTATGAAATCAAATATTATACTATACATGTCCGGTAGGTTTCATTACAGTACTCGTTTATATTTCGTACTCGGCTCCTGCGTCGCCGTCCGTAAAACAACTCGTACTGTAATAAGTCACCTACCGGACTTATAACGTAAATTACTATGCATACGCGATTTACTACAAAATGGCGGAGGATCCGGTGATATTTCTATATTACACAGGCATACACAAGAAAAAAATTGTATGTTTCTGGGATTCCATTGGACAACCTCTATGTATTTCGACGTGCTGAATACGAATCGGGTGTCCGTTTAGCTCCCTTACCTACCAATTTTTGGTAAATTGCGGAAATAACCTAAATTGGCTCTCATTCTCCTTTTCCTTGCAGGTAAACTCGTCCCCCAGCAATAATATTCAATAAAAATGTAATTTATTTAGAAAAAAGTTTTTACTGATATGATAGCATTACAGTGTAATAGTCATTATTGTCTTCTGTTTATATTTATACTACTAGACATATTTTTGAATTACTGCAGTAACATAGTGGACAATGATGGTAACAGAGGTGTATTACATGGTAATTTCAACCTGTCCCTCAGCCAATGACACGAGATATTTATGTGAATAATTCTGTAGAGCATAAATGCCTATCACTCCCAATTATTCTAATAACTTTTTGAATATATCAAATTTTATGGATTGATTATTTTAAATTTATAAGATAAGTATAATTTCTACGGATTTTTTTTAAAATGTCCATTTTGATTTATTTACTTGTTGCTACACTCTGTTACTACGTTTAACACTTAAATAAGTCCAAAGATGAAGCTGTATACCTGTTAAGAATGTTCTATTGGTTGCAAATCACAAGTGTACAGCCCCCACTCCTTGCAAAAAGAATTCATGCATATCATCAGTAGACCACGTGCAGTGGCGGCTGGTGAAATTTCAATATTTTTTTCTCGTCTATGGCGCATGGGACCCATACGAAATTTGGGAAATAACACCTAGAGAAGCACTTCTCTAATGACCCCTAAAAAATTTTGAAAAAGCAGTTTGCGAAAAATTTTTTGAAAATTCGTTAGCCTCCCCTGGGTCTATTTTTATTTTTTTTTGTCATATGCATTTGACTTTTCATAAAAATACAACAACAGATTTTGGAGTTTATGAAAATATTTTCATTACTAACTGAAATACAATGAACTGAAATTTTGTAATTTACAATTTAACAAATTACAATATTTCAATTCGTTGTATCTCAGTTAGTAATGAAAATATTTTCATAAACTTCAAAATCTGTTGTTGTATTTTTATGAAAAGTCAAATGCATATGACAAATAAAAATAAAAATAAACAGGAGCTCCTAGACCCAGGGGAGGCTAACGAATTTTCAAAAAATTTTTCGCAAACTGCTTTTTAAAAATTTTTTAGGGGTCATTAGAGAAGTGCTTCTCTAGATGTTATATCCCAAATTTCGTATGCGCCATAGACGAGAAAAAAAATATTGAAATTTCACCAGTCGCCGCTGACCACGTGTCATGAAATGTGCTGCATGTCTTGCTGATCTGAGGACTCTGTTACTGCTATATTTAGGTGAGATTTAATATTTACTTTATTCATAGTGTGCTCAATTTATTCCTCACAGGTGTAACTTCAACTACACATTACATTTTGTTGTCATTTATATATATTTTATGAGTAATCGATCCGAACACGTTAAATTTACAACTCTGTTACTGCTACACTCTGTTACTACCACTGAGTAACAGAGTGGTACTTAAAGTAACAGAGTGGTAAAATCTCTATATAATTTGGTGTAATGCAGTACAACTGGAACTGGAACTGGAACTTTAAAATATCGTAATTTAAGTTGTTTTTGCAAGTTGTTTTTGCAACAGAGGATTTTGTTCTTGCTAGAATCCTCAAGACTATCAACCGATACAGGAACTCATCGATCAGTTGTTACAAAACCCCACAAAGTTAAAATCATATTTTTCGGGGCAATTGACGATAGCGCAAAACAGTTTAAAATGACTGAGAAAGACGTTTCTTATGAGCCTTACAAGAACCTCTTAAAAATTGTACCCAATCCCAAAATAAAGTTAAGTGTTTTTTACGAATTCAATAATCCCCTTGAAGACTGAAATTCCAAAGAAAAATGGTTTGTTCAAATTTAGTGCTTTAATAAGTTTAGAGTTCATCTTTTTTTTTATCATTAAAATATGCCTTAGCTACGTAGGTCACATACAAATACACATCTCATTAAAAAATGTGAAGATTCTTGTTTCTAATTTTTATAATGAAGAATCTAAGGTAAATTATGTTAATTAATTTTGGTTTTGTTATATATTGATGCAAATCATTCAATGAAAACTCCACTATGATACTGGTGGACTACTCTGTTACTTTCAATGTTCCTTGATTCTCCGTCACTGTCGTTGACTTCGAGCAGCCATACGTGCATAGTTCAAGTGGCAGTCGACGAGTGCAGACCTCCAGTGTGCAGTTGAAGACAGTGCGAAGCGAACTAGTGAAGTGGCAGCCCCACAGAGAGTGCAAGAGGAGAAATATCAGTCGTCTTTATTAAGACGCTGATATAAAAAGATAAATAAAGTCCCCCGCCTGGGGACACTTGTGTTTACCTTCCCGATTCCTTTCCCATTTTTCTTTTTTAGGTAACAAGAGGACGACATGCCGAGGAAGAAAAACTCGGACAGGAGCATCGACATGGAGACAGATGACTCGTCCCGAGCATCAACACCGGCGAGATCACGAGGAGATGAAAGAGACTTAATCAAAGCGCAACTCGAGGAGGAAAATAGGTCACTACGAGCCCAAATTACACAACTCCAGATAGAGCTAAGAGATCTTACCGCACAAATGGCACAGCAAACCGAACTAGCAATACTACAGAGTGAGGACGCAAAACGCCAGAATGAAATAGCAGACCGCCAACACCACGAACTAATGGCAGCTCTCCGAGCCTGCAACGCCACCTTTGAGGCCCCCGCAACGAAAGAAGCCCTAAAAAGGAAAAACGCCCCCGACAGTGAAGACGAGGTACCCCCCACAACAAAAAAGACGCCTACCCCCAGCCAGGACAAACCATCCACCAGCCAGGCCAAGAGCACGGCGACCATGGACGTGGAGACCCCTGCAACCCCCCGGATGCCCCCCGTTGTACTGAGGAAAAGGAAACTTGGACCGAAGTTACAAACAAACTCCACCACGCCAGGAACAGCGGGAATTCCATACCTACGCCCTGCCCGATGAGAGGATGTTGAGAGTGGTACTCCGAGGCATCCCCAGCGGCGTAAGCACGGACGACGTGAAATTAGACCTCGAGAGACAGGGATTCACACCCACGTCAGTCCAGAGGATGACCTCCCGAAGGACAAGGCAGGAAATCCCACTGATGCTGGTCCTGGTCCCCCCGACGCAAGAACAAATTCTGACAGTCAACAGATGCTGCTTCCTAGTTGTCAAAGCCGAGAAGCAAAGAGCCAAGCAGATCATCTCCCAGTGCCACAGGTGCCAGACATACGGCCATGCACAAGGACGGTGCACGGCCCAGCCCAGGTGTGTAAAATGCGGAGAGGCCCATCACACCAAAGACTGTCAGAAGACCAAGGACACCCCAGCAAAGTGCGCAAACTGCCAGGGAGCGCACCCTGCTAGCTACCGAGGGTGCCCCCGATCCCCCAAAAGGACAGCCAGCCAACAGACACCAGCCCCCCGGAAGTCACCCGCCCACAAGTCAGCCACCACCAGGACAACCCCCGGGCTAAGCTACGCTAGAGCTGCCCAGGGAGCAGCAGGGACACCCACCAACCCAGTCCCACCACAACAGGCCCCCCTAGAGGCTGGACAACTCGCTGCTGTACTGGCCCAGATGCAGCAGATGTGTACCATGATGGGGGCCCTGTTCGCAAACCTGCCCCACCTCACCCCCCAGTGACGCCACCTGGACCACCCCGTCGATGGAGAAGCCACCGGAAGAGACATGACGACACCCAACACCCTACCCACGACCCTGCGGGTACCGGACAACACACCGTCCAGTACCTGTAGTCCCCCTGGCTCCGGGCAGACCAAAAATGCTACCAATAGCATTTAGGTCTGCCCTTCCTCGAGCTACATAGCTCATCCTTACCTTACCGACGATCCGGATGACAGGATGTCATTTGGCATCCTGTGTACCGGCAGTCTCTCCTGCCAAAACTTCCAACACACCTAACAGACAGACGACTACCCCCCGGGGGGAAACAAGCTGGCGAAGAAAAGAAAACGAAGACAGAAGAACGCCAGAAGAGGCCTTAGCCAGCAAGGTCCAACAGCCAGGACCCAGGGAGGTGGGCCGAAATCGTCTGCACCGCTCACATTTGTGAGTGGGGCCGACGTAAAGTAAGTTCGCCCGCCCTGCACGACGCTGGTCCCCGGTCTACAGCGATGTACTGGGGTAAAGGGCAATAGTCCTGCCCGGCCCCAGACATCCGAGACCGACATCTTTAGCCAAGAATATTGGCGCGCCTTGATTCTGATTAAAGTACTACGCATTTTCAACCAAGAAAATAGAGTAATTAAGAGTAATTCTTGTAGTAGGTCTTTTAGGTACCATAAATACAACACTTCAGAGATGTTCGTACCTAGATTTTAAATGTTCAATCATTTAATAACAAAAATTAGGTTTCTTAAATGGAAAAAGTAACAAAGGGATTTATTATTCCTAAGAATATAGATAAGACATGATTTTATGTCTTTTAGCTTGGCATGTAATAAAACTAAGTTAGAAGTTTATTTGTTGCACATTATTTCTGTTATAAATGTCTTCATGTTAATATTTAAAATAGTTATTTTTGGTAATAACAGAGTGGTTTGATTTATCTGCATCAGCTAACAAATTGACCAATTTCTTCTAAAACATCAAAGAAAGAGCGCTACTCATAACTATATCTTAAAGGCAAACTATTGAGCAAGTAACTGTTAAAAAAAATACTGTGAACTAGATTAAAAAAAGAAAAAAATTTCTGCTGCATTTCATCAAAAAAACCTTCAAGGAAAAGAAAAATGACCCAATTACGAGTTTTTAATAAGTTATTTTCGCGATTTACAAAAAAAAAATGGTGTTCAGCACGTCGGAATACAATGGAGTTCCAGGAACAGACCACTTTTTTATTTTGTGGAGCAATGTTATTGTATTAGTTTGAAACAAAACAAAAAACATTTTTTGACAGGGTTCCGTTTTTTACATTTTGATGGAGGAAACCCAAAAAAGGTTCACCAATCCGTGAGGTATACAGATTTTGGTTACTCCACTGGTCACCAAGAATTTAAAGTGCAAATAATGTCTCATTATTATTATTTTAAAGGAGCTATCATAAGGTATTATAATAAAATACAAAGATCGACTCTTGCAAAAGACAATGAAGCCTAACGGCAAAAAAATAGAAAAAGGACAGGTTTTTAGAAAAAAATCGGTATCTTACAAAATAAGAGACAACAAAAATTTGAAAAGCTGATTTTTTTTCCATAACGGTGACTTAAAAAACTGAGCATCATTTTTTTTTTAGTGGAATCTCGGTAGTTATAATGTTTGTTAAAAAAAACGCGCTTTCTTTCACACCCTGTAGACGGTAAGGTGCTTTTAACCTTTTACATTTAGCTTTAGCCAAACCGGACCTGCCACGTCCAGCCCAACACCCAACACGACGCTGCGCGTCGTGGTTGTCTGGCTGGCTCCGGGCCAGACTCCGGGGAGGCACATACATGTACCTCTAATTTTAATAAACTTGTTATTGCTTGCTTGCTTGCTTGCTTGCTTGCTTGCTTGCTTTGTCTGACAATCCAAAGGTCTCGTGTTCGAATCCCTGACAAGGTGTTTTTTTTTCATTTTTTTCATATATTTTTTTTTTCACAACAAAGTTGATATCACAAAATTTAGAATGTATAAAAACTAATATTATTTATTTACAAGAAAACTGCGAAGAGTATCCTATAGAATGTGTAAAAGTTATATAAAAAGTTCAGTAAATCGGCGAAGAGTATAATGCTTCCACTAGTTTTTCTTAAATTGATTTTTTTTTGTGAAAGTTTCTGATATAAGCCACCTGTGTTTAAAAAACAAACATTCTGCGTTAGCTTTGGCTCGTACTATTCGCAGTTTTGAAGAGAATCATACTTCAATGAGTATGGTATGAAGAAAGAAAATTATGTGACGTCACCAACCACATATTTATTTATATTATTAAAACTATTTTGTTATAAATATAAGATATAATAAAAGAGATGTATATTTGTCACCACGATGCATATTGTGCGCCTGACAAGTATACATGTGTACATGTGTATTTTGTGCTGCCTATGAGTACTGGCGCAAAATATCTTTAATATTATAGTCGCGCACCAAATCACAATTACTATCGCTTCGTAAGGTAAAGTAGTGAGATATTTTACCGATAAATAAAAATTTAGTAAAATGGCAGATGTTATCACAAGTTCGGTGTAGACAGTGTGTGTATTTGTGTTGTTTACATGTGAAAATTGACAATTTAAAATCATGGGCGACTTATCCATAGACATTTCAAAATTGCCAGAGGATGTAAGGGAGAAGTTGGCAGAATTAGATTTAGAATTGTCAGAAGGTAAGTGTTTTGCAAATAGCTTAAACAAAACCGTACAATCAATATAAAATGTATTAAATTGTTATTAAATATTTAATTTTTATGCGTTTATTTAAAAAAAAAGTTAGTACAAATATTAACTTTAACAAAACTGAAGTAAGCATGTAAACATCTAGTTTACTCATGTCTAAGTTGACTGTTGGAATGTCAGTATGAATTCTGCTGTTTAAAGTTAATTTCAAGTTTATATTAACTCACTGAGTATGGTTATCACTCAGACTATTATTTGTTATAAACAATTGTTTTGTTTAACAGCCATGCCTGCCATATTCTGTATAATATCTTTATTATGTCTTTGACAATATAAGTAGATAAGCATAGAATGTCCCTATACCTACATAGGTATTAAGGAAGTACAGACTGTTCAACAATTTACACCGATTTTAAAAATAAAATTGCAATTATCTGTACAACACGTCAGTGTTAAATTATACACTTGCTTAGGTGCAACATGTTTCATACCATGACTCATTGTTGGTCAGTCAGAGGTAAAAGTGAGTTTATTCACTTGCCAGAAATGAACCGTCAAATAGGTAGGTAGATTAAATATCTTGCCTAGTTTCGTAGTTTCTAATTTTCATTGTAGGTAGGTACCTAACTCTGTGAACGGCGAAAATTTAAAACTATTGGCCAGCCGAAATATTAATTATTGATGTACCTAAATCATTATTTCAATAACATGAACAGACATAAATTTTATAGTGTGATCTAAATAAGTAAGTACCAGGGACCTTAATCAAACCGAAACCGTAACCGAAAACCGTAATTACGATTTTTTTCTAACCATAACTGAAAACCGAAACGAGAGATTCTGGAAAACCGAAACCGTAACCGAAAACCGAAAATGGTGTCGTTAAGTAACAGCAACAGAAACCCAGCCAAAATGAATTTCGCTTTCGGTCCCTGCAAGCATTAATTTAATTTTAACCGAAAACCGCACCGTAATTACGAATTTTTCCTAACCGTAAACTAAACCGAAAACCGAATTGACGCTGATTTGAAAACCGTAAACGAAACCGAACCGAAATAAATTTCGGTTTCGGTCCCTGGTAAATAGGTACCTACCTAGGTACCTATCTGTTTTGATTCGATTTGGAACACTGGCGGTCGTAAGGGGGGGGGGGGGTCAAATGGGGCCATGCCAGAGCTCTGATCATGATAAAAACTAATCAATATAAATACTAAAAATTCCAATTCCTTTTGTTAAATTATAGAGAAAAGCAATTAACACTGGTTATGCAAGGCACCAAAACGTTCTAAAATGAACGAGAATTTATTTCCGAAAGATACTTTCTGACGTACAAAAATCACTCACTTCTTCCACTCGCTTACACCTTGAAGCATTTTTCGCCGTTGTTTATTTTTTGTACATAAATTCATTTTAAGCTCTTTGCTCGGCTCTTTGTGTCTTGCATAACCAGATGGCGTCGAGGCGACCACCACAGAACGCCAGACTCCTGGAGCTCCAAATTAGTAGCTCAACTTTTTTCTTAATTTCATAAAATAAAAATAAATAGTACCTAAATGTGCCTAAGTTAGGACTGGATTTTAAAAAGAGTCATAAAATTGACTTTAGTTCAAGATATACCCATAAATCATAATTTATTGGTGCCATCTTGAACTCAGGTCAATTTGCCATCATCTCATTATATGAAGGGTCATATTTCGAGAAAATGAAAATGCCGAATTGCAAAAAATCTAGAGCTCACAGAGCAAAACTGCCTACAGATTTGAACCAAGTACCTTCAAATTAGTTAAGAACGAGTGCTGTAATAAATGCAACAAAATTTTTGTTCCCCTGTGTTATCAATAGTTACAATATTTCAAGAAAGAGCAAGAAAAAAATGAACGACTTGCACGTGTTTTCGTCATTAAAGTATAAAATTCTATTTCATAAATCAGATTGGCTTCTGTGCGTGCATGTATTGAAGAATATTCTTTTATTTTATTTTGTTAAATTTATTAAAATTTATTTATATTTACTGCTCTGTGTAAATATTTAGTTGAATACTTATTACAATACGAATTTTCAGAATAAAAATCATACCTATCAATTTTTAAGGTCTGGCAGGATAGAATCACCACCAGAGGGTGGTGTGGGGGTGATTCCCCGGACTATCAAATTTTTTTTTGGATTTCCACCGCCGTTCATCAAAATTTTTTCCCCCCGGGTCCGTATTTTGTCTCCACGGCCCTGTTAAGGAGTTAAAAAAATTTGGTACATATTTTAATAAGGATGCCCCCCCAGAAACAAGGCGTAGGACCGCCCTTGATTTGGAATATTTAATTTTGGGAAATTTTAAACAAAGAGGGGTACCTAAGTACAACTTTTATGTAAAAATTTTGCAACAATTAACAAGTTGGATACTAGCAGCAGTTCACCCTGCTAGCATCCTCGGTATGTGTGGTCACATAATTAAATGTACAAATTGATGGCATCGATGTATCGACTGAGGCTGCGACCTGCCTCTAGCAGTGTAGCATATTCTACATGTCCGTACTCTGGGGGAGAACTCTTTAATTTTTCAGTTTTACTTACTTTGGAAATGTGCTACTAAAGAAGGTTAATTTTCCGAAATTGAAATATACAATAAAAAAACCGCTGCCTAAGGGATCACTAGCAGCTCGAAATTTAAAGAAGTTTCTAGAATTTCTGAAAAATGTCTGCCTCTTTGTTCCGACGTCATTAATACTCATTAAGTACTAATTTTCCATAATAAAATTGTCTAACAGTAGTGTTATTTCTTTAAAGGAATGAATTTTATCCAAACGTTTCGAGTTTTTACTGATCTGTCAACACAAGTTTTTCTCTATGTCGCTACCTATACTTTCCACTCACCCAAAAAATGTGAAAATTTATTCTTCACCGCAAATTTTTGCAATTATCTCTCTCCCCATTGCGCTCCTACGTAATAATTAACTATTATCAATATTGTAGATTATAAAATTTCCTAAAATGTTTGTTTAAACGATTTTCCTTCACTATTGATTATTTACAAATTACAGTAGTTCGAAAATTTAATTATTTTCAAAGTTCGAACTCTCGTTCGAAACTATAATCGAGACTATAATTTTAAAACAGTTCACCGCGGAAGAAAATTGTTTATAGTGGAGTCAAATTAAATAGGGTTTTAAATTTTAATGTGAATTGTCTGGACAGGACAGTTTTTCTGTTTTAACGCGTTGAGGGGGTCAACTTAAGTTCACAACTTAGTTTTGCAGTTTCTGCGAGGTCGGCGTATTGTTTATTTAAACAATTTATTTTTTTAGACCGTGTTTTCCATCGGTTTTCTTTAATATTTCGAAATTTACAAGTCCTATGGAAAACAATAAAAAGAAGGAAAATGTTCGTTTTGGGCTGTAAAATAAAAGTACATAAACTATAATTTATTTCAATTGTTATTATTATTTTAGAAAAACTGAACATTGCAAAATTATGCGTTATTAAACAAAACACTGTTCTTTCAAAAATAATGGATAATATTCAATGAAACTTTGGAAAAATATAGCTCTTATAAAGTACAATCAACACTTAAAATTTCAAATTAAAATAATTACTAAAACGGCTGAAATATACAATTGCTGCTAAAACTTTGTGAAATCCTGCCATGAAGACCATGTGTACGATGGCTCAAATTGTAGCATTGTATAAGTACGTTAAGATCACAAAGAAAAACATTTTTTTTTTCAAAATTTAAACCCGTTTTATTGCAGTTGTTTATAGTTTCCGAAATTTTTGTTATAAACAAATTCAAGTAACTCTCTGATTTTTTTATGAAACCAAAAACGGTAAATGAATAATGAAAGTAGATTAAAAAAGCCAACTTTTGAAAAAAAGTTAATGCTCTACTTGTATTTGGAGCTGAGATACGTTAGTTTTTACGTTTAGGTCACTTATAAATAAACAAGTCGATATTTCTTTCTGAAATTTGGGCTGGTTATTCTCCAATGCTTATTATTTTGTCTCTGCTATTTGTAGATAATCCAAAGCTGCAATTGTTAAAATAACATCGAATAAAGAAAGCGGCTTTGAGAACATAATGCACATTTTCAATTTTGTTTATAACATTTTTAATTTTTGTCTCGAAAATGGTAAACCAACCTAACTTGAACAACTAACTACCTTTATGTTCATGTATATACAGTAGACCAACCAAAAAAAAAATCTTGTCATATTTTATGTCTCACCCTGTAAAAATGTTCCTTTTTATGTAAAAGAAGAAATGCTCTTTTGATTAAAAAAAAAAATGAATTTTAAAATGTGGTGCCACGCTCTAAAGTACGATATTTCAATCATTTTGCGTTATCTACAAAAATTAGGCTGCGGGCTTCATCTAATATATGTTTTTTAGTGCCAAAGTGGTTTTTCACTTTAAATATTATATAAATAATTGAAAATTATTGAGTAAAATTTTTTTGTAAGAAACCCGACAAAAAAAAAACTACTTTAAAATGTTAAAAAATGGACAAAAGGAAAATCTCATAAATCTGCTTTAGGCCTGCCGAAAATACTTTTTTAATATATTCCAAAACATATCTAAACCAAAATTTACTATAATTATTAATTACTTGCAAGCGAGCAGAAACTAGAGTGCGAAAATTAAAGTTTTCAGGGTGTATTTCACAATTTTACTAATAAAAGCACCAAAAATATATCATTAAAATTGTAAATAACTAATGAAGTTACTTAAATAATATTTTTTTTCCTGGAAAATTATATTAAATATAGAAAATATTGTTTTTTGATACCCCGGGTTTTTAAGAATAGGCTTGAATTTGTTTAACTTATTCACCATTGTAAATAATTATTATTAATAATAATTTTTTAATTTATTATATATATATTTTTTTGTTTTTGTACATTTCTTTGGTTCTGCACTTTGTGTTATCAGTAAAGCTTGTTTTTGTTCTTCATCTATTGTAATAACATTATTAAATCGAGAAGTCAACGCAATTTGACATTCAGCAGAATCACTGACAACTTTAAGATTTATGCATACATTTTTTCCACACACATAATGATGGCCTCAATTCCATAGATCTGGATTTTTCTTTAAAGAGTCAACGTTTATATTTGTAATTTTAAAGAAATTTAAACTTTTCTTTGATATAAAATCGGATAAACAAATACCCGACTCATTTTTTTTTGGATCTACAAAACCTCTAACATTACTTTGCGGCTCCCGTAAATTTTCTTTTTTTTAACTTTTTTGTATCATTTTTGTTTTTATTTCATGAGTCACTTTATCATCAAAAAATGCAAGGCTTACGGGTTCCTCCGATACCAGAGGTGAATTTATTTAATAATAATTGAGACAATTTTTTATTTATTTTTTCATATTTATATAAATCTTCTAATAAGTTCATGACGAGGACAAGAAATTATTATTATTATTAAATAAATTCACCAATCACTTCTGGTATCTTTCGAAGGAACTCGTGTGCTTTGCATTTTTTGATGATAAAGTGACTCATGAAATAAAAATAAAAATGATACAAAATTCAAAAAAAGAAAATTTACGGGAACCGCAACGTAATGTTAGAGGTTTTGTAGATCCAAAAAAAAATGATTCGGGTATTTGTTTATCTATGGAATTCAGACCATCATTATGTGTGTGGAAAAAATGTATGCATACATTTTAAAGTTGTCAATGATTCTGCTGAATGTCAAATTGCGTTGACTTCTCGATTTAATAATGTTATTACAATAGATGAAGAACAAAAACAAGCTTTACTGTTAACACAAAGTGCAGAAACAAAGAAATGTACAAAAACAAAAAATATATATAATAAATTAAAAAATTATTATTAATAATAATTATTTACATTGGTGAATAACTTAAACAAATTCGAGCCTATCCTTAAAAACCCGGGGTATCAAAAAACAATATTTTCTATATTTAATATAATTTTCCAGAAAAAAAAATATTATTTAAGTAACTTCATTAGTTATTTACAATTTTAATGATATATTTTTGGTGCTTTTATTAGTAAAATTGTGAAATACACCCTGAAAACTTTAATTTTCGCACTCTAGTTTCTGCTCCCTTGCAAGTAATTATAGTAAATTTTGGTTTAGATATGTTTTGGAACATATTGAAAAAGTATTTTCGTCAGGCCTAAAGCAGATTTATTTGAGATTTTCCTTTTGTCCATTTTTTAGCATTTTAAAGTAGATTTTTTTTATCGGGTTTCTTACAAAAAAATTTTACTCGATAATTTCCAATTATTTATATAATATTTAAAGTGAAAAACCACTTTGGCACTAAAAAACATATATTAGATGAAGCCCGCAGCTTAATTTTTATAGATAACTCAAAATTATTGAAATAGCGTACTTTAAAGCGTGGTAGCACATTTTAAAATTCATTTTTTTTTTAATCAAAAGAGCATTTTTCTTTTACATAAAAAGGAACATTTTTACAGGGTGAGACATAAAATATGACAAGATTTTTTTTTTTGGGTTGGTCTAATATACAGCTTTGTAAAACTTTTAATATTACTGATACAATAAAAAAATATATTTCGCGAGCAGGATTTGAATCCGAGACGTCCGCATCCTGCATAAAACGTGCCAGTCTCCTTTCCCACTGGGCTGTCTAGCGACTAAAGTCCAGTTTGAAAAAACATAATATAACATTTAGACATATTTGGTGATTTTCAGATCTCTAACAATATCGCTAAAGACCTCACTTTAGGGCCTCTATACAGTATCTTTTAACAATTGTATCTTTGGATTATATTCAAGTAGCAGAGACAAAATAATAGACATTGGAGAATTACCAGTCCAAATTTCCATAAGAAATATCGATGTTTATTCATAAGTGACCTAAACGTAAGAACTAACGTATCTCAGCTCCAAATGCAAGTAGACCATTAAGTATATTTTTTTTCAAAGTTGGATTTTTTAATCTACTTCTATTACTCCTTTACTGCTTTTGATTTTATAAAAAAATCAGAGAGTTATTGAGTTATGAATTTGTTTATGACTACAATTTCGAAAATTAGAAATAACTGCAATAAAAAGGATTTAAATTTTGAAAAAAATAAATATTCTATCTTCGTGATCTTAAAGTACTTATAAAAAGCTACAATTTGAGCCATCGTACACATTTCTTGGTTTTGATTGCAGGATTTCACAAGGGTGCAAAGTTTAAGCAACAATTGTATATTTGAGCCGTTTTAATAATCATTTTGATTTAAAATTTTAAGTGGTGATTGTATTTTATAAGAGCTATATTTCTCCAAAATTTCATTGAATATTATCTATTGTGTTTGAAATAACGGTGATATGTTTAGAAACGCATAATTTTGGGATATTCAATTTTTTTTAAATAATATTAACAAATGGAATGAATTATAGGAGGGGATTTTATTGTACAGCTCATAACGAACATTTTCCTTCCTTTTATTGTTTTCCATATGACTTATAGATTTCGAGATATTCAAAGAAAATCGATGGAAAACACGGTCTAAAAAATTAAATTGTTTAAATAAATAATACGCTGACATCGCAGAAAATGCGTTAAAACAAAAAAACTGCCCTCACCAGACAATTCACATTGCGAATTTTTTAGTCCTAATTTGACTTCACTAAATCCACAATATTGACAATAACTATTTACTACATAGAAGCAACGGGGACCGAGATAATTGCAAAAATCTGCAACAAAGCACAAATTTTCACTATTCTAACGGCTGTAAATCGTAACAATAAAGAAAAATAGTTTCAGTTAAGTAAAGTTGCAGCTTCTTTCATTTTCTACATTACTGGTAATAACTAATTTTAGGATAGAACTGACAGGAAGGGAGATAATCGAGAAAAACTTAGTTTGACCGTTATTTTTTCAACATGGCGGCCTTAGCGATATTTTAGTGGAATACATTAATTAATGATTGTGGTAACCCGCTATATAAAAAAAATCCTTGTAGGGATTATTCTTTACATAGGTACTGTACTAATAGTGAAGTAAAACTACGAAACTAAATACCTAAAAAGAAGCAATTTTTTGCTGAAACTTATAAACATTGCAAGAAGTGTAATAAAAATTTTGGATAAAATCCGAGTTCTGGAAGTCATTTGTTTAAACAAAAGAAAGTTCAAAATTGTGTTTAGTTTCAGTTTTTCTTAAATATCTCTGGTTGTATAGGTCGTATCGCAATGAAGTAAGAAAAATATTGTTCATATTTAAATTGCGAAGAAAAATAGATTTGTCCGAGTCTGTTTGGTCATTTTGTTAAGTTGCAAAAAAAAACAATTGGGGCTGGCCATTTTTAAAAAATTGATATTCATGACAATTTAAGCGATAACGTGCACCTTTAGGAAAATATGTCTCTAATGGAGCTAAATCATAGTGCTAAATTTCTACAAAATCCTCATGTTTAAAACAACGCCTAAACAACAATGGCAAAGTCGAAAATTAAATCGTCGATACCCAGCAAACATAAATATATAGCATATACGTAAATGCTACGTAAACTAAGTTTCGCAGAAGTAACGTGCTATGTAAAATGTGACGCATAATCATATGTGTATAAAGTAGTATTACTATGAGAAGATGCCAGCAAAAAATATGCGCAGAAACAAGTTTGTGCGCTCCATCATTCTAAGCCAATGAGAAAGAATTACGTGACATTCAATGTCAACACCAGTGGTGGCGGTGCCCTGCAGTAGAGCGGCGGCGACGGTAATAATAATAATAAAACACTTTATTAGGCAAAGTTCAGTAGAACTTACTATTCTTTCACTTCTCCTGAACAAAGGTTACTCGTAACAGTTGGCAAATTTTAATCTACTCCATTTTCACAGTTCCTTGACCGCGAAACTTTTATTGCAATTACACATCCCTATACCCCAGATAAAACTATGCCACTGGTAAAAATATTCGCGCATTTTGGCTCCGCCCTGGCATCTTCTCATAGTAATACTAGTCTACTCTGCGAAATGTCAGCAACATGTGCATATGATTTTTACATAGTGAAGAGGTAACACTGTGACCTCACGGTATAGAACAAATGACGTAGCGTATATGTATATTCAACCACTTGCTATGTAAAGCATACGTAACTAATTTTATCTCTTTATAATGTAGCATGTACACTGAAAAAAAAATGGTTTGATTCAAGAATATATTGGTTTATATATACGCAAATAAATATATTCTTCATATAAAACAAGTACATTTATTTCAAGAATAATTAATTTACTACCAGCTTTTGATTACTTGCCACAAATGTATTTGTTTTATATGAAGAATACATTTATTTGCGTATATATAAACCAATATATGCTTGAATCAAACCATTTTTTTTTTCAGTGTATGTATATTCAACCACTTTATAGTGACCTTACGGTATGTAACTTATATACTTTTTATCTCTTTATGATGTAGCATGTATATGTTTTATCTACCAACCTATGTTCAAAATAGCATATCCCAGCACTTTTTAAATATTGATACTACACAGTTGGATTTTTAAAGTTAGATATATGAATAAAGTTCCTTATAAGTTATACAGAAAGATATATTTCTTTAGAAAATTACCGAAGTTGACACCAAGTTTTATTTTTAAGTTGGATACCTTATTTAGAGAGCCTAGTAGTTTTATATTTTGAATGAATTTTTTTTTGTAAAAAATGGTTATATTTAAAATATAAAACTATCTAACTTTCTAAAAATGTTCAGAGGTATTCTACTTAAAAATAAAAGTTGATGTCTCCTCCAGTTATTTCCTAAAGAATATCAATTTTTCTGGACAATTCATGAGGAATTTATATTCATATATTTAACTCCAAGAATCCAGTTCTCTAGTATCAATATTTAAAAAGTACTATAGAGTGCTATTTTGAACATTATGGTAGGTATATAAAACAAATACATGCTACATCAAAAAGAGATAAAAAGTATATAATGCAAGATATGGTTGTCTGATTTGTCAACATATATTAGCTTAGGAAAGATTCTAGAGTTGAATAACAGTTTAAACTAAGTTAATTAGTATCAACAAAGTTTCAATTCCATCTTAATCTCTGCATATCCCAGTAGGTAAACCAGGCATTAGGCGTTGTCCTCGACGTTGTCATCTATATGTTCTTTAGAAAGCAGCTATACGATATTTTTTCTTCTCCATTGATGTATACCCACCTACCTACCTTGCCTTGCATTCCTAGTAAAGCTCAAGTTTCATTTAATTTATTTTATTAACTGTTGATTTAGGAGAGATTAATACTAGTGTCTTTTGTGTAACTATTCTATATTCAAGTTAACTAAGTATCTACAATAAGTGTTAAGCATTTCTCGGGTCGTTTCTGATTGTACTCGTTCTTTGGTCAGCCTTCATCACTCTGACATTTGCTATTTGAACATCGGTTACACAACCTGTGAAAATAATTGAAATATTAGTCTATTTCATATACGGGGTGGTGCACCATTTAAAACTCCCCAGGCTTGCAAAATTGTAGATATTTTTAAAGCATTTAAAAAAAATTTTTTTTTTAAAATTGTTAAGAAAGAAATCCTAATTTCCTTGAATATTTTATTACGTCACCCTGTGCATGAACTGCGTTAATGTTTTCTTATAAAGGTTTTAATTAGTTTCAATTTATATTATTACGTCATATTCGAAATTCTTTTTGGTTTTAGAGAAAGGAATTAAAAACACTCCGAACTGATTTTTTTTTAAAATTACTTTGAAAGGAATGTAAATAATAATTTTATGCTTTATCTGTAAAAGACATATCACAAACAATATTCAGCGTAATAAAACAGTAACAAAAAATTAAAAAATATATTTTTAAAAACTAACTTATATTAAAATGTACAAAGTAGGAAATTGCAAATTTTTTATTTCTTAAGTTTTTTTATTTTAATAACATAAATTGAAGCTAATTAAAACCTTTATAAGAAAACAATAACACAGTCCATGTACAGGGTGAGGTAAAAAAATATTCAAAGAAATTAAGTTTCCTTTCTTAACCATTCAAAAAAAAAATTAATCACTCTGTATGGATATTTAAAGGCTTTAAAAATGTCTACAAGTTGATGTGCCCAACATGGTCATCGCTTCGAAAATGAAAAAGTTTAGTAGAACAAGTCTGGGGAGTTTTAAGTGGCGCACCCTGTATAGTGTAGTAAATCTGGTTATACAGCTTGTATCCCTTTACTAAATTGTGAAGAAAACTAGATGCAAACTATTTTGATCAATTTGTTAAGTTATTAAACAATTTATGATAGCTTAAATAATAATGTATATATTTTAACAAAACTTTACGAAAACACGCTTCCAATGGAATGGAAAATTTGAGGTCGATCCGATAAGTTTCAGAAGTATACTGCTTTAAACATGAACCGATGTGCTCAAAGTGCTGTCATTCAATCCGAAAGTCTGCCTCAAAGTTGAGTTTACACTGTTAAAACCCAGCTATTTAAAATCAAATTTGTCTAATCTGCCAGAGATGGTGATTTGGGGACTATTGGAGTATTTCAACATAAGAGTATGCAGCATATAACTGCCGAAAAAAAGGGGAATGAAAATGCAACTAGGAGTGAATGACTTCACGCAGCCTCTATATTCTTGATTATTTTTAAAGCCTCTAGAGACCTTAGAATATCCTGGTTTTTTGAATTGCGCTCTAAAATTAAGAGATTTTTTTACAAAATGTAATAAAAAAATATGCTAAATAAGCCCATTAAATCATCACACCAAATTTCAAGTGGAAATGTTTATAACAACGCCAAAAAAACAATAACAAAGTCGAAAAATTGACTGTTTAAGTGCATCAAGTCATAGAACAATTTGTTTTAGAATGTAGATTTTTCTCCTACTCTTCAGTGGTGTTAACAAAATTTTTTTAAACTATTTAGAATCATTTTAAATTTTTTATAAAGAACATTTTTTCTCAGAATTAAACAATTAAAAATTATTAGAATGCTTCAAAAGATCACAAAAAAAGAAACAATTTTAAAAAACGCCAATTGGGGGCCGTGAATCATGAAAAAAATGCATTTGTTAAATAATTGCCAAAAAGTTGTTTTAAATAATTTTAAAATACCTACTTATTTATGCAACAAGTGTGTAAAGCAGTACTTTTTTCATGCATAAGTTGTAGACGAGTGCATCAATCTTGTGAGAATCCCATGATAAAAGTAGTTTCTTTAACAGTCATATAAACAAATTGTTAATTAACGCCACTGAAAAGTAAACAATCAACGATTCAATTTTCGAACTTGTTACTGTTTCTTAAGCGTTTTTTGTATAAATATTAAATTATATTATACTATTACATTCACCGTACTATGTAAACCGTGCTATGTAAAATTATGTAAAATATTTTATGTAAAAATGTTCTATTAATCTTACCTCTCAGAGAGGTAAAGTTACATTAATGTTTACTGGGTAGATAGTGTAAATGGTCCAACCCGTAATGTAATTCTTTTTTTCAGATTGTAGTGCTTTTATGTACATTTTAATTATTTTTTACAATTTCTAAAACCGTTTTTTTAAATTTTTCTAATTTTGTTAATAAACAAAGTCATTTTACTGATCAATTTTATTTGTGTACAGGGTGGACCAAATTAGATGGGATTTGAGGTTTTATCGAAAACTATGATAGATAGAAAAAACCAATATAGGTGTCCTGAGATCGATTTTCGAGAAACAAACAATGGCGCAAACTGTGATCGTCTATTTTTTTCGACTACCAAGCTACAGAGCTTATGCATTTTTGACACCTTCTCCTTACAACATTTCCTCCATTTCCAATCATGACTGGAGTTATTGTTCGAAACGCAGCTAATGTTTTGTTTTCCAATTCTTCTATGTTATTAGAACGTTCTCTATATATAATATTTTTTAAATAACCCCAAAGCCAAAAGTCGGCAGAGGTTATATCGGGAGATCTAGCTTGCCACAAAATAGGATCATTATTTCCTAAAAATTAAACAATATCTAAACTACTTTGTTATTTATTAATGTCCAGTTAGCTAAATTAATTGTTAGTTATCAATTTAGTTAACATAGCTAACTATACATTGATAAACTAGTCCTGAGTGATAATATATACCTATCCAATCATCCCCAAATTAACCATTTAAATAATTTCGTATTTCATTTGACGTATGACCTTGGACGCCATCGTGTTGGTAAATTAATATTTGATATTGTCTTACAGGCATATTGTCTACAAAGGGCTCTGATTTCTTGTCGTAGAATGTTAATAAAATTTTCGATATTCAAATTACCGTGAAAAAAATGAGGACTTATTATTTGGTATACAATAAAACCATACCATATATCAAATCCAAATCGTCCTTGGCGATTAACTGTAGCGGTTACGTGCGGATTTTCAGGAGCTCAATGGTGGTTATTACGCCGATTAAGAATTGCGGCACTGCTTATATGGGCTTCGCCTGTCCATATAATTGTTCCTTCAAATTCTGGCACTTTATTGCACTGACGCAAAAACCACTGGCAAAAATCGAGACGCCTTTGAAAGTCGTTTGGGTATAGATGGTGACTAATCCTAATTTTGTAGGGTTTGAATTTATTTTTTTTTAAGCAACGCAACGCAGTTGTTTTTGGGATTCGAATCTTCTCCGCATTCTATAACTTAAATCATATTTTTCACCATTACTAATTTGAACCATTTTTAACATCGCTCACAATTAACTCGCAAATTAGTTTTTGACATTTACGATTATTTCGATTTTCTTTTTTTTACTATGGCCTTCTCAATAAATATTAGAAATGCGATAAATATGCATAGATGTCAATGGAAGACAATTCGAACATTTTAGTTTTCCAATTTTTGCAAAATTATTTTATATTATAAGAAGTGTTGTTGTTAATAGTTTTCCATGGCCTCTTCACAAATATATTAATTAACCACTTTTTCTAGGGATAAATATGGCATAATAATATGATATATCGTTGGATAGTTAAAGTTGTGATCGAATAATGAAATAATTTACACTTTAAAAAAAGCACAAGTTATGTCTATATCTCGAAAACTGAGGCATGCATAATTTTCTTCTTATCAGCAACGGATTCTACTAAAAAAAGTGCCGGTGTGTTACTCGATTTTCGATTCGACACTTGGTAATTAAGATAAAGAGGTCATCTAAATATGCCAATTTTCCAAAAACGCTCTGTAGCTCGGTAGTCGGAAAAGATAACCGATCACGGTTTGCGCCATTGCTTTTTCTCAAAAATCGAGCTCAGGACGCCTATATTGGTTTTTGTCTATCTGCCATAGTTTTAGAGGAAACCCCTCCGATTAAAGAACTTATATCTAGATACATAACAGGATATCTTTTCACTATATACCTTGTTTGCTCCTAACATAGTCACATTATATGTCCATTAAAAAGAATAGATGAACATCACATCCCATAGGCAACAGTGGCGTTGTGTGTGTAGAAAATGTGTAGAATGGTAAATATTTTCATTAAAATGAATTATTGCAATTCCTGCATTACCGGCTCTTTATATAACGTGATATAGGCATACGATATTACAGTAATATAAATATGTATTGAAAGGATATTAAAATTTAATTGCTATTTACTTTATAACTGTAAACTGAACTTCATTATGTTACGACTATGGAACGATCGATTTTCTTCTTTTCTAAACTGCTTTCTGCAAACGGCACAGCACTTCACTATTTATTTGTACTAAATATATTGTCACTAAACTGATGTGTAAATATGAATAGAGAATATTATTTATGTATTGAGCAAATCACAACTTAAAATAAAAAGACTTCTTCACCACATTTTGATCGAAAAACACGAAAAACGCTTATTAACATTAATGGCGGATATACTGTCAAAAGTGACAATCTGAGATTATGATAATCAAACTGAACCGATGGTGCCCGAATCGGTCGCGAACAGATTGACTAGCCAATCAAGAACTTATGGGAAGAAGTGCCTTAGATTGTGAATCTTTCGGGATCACACAAAGTAATGTATTATGTATCTAGATATAAGTTCTTTAATCGGAGGAAAACCCCAAATCCCATCTAATTTGGTCCACCCCGTACATCAAGTTAGAACTGAGATATGATACTTTTTTGCGTCTTAGCCATTTTTAAACAAACTAAGTGACTAGAAATTTGTACTGAACATTTCCTAGTGTTTAAAACTCTGCCCTGGACGCATTAAAATTGGTTTCATCACATAAATAGGTACTTGGAAAAAATTTTAGAGTTGAAGTTAACCGACAGATCTCGCCGAAACGGCGATGTCGCGTATGGCCTACTCTCGCAGTCTGGGACACTGAAGCGCTCGCTCTATCATTTTCATGGCTAATTACCCTTCAGTTTCATCATATTCCATATTTTTTCTTTTTAATCGATCGTATTTTCTTGTAGATTTTAGTTTTACAACTTTAAGAAAAACTATTTACTTCAACAATATTGTAAAAATTTCAAACTAAAATTTTACTTACTTTACCTTACTTAGCTATATATTTTTTAATGCCTCTTTTAGTAATCGAAATAAAAGTATTGTTTACAGGTTTTATTCAGTTACGTTTATGTTATATATAATAATGTAATATTTTATCAGAATATACTATTGACAACCTTTTGCATTAGAATTGGCTACCATATTCTTTTGTTAGATTGATTACCCTCCTAACAATGCAGTAACATTTTATTTGACATGGTTGTGAGTACTCTGTATGCCAGTCTACATGAGTTATTAACCCAGTTGATTGCGGCAGATCGCAATATGAATTAAAGCTCTGATTAAAGTCAATTTACACATATCAGACCCAGTGCTGTAATATTTAGGAATACATATAGCATTTTAAGTACCTAGAACATTTTTTTATATACTTTGTCAGCAACCCCTTTTATGACAAATCCTACTCACGTAAAAATTGACAAAACCATAACAAACAAGAAGTGATGTTCTTTTCGATTTGTCACTTAATATAACGACGTTAACATTTGCCTGATTTATATTTATCATATTATTTTTTATTTCGCAGAAGTATGAGTGCGGATATTTGCTTATGAATATTATCACCAAAATAATGATATAATATACTACTAATGATACTAATATACTCCATAAATTAATGGTCCTTATTTACTCTAAGAATTTTGTCACTAATGAGCTGTGATATGAGCCAATTAGCCGCATCGTAAATGACATAAAGATCATTATTCTTCGTTGTAGGCACTGGCCAAAACTTATTTTAGCAGATTAAATTAATGGCCTAGAATTTTAGAGTTTTGACCTAAAAAAAATATAAATCATCATAATATCCTCTTTTTCATATATTATATAGAAATCGTTCATTTTGTGATAATTGCATGACATTTGGCATAGCGGTAGAGATTTTTATAACAATAAAGTGGGCTATAAGTGCCACTCAGTAAAGTTTTTGAGAAAAATGGCGCCCAAATGTAGTTTGTTGCAATTATCTTGAAAATTTTTAGCTCAAATAGCAATCCTATTAAATTCGTCCATTTCTAATCACGTGTGCTGAAACAACCAATCAGAACAGAATTACACTGAAAAGATCCCTAAGGGATCTTCTGACTTATGTCATCCAGTTTGACAGTAATGACAGTTCAATAATTTAAAGTTTATTTTTTGACAATGTCGATTTAGAACTGCAAATAATGATTTAATGAATATAATAATGGAGGAAAACACCAAATAATACATAATACATAATCTACATTTAATTTTACAAATTGCTCTTTTAATAATAATGATTTTAATAAATAGTTTTGAACAAATAAATAAAATGGATTGCAAATACCCCTCGAACGTTGATAAATAGCTCATAATTTTATCACAACTTCCTTAAGCACGTTGCTTTTAGGTAATATCCCTCCGCCTACGGCGTCGGGATATTACCAAGCAAGTGCTTTCGGAAACTGTGATAAAATTATTTCGTATTATCAACGTCCTTGGGATATTATAGCTGAAAATCAATGATGATTATAAAAAAATTGTGATTAAAAAATTCGAAATTCTCTACAAAATGTTTATATTAGTTATAGTTTTTTGTAATTCTATGCATGCTGCAATGCAATTAATTGATTTCGAACACAAAAAGAGTCTTGTCCTGAGGTTCTCATCTTACTTTTCTGAAGTATTTTGACGCCCTGAAGCCAATTTTGGCCAAAAATTTTTCTATCGTGTCAGTTTTTATATACCATCCCCTAAAAAGGACAAAAAGAGGTCTTGTTTGTCCTAAAGTTCTGATTCCACTTTTCTGAAGTATTTAATTAACACGATAGAATTTTTTTTTGTCCAAAATTGGCTTCAGCGCGACAAAATACTTCAGAAAAGTTAGATCAGAGCCTTGGGACGATCTTTTTTTTTTCGCCATTTTTATGGTATAAAAGGGGTGGTAGACGAAAACTGACACGTTAGAAATTTTTTTTGTCCAAAATTGCCAATTGTAGACGCGTTATTTTTCCAAATAAATTTCAGCTATTGGTAATAAAGGCTCTAATATATGATTTGATCTATGATTAATGCATATTAATTTTTTTGTGGACATGCCTATTGCTTCAATTAGTGGCGTCTTTTAACCCTAGCTTCCTCGTCGAGATTATACTAACGCCGCCACAGGTGATCAATTTGCCATATTTAGGAGGAAAATATTATTAACACTTCATTTCTAGCTCTATTTTTGTTTAGAAGTGTATTTTTGTTTAAATATGTTAAATTTATGATACGATGCATAAAGAAATACATACATAAATATATAGGGTGAGTCAGTAGCATGGGGATAGTCAATATCTCCTCAACCGTTTGAAATTAGAAAAAATGTCTCAGATAAATATTGTGGGAGATGAAGAGAGTAATATTCAAAAATTAGTTTCAAATCTACAGGGTGTTTCACAGAGTGGTAGCAAGCTAATGTCAGAATTTTTTAAATGGAACACCCAATAGTAAAATCTGCAAAATACGCATTTTCGTAAATTTGAGCGTCATTTCATTTTGAATGGTAGTCGAGACCATGTACTAATTTACAGAACTCTTAGTGGTGAACCCAATTCTACAGGGTGTTCTCCACGATGATTTAAATTTTTACATATTTAAACTAGCATAATTCAATTTTTTCAAACCAAACACCTTGTATATTTTTATTTAATATGCCTCTGCAATTAATCACCTATATGCTGATACTTTATAGTGACAACTTTTTTTAAACGATTTCAAGAAAAAAGTCTATTATACATACACCGTTTTTCTTTACCTCTTTTATTACTGTATGCAAATTTATATTTCGGAACTTTCTCAAAATTTACTCCCGGAATACTGTACGCGGAGAGCTCCTTCCAAGTTTTTTTATTACGGAAGCCACATTACGTTTACCACTTGCATGATATGCGGCTTGAGTTCCTAAGCTTAAATCTTCTGGAGTATGTTCCAATAATGGTTGCACTTTTTTCTTTTCGACTTTTGTCCACTACTACTAAAACTCTGACTGTTGACCTACTTTCGACCTAGAAGGCTCACATACATTTTCTTTATTAGTTTCATATTTTAATTCTCCATTTAACCAACCAGAATGTTTTTTTTAAATGAAGCCACATTAAATTTACAAGACCGCCAGCGTTTAAGTAAATTACATAAGAATAGCTTAATAATTTGAATAAATTCTTCATTTTCTTCTAACAACCCGCGCTAGTCTTCTTTCTCTTGTTCAATATTTCAATTATCCTTACGGATGCTCCATCAGCTAACAATTTTTCATTCAGCAGCAATTCAAACAGGTAATTTCTCTTCACGAAAATGACAACATCTGCAGTAAAATTAAATATCTTCTAATAAAAGTACAAGAAAGTAAACTCTCAGTATATGTTCCAAAGTACAGAGACTGAAACGTTTTTTAAAACTCAAATATAAGTGCGCAAATGCAGGCTTCCGCGAAATAAATCGGTAATATGGTTTTGCCCAAGAGGACACATACCTCGTGACATTTTTTCCAGCATACGACAACAGTTTTATAATATTGGCTACAATAAACAACTTGCTTGGACGAATATTAGCGGTAAATTATTTGCCGCGGAACCACCCAATTACTATTATTTAACGTCACCACCTTGAACACGTGCGGCATAAACAAAATATTTTTTTGGTTTCTGATGGTCCGGTTATTCAGGTATCGACATATATAATAATTTTAATTTTTGGATAAATTTTATTTTTGTAATACTTTCCTCCTAATATTGGCAAATTGACCATGGCGCCGTTTTGGATTGCCACACTTCCACAATTAACAACTAAGCAATAACTTTGTGTGACATAATGTTCACAAAAACACTAATATTATAAGTAAGTTCAACCAGTTTCAAAATATATATGTAACATTCTTCAATTATTTATCAGAATTTTATTAGTAATTGAAAATATTTAGCATGGCATATTTACATATTATTGAAAATTAAATAATTATTATAAAACCCATTCAAGCAAACCATTGGTATTATCTGTCCCATTTACTTAATTTTTAAGCGTCCTTGTTCTTAATAATGCAACCAACCGCTTTTGGAAAAAACTGATTACTTTTTCAGTAAAAATAACAAATACATAGATAACTAACAAATTGTATTGATTAAGATACGGTTATTTTCGAACTTAATTTATAATTAACTCCAGTCAATATAATATGCAGATGAAGCCTTTTTAAATGAAAGTTTTCAATGAAATATTTGAATATTTAAAAGGTTCCAAAATTTCGGGAAAGTTTCGGAGTATTCAAATATTTTATAGAAAACTTTCAATTTTATCCAAACTTCTTTCCAGAAATTTTCATATGGAAAGTTTCCTTTACCCGTCTCTGATTCTTATCAAAACTTGGTTCCGGAGACTCCCGAAAATTTCCTGCAAACTTTCATTGAAAAGTTACCCTGCTTTTAGTAACGTTTTTAGACCATAGTTATGCCAGGTTAGACTTAATTTAAAATCCTTAAATATATGTAACTTTTACTCCCCACGAAATTGTGGAAGGTTACTAAAATTGGTCCAAAATCGGAAATTTAGATAACATCAGATCTTTACGTTTTAAGGTCTCAGGAACCCAAAAAAGTGGTTTTTGAAAAACGTGTGTGTGTGTGTGTGTGTGTGTGTGTGTGTGTGTGTGTGTGTGTGTGTGTGTGTGTGTGTGTGTGTGTGTGTGTGTGTGTGTGTGTGTGTGTGTGTGTGTGTGTGTGTGTGTGTGTGTGTGTGTGTGTGTGTGTGTGTGTGTGTGTGTGTGTGTGTGTGTGTGTGTGTGTGTGTGTGTGTGTGTGTGTGTGTGTGTATGCATTACATTAACTGTGGAGGAACACTCTGTGAATAGAACTGAATTGTCGAGGATGACCGAATTGTCGAGGATTTCTCAATCATCGACAATTTTTTATTGCTGCAATGAAATTCTCGATGCCTGGTTTGCACAGAAACGCAATAAAAAAAAATCCTCCAGAATTTGGGATTATGGTCAGTGTGTGAAAATCTGATTCATCATTAATTGTGGAGGATTTAAATTTATTGGTTTCAGCGCCCCCTATCGGTGTGCATACTTTTACGATGGTCCATTAACAGTGGAGGAATGTGTTAAAATATGTGTAAAAATATACTCAACGGTATGTCGCATAATTGTTCAAAATAAGGATTTGGATGGTCAAAATTCTGAAAATTTAGTCATACCTTCAGTTTGTTGAGGTAATGACAAAAAAAACATTAAAAAAACCGCTGCCCAAGGAATCACTACTTCCACATCCAGATTTTCCATACAAGTCTCTTACAATGGAAATACTATATTTCCACTCCACTACGTGGAAATAATTGTTTATGGAATTTTAATAATATATTTGAAATCCCATAAAACGATATGCCATATCGGTAGTGGGGTTGGGGTGGTGGTAGGGTGTGGTAGTGGGGTGGATGAAGTGAAAAAAAGGCATTTGGTTCTTGTGTACACACTAAATCACAATTTTATTTTTGTGCACCCCCTTTAATAATGGGGTGGGGGTGGTAATGGAGGTGGCTCATGCCAAAAATTTTCTTGAGACCTTTACTTCTTCTATACTAAATACCAATTTTGTCGACTGTTACTTGCGTGATTTACCTATTTACCCCCATTTATCCCAATTTACTCTTCAACTCTTCAATAGAATAGGATCAAAATATAATCTAGTACAACATCTCGTTAAAATACATACGTGTACCAAATTTCAAGTCAATATCTTACACAGTTCCAGAGTAATCGTGCGCACAAAAAAGAGGTAACCCACTGTGCATCCATTTTACACAAGGAACCCCACTATGCATCCATACTACTTGAGGCAACCTATTGCGCATCAATACTAATCGAGAAGAGCCACTGCGCATCGATAATACTTGAAGAAACCTACTGCGCTTCCAAACTACTCTAGGTAACCCACTGCGCATCCATCTAACTGAAGGAGGGAAGCATACTACTTGGGGTAACCCAACGCGCATCCATTTTATTCGAGGAAACCCACTGCGCATTCATACTACTCGAGGTAACCTACAGTACAACCATCCTACTTGGGGTTACCTACTGACATCCATTGTACTCGAAGAAACCCACTGCGCATTCCTAATACTTGAGGAAACTTACTGCGCATCCATATTCCTCGAGGGAACGCTCCGCGCATTCATACTACTTGGGGTAACCTACTGCGCAGCAATTAGTACTCGACGAGACCCACTGCGCTACTTATAGAATCAAAAAAATAATAGAAGATATATAAACACCGTACAGGTTGCATGGTATTCTAATCCGAAATCGTAGAAGCTACCCATACAGCACACCAAATAACGATTACGAAGTGTTCGCATTGTGACGATGTATCTAGATGCAGACACAAGGTTACACAATTCTACGATGTAAATGTGCTACGTTTACACATTGTAGGCAAACACGTATGCACAAAGATTAAACGTCCGCCTCACAATGTAGCCACAGTATACCATTTACATACACACAAATAATTTGATCCACAGTCTGTTATCGGATGCACAGTGATTGACTTCCTAATGTGTCAGACGAATGACGTCTTATGCTAGACGTTAATTTTTTCAGGTTATATTTGGTAATCCCCCACAGGTTTTTAGCAATGGGAACATATAAAACTACATACTAGTTAGTAAGTCTACTTGATAAAAATAAAGTAATTAATGCATATACGTTTTGTCCTATGAATTTATTTGTTAGCCATCCGTATATTTTATTTACATTAACTATCTAATATTGTTTACCATCACTCCAATTTCTTCTCACAAGGGTTGCCTGTAAATTATAATGTTTATTAAGTTATTAAATTCATTTTTACTTACCTTTGCCAATTGCGGTGGGTAGGGATCGAACCTACACGTTTCTGTTGTCCGTATTACAGTACTGACGCTTCTACCAACTGAGCTATCGTGGTGATTGTTATTTCGGATGCTAAAAGCAGTATTTATGATGTGTATGAAGTCTTTATTATGTGTGAAATTGAATTTCTAGCCTTATTTAAAATATATGAAAATCTTTCAAGTTCTCTTTTTTTTTCTATTTTTTACGTGTTCCCAAACCTGAATTTTTCGAGTTACTAGTATTTTTATTTATTTATAATTATTAAGAACTTATTTAATTTAATTAAACTGTCACCAGTGTCACCTGAGTTAAGAATTAAAGTTTTAAGTTGAAGTACTTATACAAACCTGGGAAACGTGTTGGAGAAAAAACGGTCAGGTATAATATATCATTTACAACATAAATAGAATATTTAATGGTCTAAAACAGACCTAAAATTGAAAAGAAGTATATTCGTACATCGGTTTTATAAGCAATTATTACCTTGAAAAAAACAACTGAAAGTTTTTTCGCAACTATTTTAACAAAAAAAAAAAAAAGACAGAATGAGCACGGATCGAACCGCGTACCTCTTGCCTCGCCGCCTAATGTTTAACTCACTCAACCACTGACTTCTGTTTGAATACCTGCTTAAAGACTTTATAGTAGAACACGCAACGACTAGATTTTGCTTTTTAATGCATTTTAATCTAATTTTATTATTAAAAGAACTCGATATCTTTAAAACTGCCGAATCTTTACAAACTCTTTCGAATATAAATTGTTTTGGATATTGTTAAAAAACAAAAATGCCTGCTGTATGTGTGGCTATGACCACCCTTATAGAGGAAAGAGGACACATGAGATACACATGGCTGGTATGCTCACGCTGACGCTTTGCGCGCGCACACTGTTCTATGCTCGAATAGTCGAATGTAGACACGACAAGACACAACTAGAAAGTGTATATATAGTTATTTGTATCATGTATATATATCGCACTTTTATGTGGTGTATGCAGTAGGCACAAGTATTATATAAAGCATCACACATACATATGACTTAAACCTTGTAGGCATCTTCTACGGACGTCAAATTGCAACATTCTAATGATCCTTCTTTACGTTATATAAAAATGTTTAGAATCTTGAGTGCATACAGTATACAATTATTAAACGTTGTATCACATAAATCTGTCAATATAAACATAAGTGTATCTCATATGTGTACGTCAGTACTAGTTTAACAATTAGATCTACCTTAACATATTTTGTTTCTCATGTATATATCTTGTAGAGACGTAATTACAATTGGACGTGCTGTTTGGGTAGACACACAGTAGTAGGGATGGATGAAGTAAGAAAATTTTGAGGCCTTTGGTTCTTGTACACACACTAACTTGCAATTTTATTTTTTTCACCCTCTTTAATAGTGGGGTGGGGTGGTATTGGGAGTGGCTAATTCCTAAAAAATTTTTGAGACCTTCTCTTATATATACTAAATACCAGTTTTATGGAATCTTACTTGCTTGATTTACCTATTTACCCCCACTTACCCCAATTTACGTCTCAACCTTTCAACGGAATAAGATCAAAATATAATCTAGTTCCATCCTGCGCATCCAATGCATTTGAGGAAATCCACTGTGCATCGATAGTATTCTAGGAAACTCACTGCACATCCATAGTGATCAGGGAAACTCACTACGCATCCATTGCACTTGAGGAAACCCACTGTCCACCCATAGTACTCGAAGAAACTCACTGCGCATTCATTGCACTCGAGGAAACGCACTGCGCATCCATTGTACTCGAGGAAACCCACTGCCCATCCATTGTACTCTAGGAAACCCATTGCGCATCCGTAGTACTCGAAGAAACCCACTGTGCATCCATAGTACTCGACGAAACCACCTGCGCATCCATAGTACTCGGGGAAACCCACTGCGCATACCAATTTGTTAAAAATTCATTATTCTATTTTTGTATTAATAAAATTATTATTTTAATCGACAATAGAGCACATGAGCGGGCATGTGTCAAATTTCATGTTTAAAAACTCCCTCTTCGTGTTCACCTGTTCGGAGGGTCTCCTTTTGAAAACCATCGAATACGTGTCTCCTTATTTCCTTAGAAGAGTTCATCGCTGAAATATCACGTTTCTGACTTACGCGATTTCAGAGATACAGGTACATTTTAGATCATTTACCACCCCCGTTTTCACCCCTTCAAAAAGTGAAAATCGGTTCCAATAAAGAGTATTTCTGCCAAATATCACGCTTCTAGATCTAGGCGGTTCCGAAAAGCTTAAAAACCTCCCTCCCTCCTCCTCACCGTTCACCCGTTCGGGGAGGGTCTCTTTTTGAATACCGTCGAATATGTGTCTTGTCTTCTTATTTCCTCAGAATAGTCCATCGCTCGAATAATCACGTTTCTGACTTACACGATTTCAAAATACGGGTGCGCTTTAAACCATCTACCATCCCCGCTTTCACTCCTTCAAAAAGTGAAAATCGAAATTTCGTATCATACATATCTAATATATTTCAACAAAAAATAGTTCTGCCAAATTTCATGCATCTAGATCTAACCGTTTCCGAAAAAGCGTAAAATTTTTAACCCTCTCTTTCACCCTCCTAGGGGTCGAATTTCGAAAAATCTCTTAGTGGTTTCCTACGATATTTGAGGAACACCTATTAGAGCAGCGATTTCGCAAGTTTATCGTGTCGTTTTTTTTTTTTGGCGTAGAACCAGGTCAAACATATTAGGTTCCTTTGAGTAAGTCACCGGGCATATGAAATCATATTTTACGACATTTTTTTGTGGTCTCGAACTTTTTAAATCGATAAAAAGTGAAAAAAACGTATTTTTAAAGAAAATTGTTTTTTTTTTGTTTCCACCGCCATATCTTTAAAACTATTAAAGGTACCGAAATTTGTTTTGTGTCAAATTAAAGCATACACTGTAGCGCTTTTACCAATATAAACGGTTTGGGCACAATTCGCACTTTCATTTCTCTAAAAATCAAATAAACTAAAAATACATATTTTGTGTATTGAAATCTTCACCAATCGATAAACTTTTTTATTTTTGAAAATATTTACATACATGCAGCGAAGAAAATAAAGCCTAATAATCACAAAAGTTTTTGAAACAATATGTTTTTTCCTAAAGTGTACCGTTTGGCAACAGCGATTTTTTTTATCAGCGCTAAACGCGACATTGGGACGCAATTAATACACCTCGCATGCAGGGTTGGTCAGATTAGTCGCGTAGACGTAGCGTTAGTTGAATCTAGATTAATATATGGCATTCTAAGTTGGGGTGGAGTTGCTTACTGTCATCTAAAAAATTAGATATCATTCATAAAAAATGTGCCACCCCCTCTGAGGGGGTGGCGCTTAAAAAATATATATATTTATTGGAGCTGAAATAGAATCAAATTTTAAGAAGAAAATGTTCCATGCAATTTTTCACATAAATTGATAGTTTTTAAGCTGTAACGACTTCAAAATTGCGATTTTAGCTTAAAATAAAAGCTTTTAAAAAGGTATTTTCAAACGGCTTTCGTCAAGTATCTCGAAAAGTATTACTTTATCGAAAAAATGTTATAGACCAATTAGAGAAAGCACCCTACAAACTGGGAATTAATTATATTTTTTGTTTATTGATGTAGGATTAATAATTTCGGAAATATTTAAGTTTATATTTGGTATCCAAGGGTTTCGAAATTACCTTTAAAGTTTAAAATGCATTTTTTTCTAAAGCAAGTGCTTTAAATGAGCAAAAAAGAATTTGAGCATTTAGGTAATGCTACATTTTAACGAAAAACTGTATTTGAGATAATTTTTTTTAAATTATTAGCTAATTAGAGTAACAAAATGAGTAAAAAATAATTTGAAAGCGCAATTAATTGTCTTTAATTTCCTTTCTTAGCATGCGTCACAATTTTTGAGATATTTCGTCTTATAAACATTCGGATGCCATTTGTAAACTCATATCTCCGAAACTATTAAATCTATGTAAATAAATAAACAAGCAAAATTCATTATTGGTTTATGAGCTTATTTTTGGTCTCTACACATTTTTGAACAAAACTAATATTTATTGAGATATTTGGAATAGGAAAAAAAATACGTTTTATCGAAAATACCTTTATAGTTTAAACTCTATTTTTTCTAAAGCAAGTGCTGTATACGAACCAAAAAATTTGAGCATCTACGTCATGCTGTATATTAATGAGAAACCGTGTTTGAAATTAATATTTTTAAATTACTGGCTAATTACAGTAACAAAATGGCGACGTTGTTATTAAAATAATGTGTAGACGGACATTGCTTCGGTCATAACTTCTTTGTTTTTTATGCTACATAAACAAATAAAAAAATAGTTAAGAGCTTAATTAATTGTACCTATTATTGTATCTATTAGTATCCTTGGCGTAGGTGTCACAGTTTCTGAGATATTTAACTCTCACTCTAAATAGTTATCTTACGAACACTTGGATGCCAAATGTAAACTTAAATATCTCCGAAATTATTAATCCTACATTTCTCTAATTGGTCTAATTGGTCTATAACATTTTTTCGATAAAGTAATACTTTTTGAGATACTTGACGAAAGCCGTTTAGAAATACCTTTTTTTAAGCTAAAATCGCAATTTTGAAGTCGTTATAACTTAAAAACTATTAATTTATGTGAAAAATTGCATAGAACCTTTTCTTCTTAAAATATGATTGTACTTCATATATTTTTTAAGTGCCACCCTCTCAAAGGGGGTGGCACTTAAAAAATATAAATAAATTAACAAGCCCCCGCTCAATATAGAAACTTTTCTGTGAAACATTTACTATTATACTGCCAAAAATGAACGAAATCCGTTCAATATGACATTACTTCGAAGTTTTGCATATTTTTTACCTCTAAGTACTGTACTACTACCACCTGACTTTTTATTATTAAAAGGAGACTATTTAATATTTATTATACAATTTCTTAATATTAACAACATATGATCAATACTACTGTACAATATATGAAATATTGAACAATAATATTGATCCCCTAGATGCTTTTGATCACTACTGGTTTTGTACCTATTGATATAAGTTAAACTACTATATACACCCCGACCGGGATCGTCAGATCGTTGCAGTCGGCAAGCTTGCTACAGCCGAGCGCGCAAGAATATGACTTTGGTCCGTTAAAAAAAATCGCTGACTCAATACTATGAACGGGACATGAAAAATTTTTATCCTAAAAACTTTTTTCAACTATTGGCTTCAATTTGTACGCAGCATGTATATACAAATTTTCATAAATAAACTTTTTTCTCGATTGCCTAAAATTACGTTACTGAAAATAACAAGTTTGAGTTTCCTATTATTTTACCAACTTAAAAAACAATAAATCGGGTTCACGTGGGACATGGTTCGAAGCGCTATTGTGTCTACTTTAATCTAAAAAAAAAAAATAGCTTGATAGCACTAATATTTTCAGAGATATAGCGGTGGAGACGTTAAAAAACATATTACATTAAAAATCTGTTTTTTTTGAGTTTTTCCGAAATAAAAAAGTTCTCGACCACCGAAAAATGTCGTAAAAAACGATTTCGTGTACACGATTATCTTACTAAAGAATCCCACTAAGTCTGGTTTGGTTCTACGCCGGTTTTTTTTTTCTCGAAAACTAAGCGACTTTACTTCCAGATTTTACTCTACTATATTGAAAATCTGAAGTTTCTAGACCCAACGGTTTAAGAGCGATCCGGAGTGCGATGAGATCACCAGGTTTCTATTTCTATTACTTTAAATTATACCTCACATCAGAACATTAGCCACATATCTATGGTTTCCGTCACGTCAATATTTTATCTTTCTTGCTCACAGACGCTACCGTATAAGACGACCTTGTTTATATTTACCTGCACAGAATTTGCTGCAGCGAGAATAGGCGTATCATCAACGGATATTTATTATAGTAATAAAATAAAATATTTTACACTGAAGACATTATTTTAACAAATAAATGAAACAAAAATGGATAAATAAATATATTACTTAGTTTCTTTTTTTTTAGTTTGACTTGTAAATATGATATAAAAATCTTACATTTCGATGTTCACTCACTTCCAAATGACATATCCGATCAAATTGAAATTTGGTATGTGTACATGGCAATATAATAACAATAATAATATTTATTTTCCTCTTAGACAAATACATATTTTTATAGGAATAGTCCAGGTAGTGCTTACAAATTATAACTTACGCCAATTCTGATAATTTTCATAAAATTCTCCTAATATATAATAACCAGTGATCGAAATTTGGCTTTAATTTTTAGGTGCGTCGTTATAAGGATTTATTAAAATATGCATACATTTTTAGTTGTACATATGTATACATGTATTCTATTATGCCAAAATAAAAGAAAACCTCATAAGGTATGTTGGTATTATATTTAATTTCGATTTATTTTGTAAGAAAGAACAAACATACATTTAATTTCTTGATGTAAAATTTTATATACCTACGTGCGCCACTGAAATTAAACCCAAATTCCGATCATTGATAAGAACACTTATTTAACAAGTATTTGTTCAAGTTAATTTTGAAAGATCTCAAATGTCTAATATACCTTTAACACTTTTATATCACGGAAATTCAAGATGGCGGCTCTAACATGGTGGACGATTTTGCCGCGTATGATCCGATATCTGGAGGTTTTCGGGACCGCGAATTAAGAATTTTGTCAAAAATTTAAAATCCAAGAAGGCGGGCCAATTTGGCGTGTATGTTCCGATTCGACTCAAAATCCGTCTGTGGGGGTTTCAGGACCGCGAATTACGAATTTTTAGTAAGAAATTAAAAATTTCAGATGGCGTACCAGCTTGGCGCGTATGATCTTATTCGACTCCATCCGTCTGCGGGGGTTTTCAGGATCGCGAATTACGGGTTTTTAATCAGAAATTCAAGACAGCGGTGTCAATATGGTGGACGAATTTTTCGTCATTTATGGTCCTATTCGACTCAAAATTAATATGTGGGGATTTTCGGACACGCGGATTACGAATTTTTGGTTAAAATTCAGATATCAAAATGGCGGACGAATTACCACTTATGGTCCTATTCGACTCAAAATTAATATCTGGGGGTTTTAGGGGACGTGGATTACGAATTTTCGGGCAAAACTCGGAAATCAAAATGGTGGCGTCAAAATGACAAACGAATTTTCTTATTTATGGTCTTATTGGACTCAAAATCGACATCCGGAGGTTTTCATTAAAAAGAATAAAATGTAAGTTAATAGTAGTTTGTGCAACAAGAGTGGATATGATTCCATATCGCACGATAAAGAAGTTTGAGCATGACGCCGTAGGCGGAGTGCTTCAAATCTTTTGAGTGCGATATGGATAATCCACTCGAGTTGTACAGTATACTTTTTCTACGACCAGCTTAAAAAAACTACAAAATTTATTAAACATTAATATATTACACAAATCCGTACTGACAGTTACTGTGACAGCTTACTCATTAATTTGATTTTAAAACGAATAGTTGTCTATGTTCTTAACACACGAACTGTGATTGGTCGGTTTCATTTCATATTCATCCTAGAACTGATATGAAATATATCCGTTCAGTTAACTGGAATTGCCTACTCATCCATTCTACATACTGTACAGAAAACAGCAAATTTACATAAGGGAGTAGAAAAAAAATATTTTTCAGAAAAAAAAAATTTTCTACTCCCTTATGTGAATTTGCTGTTTCTGTACAGTCTGTAGAATGGATAAGTAGGCAATTCCAGTTAACTGAACGGATATATTTCATATCAGTTCTAGGATGGATATGAAATGAAACCGACCAATCACAGTTCGTGTATTAAGTACATGAACAACTATTTGTTTTAAAATCAAATTAGTGCGTAAGCTGTCAAAGTAACTGTCAGTGTGAACTACTGTCAGTGTGTATTTGTGTAAAATATTAATAGTTAATAAATTTTGTAGTTTTTTAAGCTGGTCGTAGAAAAAGTATACTGTACAACTCGAGTGAATTATCCATATCGCACTCAAAAGATTTGAAGCACTCCGCCTACGGCGTCGTGCTCAAACTTCTTTATCGTGCGTTATGGATATCATATCCACTCTCGTTGCACAAACTACTATTATAACCCTCGACCCATAAATACATGCCTGTCTGCCTGTCTGTCTGTAGCTTCATATGTCTTCAACGGGTGATCCGATTTTGATAGTGTTTTCTTTATCTGAAAAAGTATTTTGCTGAGAAGGTTATAGGCCATATTAGATTTTATGTTTTGTCTTCATTTTGAATCAGCCATATTTAATTTCTCTACAAATTATCCGATTTAAGTAAAATTGAAAATGTGCAGACAATTAAGAATGCCGAATATGATTTCGGTTCCATTTTGATTCTACCAGAATCGGCCCTTTAGAACTAGTATTATCAGATTTATTGGTCGGGAGTTTTTAAAAATTTCCAATTTTACTTGTTAAAAAATACACTTATTTAAAAAAAATCACTAAAAATAAAAAAATAATTAAAAATACACTTAAAAGTATAAAATAACTGTTTGGATTTATCACAGTCTTGTTGGAATATATGTCACTAAACATAAAAGTGTGGGGCGTCGAAAAACTCTTCAAACAGATTAACTCTTTTCAGGACTCCACTTTATTTTTAGTTACATAAATTCTAGCAATACCGTGATAGCTCAGACCCAAACATTTATTTTTTACTTTTTAATGCATTCTTATTGATTTTTTATTGATCTTTTTTGCTTTCTATTGCAATAGTTACATACAAACCAGCTGTGGTTTTCGACGGTTGGGGGTGTTAAGTTAGTTAGTGTGAGAATCTTTTGTACTCGTGTGATATTTTTCAGTATTTATTGTTATAATCATTTTGTGTAAATATTTAACTGTGATATTCTGACACTTATAGTTTTTAATTTTTTGTGCATACGCTCAGAGTTCTTTTAGTTTTATGTGACTTTTTCGTAATTAAGTTTTCAGTTGGTGTACTTAGTCTTTATATGTAATTGTTACCGTGCTAATTGATTATACACACCCTTTTCATATAAATTGCAAAATTTTACTTGAAACTGTGTATTTTCTATAAAAATTCAGATATTGGGATTAATAAAAAAATACATTTTTGAGAATAGATTGAGCTTTGGAACAGAGCACAAGAGAACCTGACCAAGTTTCCTAATTATTCCACAGGGTGTTTAGAAATTAGATCATCAAAACATAATTTTGGTTCTCCGAGTGTAATAAGTTGCAAAAAATAATTTTTTCAAAATTGAAAGGGTATGAGATATTTTTGATGAATTTCTTTAGAACATGACCAAAAAATAATTAAAATCGGTGAAATATTAAAAAAAAAATTTGAACAACAAAAGTTTTGCACTACCGGTGAGTGTAAAAATGGGACGTCTTACTAAAAGGCAGTCTGATATCAAACGTCTAAATCTAACTTTGTCAGCTAAAAGGAAAAATCGCAGGAGAGCTAAATTACGGTAAGTTTCACAAAATTAAAAGGGATTTAATTAAAAATTCCTTTTTATTATTATTAACAGTAATCCAACGAAACTATTTTTGCTTTGAAGCTAATTAAAAGAAATTAAACCCATTGTATTAATTATTATTATTAATACTTGCTGATCTTTAAAATAAGATAGGTACGTAACACACATTTTTGAACTGTCCTCCTCCTGTTACCTATTGGTTATGTCCGCGAGTAGTTTTCTTTTTTGGTACTCGCTATCACTAATTAGAGAACTGGTGCTGTTCATATCAGAACTTGGGAAATAGGATGAAACCACAGTGGATGCCTTTGTTTCCTCTCCTCTTTTATTAAATACAGACCTATAAACAATGAATCTGGAGGAGTAAAAGATAATTTAGCTTTCAGCGAAGAAATAAATATATTACAAATAATAATGGCCTGCTACCTAGAACTGACTAACTAAAATTTGCAAATTGCAAGTTATTCTAAAACACGCTGTATATGATAGAGCAATATTTTTTAGAATCGGAGTAGACATTATTCATAAGTAATGAATGTAACTCGAAGTATTTCTTAATTTTATGAGGAGATCAGTTCAAAAAGTGTGTTACGTATCTTACTTTTAAAGATCAGCAAGTATTAATAATAATAATAATTAATACAATGGGTTTAATTTCTTTTAATTAGCTTCAAATCAAAAATAGTTTTGTTGTATTACTGTTAATAATAATAATAAAAACGAATTTTTAATTAAATCCCCTTTAATTTTGTAAAACTTACCGTAATTTAGCTCTGCTGCGATTTTTCCTTTTAGATGCCAAGTTAGATTTCGACGTTTGGTATCAGTCTGCCTTTTAGTAAGACGTTCCATTTTTTTAATATAATCAACTAGCACGGTAACAATTACCTATACATATTAAGTACACCAACTGGAAACTTAATTACGAAAAAGTCACATAAAACTAAAAGAACACCGAGCGTATGCACAAAAAAATTAAAACTGTAAGTGTCAGAATATCAGTCTTTATATTTACACATAATGGTTAAAACAATAAATACTGAACTATAACAAAAATACTGAAAAATATCACACTAACTAAATTAACGTCGCCAGCCGTCGGAAACCACACAGCTGGTATGTACGTAAGAATTGCAATAGAAAACAAAAAAGATCGGTTTTATTGCTTTATTGAAGAGGCACCCTTGATATACGGGCGCCTCTGTAGCAGGCAAACATCTACAGCGTCCTTGGAGAGAGAGCGGTAGATGAAATAGAATATGAGATTGTACAAATTAATTATGGGCATTTTTAAATCTTAAATCACTACCTGAGTGCATAGGGTTGATTTTATTTTATTTCTACAAAAGGGAAAATATTTATTTTAATAATACCTATCCGGGATGGTGAAAATTATTTTTGCAAATCGAAAATGAAAGAAAAAATATATTTTTTTTTATGTATATATTTTTCTCTCTCACCATACCGCATTCTAGCAATTTTTTAAAAAATTTTAGTGAAAGCCGTTTTTTGAAATAATGATTTATGTGGGCGTAGGTCGAGAATTCTTGATGACTTATATCCGGAGCGCTCTTGCTGTGCATTGATAGATCGGTCAGTCAGTCAGCGAGTCATGGTATTCTTTTATATACATAAGATCTAGTGATCAGGGAAACTCACTACGCACTGAAGAAATAATGGAAAGAAAAATGTGAGAGAAGACGCTAATATTTCGCATGTAGTAAATACAATTGCGTGAAAGATCTAGGGGGTGGCCACCTAAAAAGAAATAATAAAAAAATTTTTACGGAGGGCAATAATATTTCGCACGTACTTATCACAAACTTTAGTGAAAAGTATACAGGGTGGTCACTCTAGGCAGAGGAAAATAATATTTGGAATGTGGTTGTCACTATTGACAGGAAGAAAACCTGATATATTTTTAATTAAAAAATACATACAGGATATTTATCATTCAGACAAGATATTGAATAAAAGAAAGATGCTAAATAGAAAGGGAAGTTTTGCGTAAATACTTTTATATACTTTTATTCAATATTTCAGGATCCCTTAGTCCTAGAGTGATGAAATTTTACGGTACGTTATATAGTATCAATAAAAGTTATTATTTCTTGATACTGGCCAATATGAATTTCAATCTCTCTTATAGGTAATCCAATTTTTTTTCTTCGGTTTCCTTTTTTAATTTTGGTACCGGGATATGATTTCCTAATCAAATTTGCACAAAAAAAGCCCCCTTTGTTAAATATAATAGGACCAACCGTTTTTTTTTTTTATAAAAACTTGTTTAAAATAGTTGTGGTTATTTTGTGGCCGAATTTCAACTAAAAATTTAAGTTCTGGCTTTGAAGTCAAATGTGGTATGTGTGATTTGACAACAAATCAATGGCACAGAGCATAAAATCTTAAGCTTGCGACCACGGGGTCCCGGTTTCGGATCCTGGCTAGGGTATGGATGTGTAGTGGCATCTTTCACGTGTTGCTGAGACGGTAGCACTGGGGTAGACCGCATGTCTCAGCTGCGGCAGATGGCCATGTCGCAGGAAATTAGTGTTGAGATGTTGTCTATGTGTACGTGTCTTGGTTCAGTGCTGGTATAGCTACAGTTAAACTCCACCAGGACGTTAATAGAAATAAGACTCAGAAAAATCTTTAAAAAAATTGAAATCAGCATTTTTCGTACTTTGCGAGGGTGTAAAATCTAAACGGTGTGATTTTGAACAAAGGAGTTGCACATTTCTATCTTGATTTCTAATATTCTACCCAATAATGGCTGCTTCCGATTTAGCAGGCAGTATATCTTTTTGGTCTTGGGTCAGTTCCCGTTTAGCATTGTTACATAGATTAATATACAGATTAATCAAAACTAAAACAGAAATGTGCAAGCGTTCTCATTTAAACCGTTTTGTTTTACAGCCTCATAAAATACGTAAAATGTTGATATTCAAATGTGAAATCTCGAAAACGATTAAATTATATGCACAAAATTTCATAAGAGTTCACCATAGAATTAAAAAATACAAAAATATATAGGCTGTATTGTTAAAAAAATACATATTTGATGTGGTATGACTTTGTGAAAGACCCTGTATTACCTCAAATATTTGTAAATTGCCGGCATTTACCCTAACATTAATATGAAGATGGCAGTTTTTCGCTATCTTTTTCAAAAAAGCTTATAAATGACCAAATTTAAAACTTTGGATCACTATGCATGTAAAGATAAAGTATAAATGCAAAAGTAAGTTAGTAATAATGTGCGTATTCTCAAAATGTGGAGGATTCTAAGAATAGATTTCTATTTCATTCAAAACGCAAATATCAACACGTAAATGTGTTAATAATATGTCTATTCCCAAAATGTAGAGGATTCTAAAAATAGATTCTTATTTGGTTGGGGAAATGTAAAAAATACCAAACTAATACGATGGGCAGTATGTGTGTTAGTGATATGCTTATTCCCAAAATGTGGAGGATTCTAAAAATATATTTGCAGACTGGACAAAAGGAAGTGATAAATGCTTTTATACAGTTATTGGGAATTAGTTCTTCAGTTCTAATGCAATCTCTTAAGAAGAAGGAAAAATATAAAGTGCATTAAGATTTGGTAACTAAAACTACTTGTCTAATTTCGCAACTACTTATGGGTAAAATACCATTCACCCTACTTGAGGTACCAAAATAAATTGAAAATTTAAAAAAATCGTAGACATTTTTTTATTGTAAAATTTTACTGATAGAAGTTGTTCAGAATAGCTCAAAAAGCGTAAAATCAACATTTGATTAGATATGGAGTTTTTATTATTATTTTTTTTTTCATAAAAAATAAAACACTAATAATAACTTTGAATTTAATTTTTAATCTTTAGGAAAAATTTTTCACAACCACCACTACTACTATACTTTTTACACTGAATGTACTCTCAGTACATTCAGATGTTGAGATATTATCTATGTGTACGCATCCTGGTTCAGTTGTGGAATAGCTATAGCTAAACTCCTCCAGGACGTTAATATAAATAAGACTTAAACAATAGTTCAAGTGCACAAAAAGCCCGCCTTAATTCTGAAAAACCTCAAAAAACAATTGAAATCACCATTGTTCGTACTTTGTGAGGCTGTAAAATCTAAACGGTTTGATTTGGAACAAAATCTTAGTTTCTAATATTCTATCCAATAATGTCTGCTTTCGATTTAGTAGGAAGTATATCTTTCTGGTCTGGGCTCACTTCCCGCTTAGCTGTCATTATTATATAGATTATTAAAAACTAAAGTCGAAATGTGCAGGCCCCTTCATTCTTATTTAAACCGTTTTGTTTTTACAGCCTCATGAAATGTGCAAAATGCTGATATTCAATTGTGAATATCTCGAAAACAATTAAATTATATACACAAAATTTCATAGAATTAAAAAATACAAAAATATATAGGCTGTATTATTTTAAAAACGCATACTTGATGTGTCATGACTTTATGAAAGTTCCTGTATTATGTCAAATATTTATAAATTGCCGACATTTACCCTAACAGTCATAGGTACGAAGATGACCGTTTGCCGCTATCTTTTTTTAAGAAAGCTTATAAATGACCAAATTTAAAACTTTGGACCACTATGCATGTAAAGATAAAGTATAAATGGAAAAGTAACAAATTCACACCGCATGTGTGTTAATAATGTGCGTATTCTCAAAATGTGGAGGATTCTAAGAATCGATTAGTATTTCATTCAAAACGCAAATAATATCAACACGTAAGTGTGTTAATAATATGTCTATCCCCAAAATGTGGAGGATTCTAAAAATAGATTCTTATTTGGTTGGAAATGTGAAAAAATACCAAACTAATACGATGCGCAGTACGTGTGTTAGTGATATGCTTATTCCCAAAATGAGGAGGATTTTAAAAATAGATTTGCAGACTGGACAAATGGAAGTGATAAATACTTTTATACAGTTATTGGGAATTAGTTCTTCAGTTGCAATGCAATCTCTTAAGAAGAAGGAAAAATATGAAGTGCATTAAATTACTTGTCTAATTTCACAACTACTTATGGGCAAAATACCATTCACCCCCTTCAAACACAAAGCTACCTGCGATATCAAAATAAATGGAAAAATAAAAAAAATCGTAGCCATTTTTTTATTGCAAAATTTTACTGATAGAAGTTGTACAGAATTGCACAAAAAGCTTAAATTCAACATTTGATTTTTAGAAAATATAGTTATTATGTATCAATTTCTTTTTTTTTTTCATAAAAAGTAAAACGCTAATAATAACTTTGAATTTATTTTTAATCTTTAGGGAACATTTTTCACAAATTAGAATAAACCCAACGCAAAAAATATTATTATTTTCTATCATACCACCACTACTATACTTTTTATACTGAATGTTGGAATTTTCACTCCCAACAAAAATTTTTATATAGATTTGGTAGAGGTCTTTTCGGGAACACCCCACAACCTACATTTAACTCGATTATTTTTGGAGATACTCAAGTTCTAGAATTACAATTTTAGTATATTTATTTTATATACATTAGAGGCACGGAACTACGTTGGGGCCAGGGTGGTCATGGCCCATCCAAAATTGCTGTTGTAGATGTAGAAGCTCCCAGAATCAACCTGAATCGAAACATAAATAAAAAGTCCGACTTAAGAAAATTTTATTTAAAAGGCAAATTTAGAGCACAACTATAACTAACCATATACGAAAACCAAAGATAATAAGAAAAATAGCAGAAAATTTTAATATTGCTACATAAATTATTAAAATTTTTATGAGGCAATCAAAACCGTCAGTCTTGTGTTGATGACTCATCGATTTTTGAGTTAATCACCAAAAACGAGTGTCGAAATTTGACTTTTGGAGAGCAGTTATGATAGTTATGTTAACACAGGGTAGTCGCGCGAACGTTAGAACCTTAAACTTCGTTACGTAAAGAAGTTCAAAAATAAAAGTTATAGAAAATAATATGTATTTTCTAGAAATCATTACAGAAAAATAATTGAAAGTCGCATTTCGGAGATATGCACTTTACTTTGGTTTCTTTAAACACCCCATATATTTTTACACCGTCAGAAAGGCCGTAAAAGAGGCTTTTTAATGATAAAACATAATTTTTTTCTTAAAAACCATACTAAATATTACATTTTGTTATCATTAAGCTCTGATGGTCCGCAAAATTTATATCAATCATTGAAATTTTCCATTTTATTTAAAACAAAGTAAAATTAGTTACCAACAAATATCTTGACAGAACTAAAGTATTGTTCACATTAAATTACATACTTTTGTTCCCCACGGTTATTTTGATAAATTGTAAATTTAAAGTAAATTAGACACAATTTTTTTAAGATAAATACTATGTTGCATATATCATTGAAAAGTTTTTTTATGGCCTTTCAGATGATGTAAAAATATACAGGGTGTTCCATTCAAAAAAACCAAAGTAAAGTTCATATATCCGAAATTCGACTTTCAATTGTTTTTCTGAAATGTTTTTGGAAAATACAAGTGATTTTCTTTAACTTTTATTTTTAACTTTTTTACGTAACTCCAAAAATAACGAAGTTAAATGAGGGTCTAACATTCGCGCGACCACCCTGTACATGCGATATCTCCCCCACATTTTTTTCATTATTATTTTGAGGTGACCACCCTGTATATTTTCGTATTTTTCTTCCTTGACAGTTGTGTTAACTATGTGCAAGATATTATTGTTCTTCGTCACATCTTTTTGTTTTAGGGTGACCAACCTGTATATTTTTCTTACTTGGCAATTGTGATAACTACATGTGAAATATTATCGTTCTCCTTCCCATTTTTTATTATTATTTTTGGCGTGACCACCCTGTATATTTTTTATTTAAAGTAAGCAATTTTAGGTTGAATATCATTGATTTATTAAACTCTAAAACTAGCTTCAGCGAATTTTTTTAAATATATACTTGCGAAGTATTCTTTATTATCGAACACGTAAATACATAATAAAAAAATGAGACGTACTAAATATATCAGATAAAAAAAAATTGAACAACCAATTAATTGCGGACCACCTCTAAAGATTTAAATTGTAGATTTTACCATTGCTAGTAGTTTCTTAAACAAGTGACTGCTGACCATTGTACGGATTTGGCGGGAATTGTTAGAAAGGTACATACCTAACAAACATCTGGAAATCGACCAGGCTCTAGAGTCTACAGCATTGGCTTCCATAGTTATTTTAAATGTGTAACTAATAGTTTCTCAATTTGCTATAATGTACAGTCATAAATTTTTCACATTTTAAATCATATATAGTGGAGTAAAAATTAAGCAACAAAGTAGGTGAATAAGAAATTCTCTGGCTGCAGCAATTTTATTATTTTAATTTGTTGTAGATATAATAACAAGTGCCATGGAAAGTTTTCGAATAAATCGGTGCATTGCTTCTTGTAAAATTTTAACAATTTATTTTTCAACACTGAAATTTTCTGCTCTTTTCCTTATGATAACAAGGAGATATCCGGTTCTAATAATCGTATCGCAGAAATAAAAATAGCAAAAGGCTATGAAAAAACTTTCTGATAATTTGTTAATTTTTAAGAAAATAAAAACCACCAAAAATTGCCTTTTTTGACAATTTAATGCATCCATTTTAACAAAAGTTGGTGGAAATATTCCCATTATTGAACTAAACCTTTGTGCCAAATTTTAGCATAAAATATTTATTTAAACGACTAAAAATAAAAAAAAGATTTCGAAATTTTAATCGTTTATTATTGTTTAATTGCATAGATTCGTAGAATATATATTTTTTCAAAATGCAGGTTTTTACATGTATTTTACAATGGTAATAAAAAAAATTATTTCCATTTAGACAATATACAGGGTAGGTCGATAAGTACTTTAGAACATATTTAGCCATGCTTACCTTAGTACAAACTCAAGGTTTCCGAACTAATCGCCAATTGGGATTTTTTTCGAAAAATCGCGTAGATCCGAATTTTACTTCCATATCCAAGCATAGTAACGACAAAAAAAATTGAAAAATTTGTATTGTTCAAATAGGCTTAGAATGTCATGAAACATCGAGATTTTAAGTTTGAGCGAAAAAACAATTCTGTCTGCCTGTCGGTCTGTCTGTCGGTCTGTAGCTTTTTTTTGTGCGCACGTTTACTCTGGAACCGTTTGAGATATTGACTTGAAATTTGGTACACATAATATGTACTTTAACGAGATCTAGAATTAGATTATATTTTCGTCTTGTTCCGTTCCGAAGGGTTGGGGGGGTAAATTGGGGTAAATTTGGGGTAAATAGGTAAATCAAGCAGGTAATAGTCCATAAAATTGGAATTTAGTATATACAAGAGAAGCTAAGGTTTCAAAAAAAATTTTGGCATTAGCCACCCCCATTACCACCCAAAGCCCATTATTAAAGGGGATGAAAAAAATTGTGATTCAGTGTGTGTACAAGAACTAGAAAAATTAAAATATTTTTTTACTTCATCCTATATTCTAAATGACTTATTCTGTAAGTTCCTAAAAGGGTCCTATCGACTTACATATCACCCTGTATAGACATTATTTAGGCATTACTGAAGGTAACTTCCATACTAATGAGAAATTACCTAGGTTTTTTTAAATATTTATATTGATGCTTAACTTCTGAACACACAATTATAATAGTATATTAGGTAAAGAAAAAAATGTAGAAACACTTTAAAATACAAATGATTGTAGAATACATCAAAACAATGGTAATAATTGCTACTAAATGAAATTTAATTGTATAAAATAATTCATAGCTAACATTTTGGGGTCTCGTTTTTGATTATTCAGTGTGCAAGTTGTTTTAGTAAGTTTTTAATTTTTTTCTAATTTCCGTATTTTTCTCCTACGTAAATAATGAATAAATAGTGAAATCTATTATATAGTTCAGTTTCTTCTAGTATTAGCAATAATAGGCAGTTGTTTTAATAAATTTAACAATAATTTGTATTTTAAAGAATTTGTTTACCCAATACACCATTATATTTGCATATTCCCTCAATATAAAGAAACTAGATATTTTGTTATTAGTATGAAAGTTAGCTTGAGTAAGACCTAAATAATGTATATGTACATTATTTCTTTTCTTCGTACAAAAGAAAAAGTCTGTAAAAAAAGAAAATGTTAGATTGTGACAAAACTTGATATTGTTGATGCCTAATAGGCCTACTCTTCCATAATAAGTTTCAATTCAATGTATTCATTAGAACGCCCAAAAAACAATAACAAAATTAAAAATTGAGTTGCAATAAAGGAATATATGCAAGATTTTTCAAACTGTATCATTTTTATATACTTTAGATACCAAAAGTCATTTTAACCACTATTAACCGTTTTTTTCGGCCTTATATATTTTTTTATAAAAAGAATCATATATAAATTGTTCACTATTACATAAAATTTTCATATATACTAATAATATATCGAAAGAGGAACAATAAAAAAAATCCTCTGTCAATTATTTACTAAGATACACTGTTGCCCTTATGCACTTTTAAATAAAAATAAAATAGTTATTTTGGCCTCCAACATGACCGAGAATGATAATTGATAATACATGCAATACGTAAAATATATTTCGTACTATATATTCTGAAGTAGCGTGAGGTTTAAGTGGAGTATTTATACGTTTTTTTAAAGCTAAATAATTTTTTACGTAGATTCCGATTTTTATATTAAATTTTAAACTTTTTAAATATATTTTTTGTCATTTAAGAAAAATAAATTAATATTTCAAAGAACTAGATCAAATAATACTCCTCTGACTATTTTCAGAATTTGACAATATAATTTTTTTTAAATTTCTCGTATTATAATAGTTTGTAGCTGTAAAATAAGATAGGTAATCTATAACATTTAAAGCTTAATGCACGTTTGTCTGAAAATGAAAACTAACTTTCCGATGAGCTAGACCGTTGAATTTTAGTACACTTATAGATTTTACTCTCAAAACGACGGAAAAAAACTGTTAACCAGGATACAGGGGTTCAAAGATATTGCTTTCGAATTCCGAGAAAGGCCGGGTTATTCAGCTAGTAGGTAACAGATATTTCATGAATAACGTACTACACTGTTTCATATTATAATATTTGGAAATTTGGAATTAAGTGATTATAAATAAGTTGATATTTTTATTTTATGAAATAGTACCTATACCTATAGTGTAGTTGTGTATAATTGTGTATTAATAGTGGAAAGTAGGTTCTCCGCATGAGCATAGAAATTGCTATAAGCTATGCGAAATTGGAGAAGGTACTTTTTGCTCATCATACACGCATGATTTTTTCAACAACACAGGTGTTTTTGTAAGACAGTACAATTTAAAATACACAAATTATTAATTCTCAAATATCATGACATTATCATAGTTTGACAAACCTAAAATTTGTCGAGAATGACTACTTTCTGCTATGCGCATTACCGATAGTAACTGACGTCTGTCTATTGTTGATAGTTTGACTAATTTTAAAGCATGTACAAAAATAATATTTAATAATATAGTATAGTAACTACAGGTTTTAACTTCGGAATAATGTCATATGAATTAGATTTCGTTCATTGTTCATTTTTGGCAACTTAATAGTAAATGTATCAAGTAAAAGTTTCTATATTATGAGAGTGTTTGCTAATTTATAGGGGGTGGCATCTAAAAAAAAAAAAAAAAAAAAAACACTGGAGCTGAAAGATAATTAAATTTGGAGAAGAAAATGTTCTATGCAACTTTTTATATATATTTTTTTTATCGCCTTATTTATTTTAATGTCCTGGCGGAGTTTAGTCGTAGGCTATTCTGCCACTCAACCAAATTAATAGTATTTAAGTTGTAACGACTTGAAAATTGGGATTTTTACTTGAAAGGATATTGAAAAACGATTTTCGTCAAATAACTTGAAGTAACACATTGAGCGAAAGAAAGCTACTAAATTGAGCGACGAGGTATTTGGTTTAAATCTCAGAGACTAGGGCACTTACGTCAAAAATGCTAACCACCAAAATGAAAGACAATTAATCAAATGATTTTTTATTAACTCTCTAGCATAGAAGTTATGACAAAGATAATGTGCTTCTTCGCATTTTTTAAATAAAATTGTCGCCATTTTGTTAATGTAAGTCCGCATACTGTTTTTCGTTAACATATGGTATGATCCAGATACTCAAAGTTTTTTGTCCGTCTACAACGCTCGCTTTAGAAAAAAAATTGCACTTTAAATTATATAGGGATTTTCGATAAAACGTAAATGTTTTTATTGTTTGCAAATATCTCTAAATATTAGTTTTAGCGAAGAAATTGTAGAGATCAAAAATAAAGCCCTATACATTGAAAATAAAGTAGGATAGTTTCGTACATATTTAAGTATAAAGATGGCATTTGAACATTTATAGGAAAAAGTATTTAGTTTAAATGTAGAATATCTTAGAAAATATCACACACACCCATCAAAATTTCTAAGGAACAGAATTAAAGATAATTTATCGGTCTTCAAAATGATTTTTCGTTTGTTTCTGTATCATAAAAAATAAAGAAACAACATGCGTTTTCACATTTTTTTAAACAAAATGCGGCCATTTTGTTATTGTAATTTTGCAATTACATTTCTTTTCTCAAAAATACTGTTTTTTGTTAACATATAACATAACTTAGATACGTAATTAGCGATCCCAAAAACGTTTCAAAAACAAATCAGCAAATATTAAATATCTAAATTTTAGAGGTGGTTTTCACCCCTTGAAGGTAAGAGCAAGTGTCCAGACCATATAGAAACTGAAGGTGACACCTTTTACTACAATAATAACCCATAAAGAAAAATTATCATTACTTGTGAGATTATTCCGAGATTTTACATATTTTTTACCTCAAGGTACTGTACTTTCCCTTAAAAAAATGTTAAAATCACAAAAATGTGTATTTCAAAACAAGCGCGTAAAATATCAGTTTCATAAAACATAAATGTCATTTGATTTACAATCTTTTGATTCTAAATAATAGATTATGAAATAGTTCAATAGGTACTATGATTTATAAATATGATTTATTACCTTATTTATTTTGTATGAATTATTACATATGGTAACGTTGTATCTTAACGTTAGTATATTTAGTTGAATTTGTACAATTACTTTAATTATAACAAAGGGTTAAATTAGGGTTGATTACCACACCATTCTACTTGATTTTATTTATTAGAAAACTATCATAGATGCCCTTCAGTTTGGGTGAAAGTTATAAAGTATATGGACCTTCAGCGTTGCTAAATAGGTTGTTTTCAGAGTCATCCCATTCTCTAGTCTATAAAAGGGACAAGTGCCCCTAATAAATAAATGTTTGTATTATATTATCTTAAATTAGTTACGGTTCAAATGGGCAGATGCATTAAAGTTTTGTCAATTTTCAATTCATAGTTATATTATAAAGTACAGTTCAAAGTGATAAATAATATAAACATCTATCTACAAATTGTTGTGTATAGGGAAGGAAATTTTATGGTTAGTTTGTGGATACAGGTATTAGAAAAACGATAAGAAGGCATGGGTACGAGAGTATTAGCGAGTGCCACGTTTTTATGATAGTTATAATATAAATGATGTTATTCCACCCTAATTAAGAAATAGCCCTATTTGTATACCTATTTATCTGAAAGAAATGATCACCATATTTAGGATAAAGAGAGTAAAGTGCAATACAATAATACAAAGGTTTTGCTTGATAACTGGCGGTACGCACCTGCAGTTCGGTGACAATAATTGCAATTTAGAGCTTAAAATTAATCTTACAGGGAGGCAAGGTACCTGCCCTCCTGAGCCAAACAGGCGTTTCTCGATATTATATTATTCTGAGATAGAAGGCATTTTATTTATGAATTGCAAAACAGCACATAATAATCAAACATTTACATGGTTTCTATGAGTGAACACAATGAAGCTTGAGACAACAATTTACATGAATTTGAATTGTCACGACAATTCAGTTTATGCAAGCATAAATTGTTATTTTACTATTTAATATTAATCAAAAAACACTTTTAGTTCAGGAAAGTTGGTTTTAAAAGCAAAAAAAAGTTATTGCTGCATTTTTTCTTAGGAAAAGTGTACTTATTTTAAGAGTGCCTAGCAAATGACAAATGCATTTCCCAGTAAATGGGTCAGATATGCCCATAAAATTGACTTTTGGTCGATATCTCGAAAACTATGCAATTTAACTGAAAAATAAAATACCTACTTTTTAAAGGTTGTGAAATTCCTTTTCTTTCCTTTTAAAAGCTTTTATTTAACTTGCAATGTTTGTATGTATGTATGTTTGTTTAAGTCAAATCTTGGAAGCTGAATTTCGACTAGTTGTAACTAAGCTAGAGCTTTGAAATTTGGCACACATATATAAGTCCGGAGACAATACAACATAGTATAGCCATTATCGGTCTAAATCCAATATGGCGGACGTCTCAAGATGGCGGATCGGCTTTTTAGTCACAACCCCACCCCCTTGATATGGGTATCATATGAAAGGGTTTGACAAGTAAAATACGACAAACTATATGACGTCATTCTAAATTCAATATGGTCGACATGGGAGAGGTGAGGAAGGGATGGGAAGGGGTGGGAAGAGATGGGAAAGGGGATGGGAAGGGGTGGGAAGAGGTGGGAAAGGGGGGGAATGGACGGGAAGAGGTGGGAAAGGGGTGGGAAGTAGTGTTGGAGGGGTGATAAGACGGGAGAGGGAAGAGGTGGATGGCGGTGGCAAATAAAGGGTTTTGTCGGTCTGTCTGTAAAATAAGTAGACAAAAAATAAAAAATAAAATTATATAAAAAAAATATTTTTAAGAAAAAGCTTTTATTTGCAAAAACTACTAAAAAGTAAAAACAATTTTTTTTAAATTCATACACCTGGAAACCAAAAGCTTTGGGGGCGTTGAATTGAGCAAAGTAACTATGCAATAGCGCTATATGACCATCCCCAAAGCTTTTGGTTTCCAGGTGTATGAATTTTAAAAAAATTATTTTATTTTTCAATAGTTTTTGCAAAAAAAGCTTTTTCTTAAAAATATTTTTTTTATATAATTTTATTTTTAGTTTCTTTGTACAATAAATAATGACCGAGATAGAATTTTTTGAGGTGAGAACTTTTCATCACCTTTTTTGAAAAAGTTAGTTATCAGGCTGGTTTCTTGCGTTTTACTAGAAAACGGTGCGATACATTTTATAAATTTAAAATTTTGCGGAAGCTTCTTGTAGAAGGTACAGAGGTTGGCCAAAGTAAGATGATTCTGTCTGTATTTTTCTCGGAAACTGTAAGAGCTATGAAAAAAATTGTATGTAAAAAACAAGAAAACATTTATTTCACAATGTTTTTGTATATACTGGGTGTTTCACTTAAAATAACAAAGTTGACCTCACAAGAAAAACTAATGTATACACGTCATGTATAAACAAAGATATAAAATAAAAATTTGCTTGATATCAAACAACTTTTGTATAAAACTTTTAGTCGTAGCTCTTACAGTTTCCGAGAAAAAGTACAGAACTGTCTTATGTGGGCCATCCTTGTATAAGTTATATACAGATTCGGCATGTAGTTTTATATATGGGTTCTGAGATAAAGGAGAGCAAGAAAGAAAACAGAGAATTAGTAAAAGAAAGACGTTATCTACTTCCACTATAATGTGCACGCGGTTAGAAGCGATAGGTACTGATTTTCCAAGAAAAACTTATTCTTTATAAAAATTTATAAAGTTATAATTTAACATGGGATTTGCTTTGAAGTAACAGGAGAACAGGATGTTACGGTGATATATATGGATATGCATACAGGGAAATTAAATCACAAAAATCTGCTTAAAATACTTTGTCGGGCGAGCGTAGAGGCGACTTCAATGTGAATATCAGTCGATATTTCGTTGAAGCAACGTCGAGCGCGGTTAGTACTTGGATGGGCTCCCATCTTGGGAAATACAGCGTTCTCGTCCCACCTTCTAGAGGCTTGTATATCAGTGTATACTCGGAAGTTACGTAATTTCAGACGAGATTACGTAGTGGATATACCATCCTTCGGAGGGGATGTAAAGCAGGCGATCCCTTGTCTATTAAATGTTAGGCAAGTAAAAGATCCCTACTCTTCTTAAGGGAAGAGGTTCGGCAAAATTTCCAGGTTGGGGGTAGCTCGTCTCCTGGCGTCGGTGATAGGCCCTGGTAGCGGAAATAGGCCGACGTTAAACAGTTAAAAAAAAAATACTTTGTCGTTTGATAAAACTGTATGTTTTTTGTAGATGGTGTTAATGAATGTATAGAGTTTATCAGCTTGTTTGTTTTCCCGGTGTAGGATTTCTTAAAGGAGGAAAGGATTTATTGGGGTGGGATATGCTAACCCCGGAACAACGAATTTACTTGGTCAAATGCTGTGGAATCGGAAATGTTTCTTATAAATAGGCAATAGAAGTTTAAAATGAGAAGTATTCAGATATTAAAGTGACTTGCAAAGCAGTATGGTAGTACGTAAATTAACTTATAAATTTGATTCCACTGAGGATGTAAAAAATATCAAAAGAATCAAAGAACAATTAAATGAAGATGACGCTGCTACTGTTATAGATTTAGACTCTGTACAAGAACACCCAAGATGGTCGTTAAGAAATGATCAATTTTAGGTAGTAGCAAATCTCATATTCAGAGGATTTTAGTCGGCAAAAAATTTTATTCATTCACATTCTTCACAAACTTCAAATTGGAGATGATGCTCTTCGTTTAGACTTTTGTTTAACTATGGGTGAGAAAATTTTTCATCGAAACATTTTATTCACGGACGAACCTACTTACTGCTAATGGGGTAGTCTCGTCTCAGAATTGTAGGTACTGGACTCAGGAAAATCCTAACTCCGAATTACCATTAATAGTCAAAAGTTTGAAATGTTTGGTGCGACAAAATGTATCACAGAATAAGCGGTACTTATTTAAAAATTTTCAATAATTTTGTTTCGTTCGAACTGGACAATGAAAATTTATAATATAGAAGAAAAATAAATTTACACAAGATGAATGCCCAGTAATTCTACAATTCTAGTTAGACAATCACTTCCACGACAGGTGTATTGGCCGCTATGGGCAAACAGCCGTTCGCCAGATCTAACTCCGTTGGATTACTTCTTATGGGAGTATTTAAAGCAAAAGTATATGCAAACGATGCCGAAAACGACGTATATTAATCAAAAAAGAAATTGTGGATGCTGTTACAACCATAAAGGAAGATGTGATCTCATTCTGTCCGAAGAATTTAGAAAAGGATTAGAAAAATATGCACTAGTAAGAGGTCTACACTACATGTGGAATAGTTTTCAACTTAGTTCAATAAAATGTTATTTTCTTTTTTAATTGCTATTTCCTTATTTTGCAACTATACTCCATACTTAAGTTTTTCTTCATAATTGAAAAACACTGTTAAATAAAATTTTCAATAAAAATTTTTAAAAAAGGTTCAAGTCGATTTAATGTTTTCTAATTTTTAGACTACCCTGTATAATTTATCTTAAGCTTGACAACTGTTTATGACTTCCTAAGACAAGCAAAACTTTTTATAAAGAATGCCTTTTTCCCGGCAAATCAAAAATAATACCTCATTCGGAGACACACTGAATAATCCGTAAATATTTTATTATCAGGCGAAGATCATAGAAAGATGCTTCTGTTGGTGTGAACTGTACTATCATTGTGACGGAGTGTAATTCAACATAAAGTGTGGAGGAGTCTTAACACATTTCCATATGCCACATTAACAGTCGATGATTAACACTCACGGTAGATTGTCAATTAACTGTGGAGTATATATTTTTTTCTGTATAACTCCTAAACAAAGGAGTGTAAAGAAAAATTAAAAACAGTAACAATACAAGTGGACTAAGAGCAATCCGAAATTTATAAAACCAGCAAATCTTCCACTATTGGCTACCAGGACGGTCCTCCACAGTGCATTACCGTGCGTGTATGTGTGTGTGTGTGTGTGTGTGTGTGTGTGTGTGTGTGTGTGTGTGTGTGTGTGTGTGTGTGTGTGTGTGTGTGTGTGTGTGTGTGTGTGTGTGTGTGTGTGTGTGTGTGTGTGTGTGTGTGTGTGTGTGTGTGTGTGTGTGTGTGTGTGTGTGTGTGTGTGTGTGTGTGTGTGTGTGTGTGTGTGTGTGTGTGTGTGTGTGTGTGTGTGTGTGTGTGTGTGTGTGTGTGTGTGTGTGTGTGTGTGTGTGTGTGTGTGTGTGTGTGTGTGTGTGTGTGTGTGTGTGTGTGTGTGTGTGTGTGTGTGTGTGTGTGTGTGTGTGTGTGTGTGTGTGTGTGTGTGTGTGTGTGTGTGTGTGTGTGTGTGTGTGTGTGTGTGTGTGTGTGTGTGTGTGTGTGTGTGTGTGTGTGTGTGTGTGTGTGTGTGTGTGTGTGTGTGTGTGTGTGTGTGTGTGTGTGTGTGTGTGTGTGTGTGTGTGTGTGTGTGTGTGTGTGTGTGTGTGTGTGTGTGTGTGTGTGTGTGTGTGTGTGTGTGTGTGTGTGTGTGTGTGTGTGTGTGTGTGTGTGTGTGTGTGTGTGTGTGTGTGTGTGTGTGTGTGTGTGTGTGTGTGTGTGTGTGTGTGTGTGTGTGTGTGTGTGTGTGTGTGTGTGTGTGTGTGTGTGTGTGTGTGTGTGTGTGTGTGTGTGTGTGTGTGTGTGTGTGTGTGTGTGTGTGTGTGTGTGTGTGTGTGTGTGTGTGTGTGTGTGTGTGTGTGTGTGTGTGTGTGTGTGTGTGTGTGTGTGTGTGTGTGTGTGTGTGTGTGTGTGTGTGTGTGTGTGTGTGTGTGTGTGTGTGTGTGTGTGTGTGTGTGTGTGTGTGTGTGTGTGTGTGTGTGTGTGTGTGTGTGTGTGTGTGTGTGTGTGTGTGTGTGTGTGTGTGTGTGTGTGTGTGTGTGTGTGTGTGTGTGTGTGTGTGTGTGTGTGTGTGTGTGTGTGTGTGTGTGTGTGTGTGTGTGTGTGTGTGTGTGTGTGTGTGTGTGTGTGTGTGTGTGTGTGTGTGTGTGTGAGAAGCTGGTGTCAGAATATTTGTGGTACATCATCTAGTTAGTGTTATTTATTGAGAAATTTGGTACTTAGATAAGTACAATTTATAGTACTACTAATTCATAGTTCAATTCGATTTTAAATAAGCAGACAAATCTTTGTATTTAACCTCAAATTAATTAATTACACAGCCGCACAAAAAAAATGTGGTCTGGCTTGCGGACCAGACCAGTGTATCCTTATGTATTTGGACTCGCTGAAACCGAATCCGAAGTCAGAATTTTCAGATTGGCTCGATTTTCACCCCTAACCCCCAAAAAACACCCGCCCAAAAAAGTGTCTGGTTTGCGGACCATACCAGAGTATCCTCATGTATTTGAACCCTCTGAAACCGAATCCGAAGTCTAAATTGTCAGATTCGCCTGTTTTTCACTCTTAGACCCAAAAACACCCCCAAAACACAAACAAAAGAAAATGGTCTGACCAACGGACCAGATCAGGGTATCCTTATGTATTTGGACCCTTTGAAACCGAATCCGGAGTCAGAATTGTCAGATCGGTCTGGCCTGCAGACCATATCAGTGCATTCTTATGTATTTGAACCCGTTGAAACCAAATCCGAAGTCAGAATTGTCAGACTAGCCCGTTTTCTACCCCCCTCCAAAAAAAACAAAGTGGTCTGGCATGCAGACCGTACCAGTGTACCCTAATGTATTTGGACCCTCTTCGAAGTCAGAATTGTCAGATTCGCTCGTTTTTCGCCCCCATACCCCCACCCCCCAATAATGAAGTGCCACGAAAACAACGAAAATCAGCTGGAAAGCGGCATACCCCCGTTTTCGAGGAATACGATGGTGATCATATTTTCTACCCTACCCTTCGCCCACTACCTAATCTGAAAAAACCCCACCCCCGTTTTCCGATTTTCCGGTGCTAGGCTTGCGAGAGCTCGTCGGATCGGTTTTTTTTTGGTCAATTTGAATAAAATAAGTAAGTGATTAGAGAATATTATTTAGGTATTATGCAAATCACAACTTACACACTTTTTTATTTATTATGAAAATACCTACTTTCTGTATATTGTTGCCCTAATCTGGGCACGCTAATATACTAGTCAGTCAATCAAAACAACTACTCTTCTAGCTAATACTGACGAAGTATTGAATTACATGATAGGATTCTTAGCATTTTAAAGAAAAAAAAATATATATATATTAGAAATACTTAAATCATTTATTTACATTTAGTCATTCACACTTTTTTTATTTCGTATGAAATTATCTACTTTCTGTATATTGGGACCTTAATCGGGTCACGCTAATATACTACTTATGAAAACACTTTAAAACACTCATTATTGGAAAACCAATCAAAACAACTACTCTTCTAGCTAATACTGACGAAGTATTGAATTACATGATAGGATTCCTGGCATTTTAAGGCAAAAGAATATTGAAGATACTTAAATTATTTATTGAAATTCAGTCAAGTAGATAATTTCATATGAAATAAAAAAAGTGTGAATGACTAAATGTAAATAAATGATTTAAGTATTTCTAATATATTTTTTTTTTCTTTAAAATGTTAAGAATCCTATCATGTAATTCAATACTTCGTCAGTATTAGAATTTTTTCTATAAACACGTCAATAGAAAAGTGTGTAGAGATTTAAATTTCCAATCGAAATGGCACCTTCAGAAGTCAAATTTTTTTTTTATTTTAGCCTGTAACTATTTTTTGGGTACATTTAGGCATAGACATTGCTGCATAATAAAAAAAGCTGGCGTTTTATCCGTTAAAATGAGATTTTGTAAACAGTTTTACGATTAATAGTGACCGAGATATAGCGTTTCAAAGTTTGCAACTTTTAACTTTTTTTTGCTAATTTTTACTATTTTTTTTTCAAATTTCGTCCTGTCACTTTTTTCTGAGTGTAGACATTATTATATTAAAGTGAAAGCTGACTTTACGCCCGTTGAAATGGTGGCTGGTAAAAGTCTCTACGACAAATAGAAACCTAGATACAGCGTTTCGAAGAGTGTTAATTTTATTAACTTTCTTCCAATTTTTACGTTCTTTTTTAAATTTCGGCCTATAACTTATTTGTCAAATACAGATATTGCTACATGGAATGTACTCGCAGCATTCTTGTTTAAATGGTCTGCAATAGAAGTTTATGTGATCAATAGTAACCAAGATACAGTCTAGATATAGTAGATTATTGTACTTAAAAAATAACTTTTTACCTTTTTCCACTTCTGAACTTTATTATATCACGTGTTTTTTTTTGTTCAAATAACTTAGATTAATAACTTACATTATGAAATTATTCAAATGCTGGATTTAACATATTTTCAAAATCAAAGTCGATTTCTTCATCGGCATCTATGTAAACATCGTCTTCCGTTATTTGAGGTACATCAGCGTTTTCACAGTTCATTCCCATACATTCTTTGCAAAAAATGGAGCAATCCATTCCCAATTTCCTGCAAGCACAGTTTCCTCTGCATTCTTTGGTGCATTTACAGGCTATTTTTTCCAGCAAAACTTGTGGTGCGGGAGGTTTATTTGTCAAAATTGGTACTAGTCCATTTTCTGAACTTTTCCAACCCCAGATGAGAGGATTTACAATATTTCCTTTCCAATGTTGCATTTGCAAGTAAGTTCTTAAACCATGATGTTTAGCAGCATCAGTTGTTGGAGGCAATCGGGACAATGAGAATTTCGCACCTGTTGAGTACTTCTGAAATAACTTATAGCGACAGGTGCTTTAGCCATCAATTTTCATACCGTATAGTAATGTTACAATACATTCAGAAGCAGAACCGATGGCTGCTGGACTTGCATTTTCACACAAAAATTCATTTAAATACTTTTCCAAAAGCAAAATATTCTTATTAATGAAATTCAAGAATTTCTTTTTACCAATACCAAAAAAGGAAGAGGTTGTATCACAGCCACTGAATGCATGAACGAAGCCAAGGTATTTTTGTAGATGATTAAATTTGAAACTATTATGATTATATAATTTGGCAGTTACATTTCCTATACTAGGTTTAAAAATATATATATTTTCATTTTCTTCTGGTAATAATGGTAGGATAATAAGAAGATCGAAATCTTGACCAACTATAACAACATTTTCTGATTGGGATGCCTTATCTTTTGCAGTATTTACAATTAGTCTGCATCCTCTTCAGCTTGCCCAGTCTCAATATGATTTTCTTTAAGCTGATTTTCTGAGGCCGGAAATACGAAAAATGGATAAGGATAATAAGGAGAAAAAACAATACTTTAAGATGGGTTCAACTTCTATTGCAGACCATTTAAACAAGAATGCTGCGAGGTCATTCAGTGTAGCAATATCTGTACGTAAAGCATTTGACAAATAAGTTATAGGCCGAAATTTAAAAAAGAACGTAAAAATGGGAAGAAAGTTAATAAAAGTAACACTCTTCGAAACGCTGTATCTAGGTTTCTATTTGTCGTAGAGACTTTTACCAGCCACCATTTCAACAGGCGTAAAGTCAGCTTTCACTTTAATATGATAATGTCTACACCTAAATTCACTCAGAAAAAAGTTACAGGACGAAATTTGAAAAAAATAGTCAAAATTAGCAAAAAAAGTTAAAAGTTGCAAACTTTGAAACGCTATATCTCGGTCACTATTAATCGTAAAACTGTTTACAAAATCTCATTTTAACGGGTAAAACGCCAGCTTTTTTTGTTATGCAGCAATGTCTATGCCTAAATGTACCCGAAAAATAGTTACAGGCTAAAATAAAAAATTGCATTTTTTCGTTATTTTTTGTTTTGGTTTTTGGACGTATTTTTGTAAAAAAAAAAAATTTTGACTTCTGAAGGTGCCATTTCGATTGGAAATTTAATTCTCTACACACTTTTCTATTGACGTGTTTATAGAAAAAATTCATAGTTTTCGAGCAAAAAAAAAATATGAAAAGTGGACCTTTTTACTTCGATCTCAAAAACGCACCACTTTAAATGGTAGCACTCCGCGGTTTTTTCATATCTTGGTCAATTGAACATAAATAATAAAAACCCTTTAACGTTTTAGTTCCTTTCAACACTCTTTTTTTGTACATAGACAATAGCCTATTATTATACTCTTCGCAACTACGCAAACGAAGAGTATATTGCATTTGATCGGCACATTTCTAAAACCGGAAATATCGCTCGTAGAGAAAAAATTTTCATATCATTGTGTTAATGAACGAATTCTAAACAGCTTTCAAAATGTCCGTCTGTTCGTCCGTCTGTCCGTCCGTCACGTTTCTTGTAAGCACGATAACTTAAGAAAGAAAAGTCCGTTTGTATTGAAATTTGGAAAGTAAGTTAGTGTTAGCTAGGGGAAGATCCCTATTGTGTTGAACAAAATCGATCAGTAAAGAAAAATGTTATTAATGATTTAAATTTGAGATTTTTTTTTTTATTTTTATGTTTTTGTAAAAATTTACATTTTTTACATTTTTCTACGCGTTAGGTAGTTCTTACGATTTTGACTCGGAATCCAAGGGTTCCAGGTTCGAAACCCACATGGGGTATGTTATAGTTTTTTTTTTATTTTTACTATTTTACACTGAGTCTTTCACCAAGGGTACTATAAAATTAAAAATGTCTAAAACTAATATTATTTACAAAAAACTGCGAAGAGTATCCTATAGAATTTGTAACAATTATATAAAAAGTTTAGTAAACCGGAGAAGAGTACGTTTTTAGCTTGTTTTTTTTTTAAATATATTTTAACTCCCTTTTGTTTCTCCCTTTCTTTTACTTATGGCATTCTATCCTACTTGTCAATATATCTTTTACCCTATTATGTAGAAGCAGGCGCTTGTAGAGACAATAATAGCTTACAAAACTTACATATAAAAATATAAAACATAAATGGAATGGGATTATAAGACAATTTTTAAAACTGGCAACACCGCATTTTACACACTACCGAAAGTGCAAGAATTGTTGCACCAAAATTTTACACACGACATGTTTTATAATAATTAAGACACCTTGATACACACATTTTGTTAGTCCATAATTGTAGCACTGGTTGCCATAAATGTTAATCTTGTATAGTTCCTGTAATTTGGTGTGTATCGAAATAATTTATATTGCTGTACAATTCTAAGAGATGGCGCCACCTGCTAGCTAGTTATAATGGAAATCGCCACAATTCAGGCTAAATCATGGGTCGCCCTAATTATTCTGGGGCCTGTGTGTGTGTGTGTGTGTGTGTGTGTGTGTGTGTGTGTGTGTGTGCGTGTGCGTGTGCGTGTGCGTGTGCGTGTGCGTGTGCGTGTGCGTGTGCGTGTGCGTGTGCGTGTGCGTGTGCGTGTGCGTGTGCGTGTGCGTGTGCGTGTGCGTGTGCGTGTGCGTGTGCGTGTGCGTGTGCGTGTGCGTGTGCGTGTGCGTGTGCGTGTGCGTGTGCGTGTGTGTGTGTGTGTTAGACGATAGCGGCGAAATTACTAAACGGATTTGGATGAAACTTTGCATGAGGGTTTCTTTAGTTCTCCAGAAGATCTGAAAATGTTTTGGTTGAGATCGGATTACGTTTAGTGTCATTTTGGCACAACAAGTTATTTATTTTATGATAACTTACAATTTGTAATCGAACCATTGAAAAGCAGTAAAAAATCCGATTTGAACAATATATCGCACTTGCACCCTTTCGATTTGGTTTCCATGGAAAAAAAAATAAAAAATAAAGCAAGTTGAGATCGGATTACGTTTAGTGCCGTTATGGCATACAATTTAGTGCTCTTTTCGGCTTTAAAGATCCACCGGGTGGGGAGGTTTCGGCCGCTTCCAGTAGCTGCCGATTTTTTGTTTTATATTTAACTCATCAGCCATCATCATTATAATCTCTAGCACTGCGACTTTAAGCAATTATTAGCTTTCTTCAGTTTATTTCGCCACTCTTGCCTTTTGCTGTATTTCTCCAGTGTCTATCTAGTAGAGGGTTCCACCAAACTGAAAAACCTTGAAAAGTCAGCAAGTTTGGGATATTCCATAAAAGTCGTGGAAAGTCAACGAAAATCATTAATAATATTTATTGGTCCAATAGATCTCATTAAACAATAATATAGGGCAGGTCAAAAATTAAGTATAAAGCATAAATAAGCAAAAAAATAAAATTAAGTAGGTATAAGTTACAATCTGAACAATAAAATAATGTACAATTAATACAGACATAAAAAGATATATAGGGTGATTCTTTTAAGGCGGCCATTAGAATATTTCCCACTTGCAGATGAGTTAGAGATTTGAGATTTGGTACCCTACCATAGTCAACCATTGCGGGTCCGAAAATAATAATTTTAAGGTGGCGGCACTTCCGGAAATACCGGAAGTCGATACCAACTTGCTTGCTTAATGACTGACATTAATGATTATTTCTATTCATGGGTAAGTTGATGGCAATTTTTATTTAAAATTTTTGGATATTTAAGAAAATCACCAATATTTCGAAAAGTTGTAACTTTAACCCCTACAATGCTTATACTAGAAAAAAGGGAATTTAATTTAACATAATTTGATGTAAAAAAATACAGGGTGTTTCATTTGAAATAAAAAAGTTTTTGAGGTTTGAATTTGACAAAATGTAACGTGAAAAATAAAACACTTGGTATACTATTTTAGAATCTATTTTTTTTTGTAAATAGTAGCTCATCTTGTGTTCTTTCTACGTACCAAAGAGCAAATAAGGATCTCCTACACGAAGAAAGTTATAACGGTTCTTGCAAACCGTTGCACCTGTCAAATTTTTTATAAAATGTCAAATATCTCCGAAACTGCTCGGTTTAGGTATAGGGTGTGCTACATGTTTTGACTCAGAATTTTATGATCATTTCGAAAAGTCGAAAATATATAGGGTGTTCCATTTAAAATAAGCAAGTTGGTATCGACTTCGGGTATTTCCGGTAGTGCCGCCATCTTGAAATTATTATTTTCGGACCCGCAATTGTCGACTATGGTAGGGTACCAAATCTCAAATCTCTATCTCGTCTGCAAGTGGGAAATATTCTAATGGCCGCCTTAAAAGAATCACCCTGTACACATCCACTCATGTAAATAATGCACGCATAAAATAATAGACGATATAAGTAAATATAAAAACATTATATAGGTAACTGAAATACGTGATGGTAAGAATTTTAATAAAAATCATAATATGTCATTTAGAAACTCACCGACCGAGTAATACGCTTTTCCCAAAAGTAGTTCTTTGACACGTTTTTTAAAAAGATTAACACTTAACAACTTTAGTTCGACAGATAGTTTGTTATAAGCCTTTATATTTTGGGCAGTGCTACTGCTCATAGAGCGTAGTTTTATGTTGTGTATGTAGAGTTTGAAAATTTTCATTCTTAGCATATATGAGAATACTCATAATAAATGTGCAGGGCAATGCAAGAGTATTTAAATTTCTAAAATATATATTTAATTGCTTTTTTCTCTAGTTTAAAAACTCTCAAACTCTCATTTGAAAAACCCCAAGCAGTAATTCCGTAAGAGAGAATTGAATGAAACTTCGCGAAACAATATATTTTTAAAACAACACCGTATATCTTAGTTGTTTGATGCAATAACAAACAGAAGCCAATTTCTTATAGATTTGGTCAATAAATGTCTCCCACCTCGGATATGTAGAAATCTAAAAACTTAGTCGAGTCAGCTTGTATAAATTACTTCTGTGAAATTTTAACGTACATGCTGCTATCAGAGGCCATCAAGGTATTATGTAATAAGAATGTATTATTGGTTACCCATGATTGTGTAAATAATTTCCAATTCTTCATTACTTCTATGAACATTATTCAGGTTTTTATCCGTCACTACCACAGATGTGTCATCAGCAAACAGAAATATATTACGGGAATATAGATCATTGATATAAATTATAAATAACAAAGGTCCTAGTATAGACCCTTGTAGGACACCAACTGCAGTATGAAGCATTTCCGACCGATGAGAATTGATGCTTAGTAGATGCGGCCTATTTTCCATATTGCTATAAAACCAAGTAAATGATAGGTCCTCTAATCCCATACTTAGCCATTTTATCTAATAAAATTTTATGAGAGACCAGGTCAAACGCTTTACTAAGATCAAGAAAGATACCAATGGGTTTCTCGCCGTTATCCAATTTAAAATGAAGTAAATTTAGATTAATACAACTCTATGCTGATCGTCCTCTTCGAAAACCAAACTGGTTTTTATTAAATAGACTGTATTTTTCGAAGAAGGCTATGATTTTATTTGAAGCATATTTTTCAAAAAAAATTGCGAACGTATTTAAAATTGCTGTTGGCCTATAATTGTTGTCATCAGTATTGCCAGATTTAAATATGGATACTATTTTCACGGTTTCCAATTTATCCAGAAAAACCCCAACACTAAGAGAAAAGTTAATCAAATAGGTTAGTGATTTAGCTATAAAATCTTTACATTTCCTCAATAAGTTTGAACTGATTTCGTCTATTCCAGCGGACTTGAAATTTTTTAAATTAAGTAAAATATTAACGTTCAGTTGCTGGATCAAAGAAGAACGTATACGGATTATTATTAACGTTATTCGACGGGTCAGAGTTGCTAAGTGGAATATTTTCAAGTAATTTAGTGGGAACTTCATTAAAATGCGAATTAAACGTATTTCCTAGTTCGACTGGATCATCTATTATTTTATCATCAATGTTTAATTTTAAATTGTTTACTTTATTCTTATTAATTATTGGGTTTAATAATGTTCTACGCGGCTTTGGACTTATTACCAGGAAAATCTAGATTAAAGTAAAATAAAAACGTGTCACAAAAAACGTTAAACTTAGCATCAATATTTTAATCATTGTTATACATATCTTCCCAATGTTCATCCCGAATCAACGAACAAAAGTATTCAATGTTATTTTTATTATTCAGTGCTCTGCATTTAATTTTCTTATTTTTTTTTCTATTGTATTATTCACCTCTAATAATAGCATCAGTATTATGATCTGATAGAGCATTCATTATAACTTTGCTTCCATAATTTTCACAATTTACATTTACACAGATATTATCAATACAACTTTGAAGTCTTGTTGGTTCATTTATGGTCGGTATAATACAATACGAGCTTAAAAATCTAAGAGATCTGAACGTGGCTTATTCGTTGGTAAAAAAAATGTTAAAGTCCCCACATAATACGATTTTAGAGTTTTTGAATTTATTTACTATCAAGTCAAGTGCAGTGGTAAAATTATCATAAAACATTTAAGTCGCTATCAGGGCTTCATTAAATTCCAATAAAAGTCATGGAATTGGCATTATTATCTGAAAAATCGGCAGCTACTGGAAGCGGCTGGAACCTCCCCACACGGTGGATCCTTATCAGCTGTATTTGGATATTACATCGGAAATCAGAGCACTGAGCAAACAGATAAATTACACGTGACTTTGGAGCCATTTATTTCATCAACAAATATCGAACGAACTGAAGCGGACTACAAGCAATCTGTTAAAACATGACCTCTCTGTTTATGTTGCATGTTAATCAATTGCCGGATATTATAAGGGTATTAACAGATAACGTTTCGAAGATTTTGTAAAATATTGGATAATGAAAAAAAAATAATAATACAGAATTTAGCCCAAATGACGCTCTAACCAACAAGTCAATAACATTATGGACTGTTCAAGCAGACTACGCATGCGTCACATTAAAATCTTCCTGCTCGATCAAAAAGGTCGAGCAAGTCGAGCTTCGTCCGAGGCCTTTATTTTGTAATATTCGAACGTTTAAGATTTAGCTCAGTTAACTCGATTTACAATGAACGATTGTGACGTGTCCCATCAATCAGACGTAATATCCGAACACGGCTATAAACAATTATTACCTTAAAAAAAAAACAACTAAAATAAGTTTTGACATTGTCAAAAATATTTGGGTTGGTAACCTTTACGAATGTTGATTTTTAGGTTATGAAATATATTTAGGGACATAACATGTTTAAGTTTTTCAAGTTTATTCACATTTTTAATGTTTGACTACGCATTTTTAGCTTGGAGCCACAGTGACTCCAAGCAGATAGTTAAAAAACTCATGCAAATAATTTTTCTATATAGACCATCTTAGGATAACGTCACGATAAGTCGACCATATTGCCTGAGGGATAACCAAACTTTTTATTCCAATGTAAACAATGAAGTAATCTCAGTTTTAAATGTGAAATAAAAATAAAACACCATCTTTTTTTCCGACAAGGTGCGATTGTGAGATAAGGTTTATTTTGAATGTAAAAAAGATTAGAAGAAAGGTAAAGAAATCACTTTCTGGCAGAGTCTATTGAATACTACATACGGATAATATAACAAGCTTATCACTGAAATCTAGCACTTAGTTATTTAAATGTAAACTTGCCTTGCCCATAACAATGAATACATTTGAGTTTATCTTTCTTGCACAAACTTCTTGCACAAATCCGGCCTCATAATATTTATATGCTTGTAAAGATTTGTATGCCTTTAACTGCTGATCTGCGAAGAAGCTGTGAGTCGATACTAAGTAATTTACCATATTAATTACGGACACACAAGGTAAAATAGACAAATCTGCAGAAAGGTCTCCAGTCTCCACTCCAAGGGTGTATGGGTCAATATTGTCTATTATTTTGATTTTCTCATCGTAGCGACACTTTACATCACCCATTAGGTTGGATAATATTCACTATATGACATTATTACGAAAACACACACAGTTTCTCAAGAAAATCAGAAAAAAATATATAAAACCACGCAAACTGCGTTTTGTTGTCCCTCAAGCAAAATGTCAAAATTGTCAAAACCATGTGACCTAAAAATGGTTGATTAATAAAAAAATATATTGCTAATTACAGGTTAGATTTCTAACCCACAAAAAGAGTCCTATTTTATTAGGACAAAGTATTTAGGACTTCATAAACATTACACTGTACTAGATTTTAGTTGAAAGTACGGGAACCAGGCAGAAATTTTAATAATAGCTACGTAATATTCTTAAATCTTAAGAAATATATATTTTTGAGGTTAGCTGTGACGTCACGTACCATAAGCTATAAATTAACATTCACAAAGGTTACCAACCCAAATATTTTTGACAGATGGCAAAATACGTTTTCCCCTAACAATAATACCAATTTTTTGGATGCTGTCATATGTGCACATATAACGAATTATTTTTAATTTTTTTAACGGAAACCAAATCGAAAGGGTGCAAGTGTGATATATCGTTGAAATTGGAATTTATACTGCTTTTTAATGGTTCAATTACAAATTCTAAGTAATCATAAAATAAACAACTTGTGCCAAAATGGCACTAAACGTAATCCGATCTCAACCAAAACCTTTTCAGATCTTCTGGAGCACTAAAGAAACCCTCATGTAAAAGTTTCATCCAAATCAGGTTAGTAGCTTCGTAGCTATCGTGCTAACACACAGGCATTAGTCACAAACCACTTTTTTGGGTTTCCGGGACCTCGAAATCGTAAAGATTTGATGTTATCTCAATTTTCGATTTTGGATTAATTGTAGTAACCTCCCACAATTATTGTGGGGAGGTTAATAAGCACAACACTATAAAAACTAAGTTCGTAGGCAAGAGCACTTAATAATTTTGATTATTGATACGGGAAACAACTAAACGAAAACATCCGTTCGTTGGTAATGGGTGGTAGGGATGGCCATCTTTTGGAAAAACCATATAACTCTTGGTGGACAGCTTCCCTGCCAGATGTGGCCGGAGTAGTATTCATGGTGGATCGTTTAAGTTTGAGTTGATATATTTTGTTTTATCTTCTGGCCTCGGCCGATTTTTCACTAAATCGGTCGGGGAAGTAAGCTGTCAAATTTTTCTGGGGGAATTTGGTTTTTGACAGTTTTCGAAAAAATATTTTAGGTTGGTACCAATGTCTTAAATTATTTTTAAGTTATGTAGCACTATTTTTAGGTTATGTTGCCGGAAGAATTTCCGGCGGGATGGCGGAAGTAGCGGAAATAGTTTTTAAAATATAATGTCCCTTTTAAAGTTTTATTGGAAAAAACTCACCGAAAACCTTCCGGTGAGATTGCTTATACTTGTAGGGCTTGTGAGCGGTTCACGAAAGCTTCTCACACCTTCCGTGGGCTTTATGAACGTCGAAAAAACTTGTAATATCTCGATGCACTTGACACTCAAATTTACTCAGCATACAGTCTGCACGCTTTAACACACTAGTCTATTGAACGTTAGGTTAGACCACAGAGTACAGTAACTATACAGAGGCGAAGGCTAGCCTTCCCGCCAAAACCAAATTTGTATACTCATCGCCATTTCTTAATTGTTTAACAATCAACCTCACTTTTATCTTGACACTGTTGATGTTTATCGTGTTAAGTTTGGATTTGTGAATTTTTTTTTCCACTCATTTTGGGATATTGAAAACATTAACCGAGAATTAAAATTCTCATAAATAAAACCTAGTGTACAACTCAATTGAAAATAGGCGCCAATTATAAGCAATTCAAATCGTAATATTTTTCAATCCAACTCGAAATACACTGTCTTTTCAATGGGGATCTGCACATGACGTCATAGCTAGCCTCAAAAATATATATTTCTTAAAATTTAAAAGTACTACGTAGCTATTATTAAAATTTCTGCCTGGTTCCCATACTTTCGACCAATATCTAGTTTGTCACAATAAAATAAAACGCATTTTGCAGGTTAGAAATCTAACCTATTAAAAGAAATAAACAACATATCTCTCAGTGTAGACCAGGGTGTATTAAATAGGTGATGCGACGACAACCCTCACAGTGGCTTAATAAGTGCTTACTTCGTACATATTGTAAAAGATGGCTCAACTAAGTTCTCTCATTACTTACGCATAGATAGATAATTTTATAGGTTCTGTGCAACGAGGTCTAAAGTATAGAGGGGCAATCCCAATTCAGTATACATACAGTTTGTTTGGCCATAGAATAAACGCTTGAGGGACGCAGTGGGGGGTCATTTGTTGGCCCTAGTTGCCATGATTTGCAGTGGAGTACTGCTTTGAGGGATATAATTAATGAATGAATATTGTTTTTTATCACTGTTCTATTATTAGTTGAGCTCAAATCTATTAATCAAATTGCTGTAGAAGTAGTAATAAATTATATCATATTTAAAAAACGGAGTAAATGCTGCTCTATACATTTTTAAAATATTCGCAAATTCCATAATGTTAAGTTGAAGTGACGCCCATGCGGACTAGTTGCTTGAATATGTTCTGGCCATGTGCCACGCCTACTTTTCCAGTCTCTCCTTATTATGTCGCTGGTTCTGTGCATACGTACATACAGTGTTGCATACATTCCCGGCTTCTTGTTTTTGACAAGAGTCCAGTGACATCTGACATTAAGTAGCTAAATTAAAACATTGAAAGAATATATGTAACACTACATGCAGTATTGCACGTGTCGTCACAGCTAACCACAAAAATATATATTTCTTAAGATTTACAGGTATTATGTAACTATTATTAAAATTTCTGCCTGGTTCCTGTACTTTCAACCAAAGTCAAGTTCAACGTAATATGTAACCTATAATTAGCAGTCTATTTTTATTAATCAACAATATTGAAAAATTATTTGCGTGAATTTTTAAATATTTGCTTGGAGCCAGTATGGCTCCAAGCTAAAAATGCCTATACAAACATTAAATATGAGAATAAACGAAAACACCTTAAAACTTGAGGTTATGTTAGTTATACGATGCACATGCTCAGGTAATTGTAGGACCGTATTGCTCGCGCCATCTATTAAAGTAAATAGAAACCATGCACTTACGAAGCCATTATTATAATAGGAAAGTGCCGGACCACCTATTTAATACACCGTGGTGTAGACGCAACTGGTACGCAAGGTCATAGAAAACGAGCCATCAAAACTGAAAGGAACCGCCAAAGACTTCGCCTCTGTGCAGTTACTGTATTCTGTGGTTCCACTATAAAATATATTTTACACAAGAAGCGTGTTATTTGGTTTTTAATTTTTTTCACGGAAACCAAAGCTAAAGAGTGCAAGTGTTATATATCGTTGAAATCGGAATTTTTACTGCTTTTCAATGGTTCGATTACAAATTGTAAGTAATCATAAAATAAACAACTTGTTGTGCCAAAACAGCAACAAACGTAATCCGATCTCAACCAAAACCTTTTCAGATCTTCTGGAGCACTAAAGAAACCCTCATGCAAAGTTTCATCCACATCCGTTTAGTGGCTTCGCCGCTATCGTGCTAACAGACATACACACACACACACACACACATACAGGTGCCGCAATGCTTATGTGGACGCCTGCAGTAACTGGACTTGTGTGGACTTCATAGTTATTAATGGAACCCCATTCAGTTTATTTCAAGGTTTCAGCAGATATTCCCGCCATATTTAAACACTCAAAAATACTATTGGTTTTTAACGAAACTCACTTGTGTGGCCTGGTCCACACAATCCAAGATGTGTGTATATTGTGTGGACTTACACATTACTATACGAGTGTCCACATAATAAATGGGGTGTATATGAATATGTGGACATACACACATTTTCAAGATTTGCTGTTCCAAATGAGTAGAAGAACGTTGTTTATGATGAAATATTGCCCAAAAATCAGTTTTTTACAAAGAATTAGATACGTGTTCATCTAGGTGTACTGACGACCACCAATAAATGGACATTTTATTAAATTTAGGAGGTATAAAATTCCAAAACATTAATCTAAAAAAAATCTATATCCATTTGTTAAAATTACTTGTTTCTTAACATTCCTTTATAGGTATTATTCGAAATTTCAACAATTCAGGAATTGTCATAAAGTTCAAAAAAGGAAACGATTAATTATTATTGGACCCCGATAACTCTATCATTTACATGGAGCTCTATTTGCTAACTACCCATTTTGTGGCTCTACTCGAAAGTACCAATTGAGTACTGGATACCCTGATTTCCAACCGTTTATAGTTTTTTCCTGATATATCCCACCTAGATCACATTCCCTAAAGCTACATTACAACGTGGTGATAAGAGCAATAATTTCGAATCACGTTCCGTAGCTGTATTCGTGTTTCTATTTTTGGCCTTTTTTGTTGTACATGACAACAGCAATTTCTCTTTCTATTATTAGGGTTTGGCTGATGTCATTAAGGAGCTGATGAAGAAACTTTATGATTCTATTATATGCAATAATCAATATACAGGGTTACTGTAATATATTACAAAAAATTGAAATGCCTATCCTCTATTGAAATTAAAATGTGTTCTTCATAAATATATTTTTTAGAATCAACCTTTTCTGTTTCACTATACTCCCTAAAAGGGTTGTGCCCAAAAAACGGTTTTTAATTTTTATCTCAATATCAATTTATTTTATCAATTGAAGAAAAAACAGATTTGAGACATCTGTTTTATTAATAGAAGGGCATCGTGTATTAATTTTCTCATTCATGTAGATTATTTAGAAATGGACGAAATTAACAACCACCTTTAAATTACTCAAAATACATTTTTGTCTGTTCATTTGCATTCAATAAAAAAAAATGCTCCAAGTCAATTTAGAACCATACGTTGAAAATTTTTTTGCAATTTTTGAGAAAATAAAATTTACGTGTCGATTGTAGATTGTTTAATGGGTCGCTTGGCCCTACAACTAATTATTGTCCAGGATTGTAAGATTTTTTGCAAAGCTTATTATTTTCCTAGGAGCTAATTTACCTATGTCTTCAGGCGTTAATTCGGCCTGTCTTAGGTACTTTAGCCTAATGCGGAGTAGTATTTTTCATTCACAAAGTATATGTTCGCAGTCTCAGTTGCAGCTTCGCAGTATCTGCATTTGTCATCTTCTGCCATGCCTATGTTCTTGAGATAATATATATGACTGCTCAGTTGAGAGGCAAGCAAACTTGACTCTCATCCAGTTGTCCCGGGTTCGATTTCCGGCCGAGGCACTGGGATTTTTTCGGAAGAAGAAATTTATTCCTATACTCGGATATTGGGTGTATCCCTTGCCTCAAAAATGTGTAGCCCCACCCACCCAAGGCTCTTGCAGAGCCTTCAGGGATAAAGAGGTCGTATTACCTGTGGTGTGTTATTATTATATATCCAGTTAGAAGGCCTGTGATCAGCCTTAGATCGGCTTTTTCGAGTTCGAGAAGCCTTGTGGCATTCTTTGTCGAATAGGTTACAAACCTTTTCGCTTGTCTTTGGCCTGGAGTATTCCTCAAGTAGGATTTCTTTTGTTCCTTTTCCCATTTTTGGACCTCCTCCATTATGTGTCCCTTAGATAAGCCACAGAACTGTTCGGGTCCAAAAAATGGTGCTTCAGCCCCTTTTCTTGCAATTTACGTGTATCTAGGTAATCAATCCAGAGCAATGCACTTGATTAGATTAGTTTAAATCATTTAGTAGGCTGTCATCAAATTTTAGTTTGCCACGATTACGTAGTTTCTTGTAATTAGATAATTCATTTTTAGTACTGAGAATTTTTTAACGAAAGATTAAAATACCTACTTTCGGTAATGTACTTTTGGAGTAGTGTGCATAGATACATTTAATTGATGGTTTGGCATCAAGAAGCAGACATATTGCAATAGCGTTGTTTCAAATTTTCGTACTTTTCATAGTATTCACGTGAGGTTAAGAGGAAGCGGATGTTTTCAAAAAGAAGTTATAATTGTGGTCGTATAATAAATAGTAGATTATTTTGGTAAATATCCTGAATGTGGTATCAGACGGGCTGCTTTTCAATTCAACATAATAAGATAATCAGTTTGTGATATTCTGAACTGACAAGGAGTTTGAATCAGTGACACAAATGCTGTTCCCTTGTGAGTTTCCACTAAGACTGAACATTAACATCTTACGAAAATAATAATTTGCTTATGAGTCCTATTTTACTCAACACGGAGTAACCAACATTTATGGAGTGACGAAAATTCTCACGTTTGGTAACTGGGAAATGTCAGCATAACTTCTATAAATATTTGACTCGAAATAATGGGTAATCATTTACTTGGGCCTTTTATTAAGATGACATTGAATGGTTCAGCTTTTTTGAACTTTCGCAAAATGACATATTTCTGCTTATGGAAGAAATAGAATTACATTTTCTGAACAAACTTATTACTATTCGAAATAATTGAATGTTTTCAACATTCTAATCTAAAAAAAATATTTACTTATTTCGATGTATCATTTTTAATAATGGTATCTAACAACGTGAAGAAACTACTTATCTATCTACAATTCTTCTAATAAATTGTTTTGAAAAATAATGAATCTAAAGTCCACACATTTAACACACTGTGCAACATAAAAATATAATTTAGAAACGATTGTTATATTATACATTTAAAACTGTCGATGTATCGTGGGGGCAGCACTGTCTGAAGCCGCACAATTATAGTTATTGTATAAAAGTTTACACACCAAACTATTGCTACAATTGTGTGGACAGTTTTAAAAGTAATTTTCTTGGAGTCACATGATTAGATTCATACGCATAGATAAACAAAAAGCTAGGTTGAGGTCAACGTATTTACAAAATTGAATTTTTGGGGTCGGGAGTCCGCTCTAATACGAGTATATAGCAAAAAAAGTTCTGTGGACGTGTGTATGTCCACTCAAACCGTGTAGTCCACACAATTAGGGTTATAGCTTGGCTAATGTCCACTTAAGCATAGCGGCACCGGAGCACACACACACACACACACACACACACACACACACACACACACACACACACACATACACACACACAGACATTTTTCAAAAACAACTTTTTTGGGTTCCTGGGACCTCAAAACGTAAAGATTTGATGTTATCTCAATTTTCGATTTTGGACTAATTGTAGTAACCTCCCACAATTTTATTGTGGGGAGGTTAAAATAATGGAATTTACATTTTGCCTTACCATTAAGTGAACGTTTTCATGTCTATTATATACTGAAATAAATACTGAAATTTTCAAACGCACTACTTTCTACTGAAATGCCGATAGTGTCACAAAAATTGTTTCCGGATCTAATTTAAAATAAATATTGTTAAAGGAATTTCTTATTTAAATCCCCATTAATATGTAATTATCCAAAAAAACTTAATAATGAATGAATGAGATTAACACTAGAAATACTTTATGAAAAAGGACTTATTAATTCTAATGTAGCTGTTAAATTTAAAATGCAGTTTAGTGGGTGTGTTATTGAATTTGCAAGTAGTTTTAAAACAATCAAATTATGTGAAAGACGAGGCCAATTTTTTACAAAATTATTAAGTAAACATGACCATTAAGTACCATGATTTTTATAAAGTAAAACATTTTATTGATTTTTTCACATAGCCTCAGTGAAAGTGGATTTTCAATCAATAAGGAATTACTCGCAGAGAACTTAACGAAAAATCACTTGTTGCTCAGAGAATTGCGTATGATAGTCTGTTAGATAGAGGAGGGGATAAAAATATAGACATCGATAATCAAATTTAAAGTTAAATTAAATTTTATGAAGTCTGTTAAAAAAGATATACCTAGACGGTTATCTGCCGTTCAGCAAATAGAAATTATAAGATTTCTTTAGAACAAAAGAAAAGAGATAAAAGAACTACTTCGGAAGCAAATGATCGTAAAAAGACAGTAAATAGCAAAGAAGAAATATTAGAGGAAAGGAACAGAAAAATAGAACAATCTATATTAGAAACCAAAATATTAGATACATATATAAGAGATTCAACTGTAAAGATATTATTATCATATATATTTTTGTTTTTGCTACTTCATTCTTTAAATATATTACTCCAGTCGGTAAAGTAAAAAATACACTAGAAGCTCACAAAAAATGTTATCTGAGATTGGCAAAAATTGGGCTAAATTCAACATGCTGGTAAATTTGTAAGTGTGAATATTTTTATTCCTAACTTTTTCTGCATTGAAGTACTACCTTGAACTAAAAGATAATGCATTTATAACTTATATTAAAGTCAGTTATTTTTTATGGGCCTGTGAATGCAAAAAATTAAGAGATAACTATATTATATTGTTGTTTTTATATACTAATAAATATCAATAGCCATCAAAAATGGCAACTCAAGAGAGTATTTTATATCCCCTTTAAAACTCGTTTTAATTTTTCTTCCTAGCTTGTATGGTTTTCGAGCAATTCAATTTTTTTCTATAGGCCGCGCGCAATAAATTTCAAATAAACGAAAATTCGCGCACATTAAAAATACAAATTTTGGATTTTTTTCAATATCGATTTTCTCGAAAACCATGGCATATACAACAAAATTACAATAGGACTTTTTTCAGGAAATTAGTCAAGCTTTCTTTTTTATGATGAGCAATTTTTGTATGTCTTCAACGATTAACAAGTTATCAGTAAAATAAGGCTTTTTTCACCGAAGGAGTGGTTTTTTGGGGGGATTGCGGCACCCCCCCAGAACGGATTTTTGTGGTTTTAGGATGTATAACCCCTCCACTAACAGTTACTGAAGGAAAATCTCAGATAACATTTTTTGTGATGGAAATTTTTATAATTATTGGACTATATGTGAAATAATGTTATATAAATAATAAAAAATAAATGAAGATATTTCTCTCATTAAGGCCTCTTTAACTCGGGCCGGGTGTTTGTCCATGCGGGTGGCATATTCGTAATCTGCAGACGCATAAGGTATAGGCAATATGATTCGGTAATATTCGGACATAACCGTCGCCGGCTTGTATTTCTCACTGTTTATTGGTAAAGTGGGTCCGGAAAAGCCTATTGCGTCTGCAATGAACTGATAGTTTTGTGAAGTTTATGTATAGTGTTTTTCAGTGATTTTTCAGTAATAAAACGATTTGAAAACTGATATATACCCACTTAATAATGGAAATTTACAACAGTTTTCAACAGCTGTTGATGTTTCACTTACAAAGATAAAATTATGAAAAAAAATGTGTTTTTCATAATATGTTGCCTAGTTTTCTGTGGCTTAACTAACAAAAATAACAGACGTCAAATATTTGAAATATTAAAATTTCATTTTTTAAATGGATTGTTTGGTTATTAGTGGTCAGTTTTATAGCTTGTTTTTTTAATAATTATATCAATGTAACAAACACATGAAATTATATGAGAATCTTATTTTAATTCATATTTTTATCTTTAAGGGTAAAAAATCTAGAGGTGTTTAAAACTGTTGCAAAATAAAATGAACACAGCCCATTCGCCTGCAAATGTAGTTAGACGTACTAGGATAATTACGTCTGCACTTTACTCTCGTTTTTATTGGTCATATTATTCTTAAAAACTCGAAGCGGTCAGCGTCTGCAGATTACGTATATGCCGGGAACCGCTCAGACAGGTGCTCTCTTCACACGAGTATCTACCAGGATCCGGGCCTCTTGGTATTGTGATATAATTTGCAACAGATTGCAATGGAATAGAATAATTTTAAACTTGCTAATTGCTTTCGATTCTCATCACTCAAATTTTGTTTAGTTGCGCACAAACACCTCCATGCATCTCTTTTTTATTGCGATTTTTGGAGTACTCTAGAGCTTAGTCACAGATTTCTCATTTCAAAATTTCAGCATTTATTTCGTCAGTCTGTTTTGAGATGTTCAAACTCGCGTGGCTACTACAGAATATGCACTATCCCTCGACAAAAGACTTGAAGAAATCAAAGACAACCCAACAATAGATTAACTCAAACCACTAACAGTCGGATCGTGTGAAGCCATTCATTGCACATTGCCCGTCCGTGTTACCGATATTTGTAGCGAATACATCCGGGCATTTTCTGCGCCCGGATGGAGATTAGCCCGTGTCCGGAAGGAAATTATCTATGCTTCACCGAGTATTGCTACTTGTGCAGGTGATGAGCGGTCACCCAGATGGACGAAATGCGGCCAGTGTGAAAGAGGCCGAGAGTTCCCAAATTTAATGCCATTTTGGAGTACTCAAGAGCTTAATTTTGGAAAACCTGTAAAATTATGGAATTTCTCTGCTAACGGTAGGAACTCTGCAATAACAGTTTGCTTGGCATTGCGAATCGCCCCATCGTCCCATCACACTCTAGGTCCACCGAGCCGCTTTTTTTTTAAATTAATTCCGATAGCCAGCAACAGATATTACAAGTACATTTCATAGCACTGGAAACCCAAATTTTATTATTGGTCTATCTGTAGAAGAGACCATGAGACAAATGGCAGGCATTCTAATGTAGCCCTAAATTCGTTAAAGGGCATAGCAGGATAAGCATGTGTTAGGTGCCCCCGCACCAATCGGGTCGAAATTTTTAGCACAAGTTGATAGTAGTGTTAGATGAAATTTCCCAAAATATTATTTTTGGAAAATCATTTTTACGGGAGTTATGGGGGTAAAAAGAAAAATGAAAAAAAAATTTTTTCTCGAGAACGGGTAAACCGATTTTCATGAAAAAAATATATGTTATGGCTTTTGATGGTGCAAATATGGGAAAAAATTATTGGACCCATTCGTCAAAAAAAAGTGGTGAAAAAATTTTTTCAAAATAAAAAAAAAATTTTTTTTAGGGGATGTTCCAGAGGCACACCCACCATTTTCTTCCAAATAAATGCTTATATGCCCCTTTAAAACATATCCAATTTTCAAAGCGATCGGAAGGGTACAACATACTCAAAATTGATAATCATTGGCAGACTGCGGGCGGCGTGTAGTCTATGTAATGAAGCATTATAAGACGACTCTTTTGTAAATATTTCGTGCAAAGACGAGATTACCTCCCCCCCCTTCGTTTTCGAGGGTGCTGAACACGATGCAGGTGGTGGGAGAAGTTTTTGACCGCCGCAACCCCCTGAAACGGCCATCCCTCTTATGGATCCCTTTATGTTTTCATATATAAACGGATTTGGGGAGTGATTTATCAACGGGTTATACTTGAGATAACATGGAAGATGATTATAGAGTAAGTTGAGTCCAGACAGCAAGTCTAAGGGGTTAATTAAACCCTTCCGAGGAGTGGAAAATCATTTTTTATCAAATAATTCGGGTTCAAACGCGTTTCCCCCGTTTTTGGGCTGATCATGGGAAAAATATTTATTTTTAGCTCCAACCCCCTCAAACGGGCAGAAATCACCTCTCACTCACCGTTTGAGAGATGAAGAGGGGTTGGAGCTAAAAATGAATATTTTTCCCATGATCAGCCCAAAAACGGGGGGAAACGCGTTTGAACCCGAATTATTTGATAAAAAATGATTTTCCACTCCTCGGAAGGGTTTAATTAACCCCCTAGACCTGCTGTCTGGACTCAACTTACTCTATAATCATCTTCCATGTTATTTCAAGTATAACCCGTTGATAAATGACTCTCCAGACCCGTATAGAAAACAAAGAGATCCATAAGGAGGTTTTCGGCGGTCAAAAACTTCTCCCATCACTTGCATCGTGTTCAACACCCTCGAAAACGGACGGAGGAAGGTAATTTCGTCTTTGCAAGAAATATTTACACTATTTCTGCCTTTATTACATAGACTAGCGGTTCATTACTACATCTTACTATATCTTACTACAACGGTCACTGGCGGCCATTACAACCCTACCATTTAAATCAGTATCAAACTTCAAGAAGTGTGGTGCAAAAATTCTCTGACGTCAACTGTGGGGTCAAACAAAATCTAGTTTGAAAATCTGAAGATTTTGCAAGGATGACGTCCGCAGTCAGCCTACGAAAGAACTAGTTTTCAAAGTCCACTACGAGGAGGTTACAGTGCCTTTCACTAGTGAAGGTGCCTGTTTATTGTGAGTCCTCTTGCCTCTCAAGAGTCGGTGTGTTTATTTATCGTGAGTCTCCTTGCCTCTAAATATTCGTTTGTTTATTGTAAGTTCCCCTGCCCCTCATTAGTCGAGGTGCTTGGTTATTATGAGTCCCCTTGCCTCTCACAATTCGGGTTGACTTTTTTGCGTGAGTCCTCCTGCCTCTCACGAATCAGGTTACTCTATATTGATGAGACTTTTCTTAGTCTTCATTCTTCAAGAACATCCCATAAAAAAAAATTTATTTTGAAAAAATTTTTCAAAAAAGTTGCAGGGGGTTGCGGCGGTCAAAAGCTTCTCCCACCACTTGCATCGTGTTCAGCACCCTCGAAAATGAGGGGGAGAAGGTAATCTCGTCTTTGCACGAAATATTTACAAAAAAGTCGTGCTTCATTACATAGACTGCGCGCCGCCCGCAGTCTGCCAATGATGATCAATTTTGAGTATGTTGTACCCTTCCGACCGCTTTGAAAATTGGATATGTTTTAAAGGGGCATATAAGCATTTATTTGGAAGAAAATGGTGGGTGTGCCTCTGGAACATCCCCTAAAAAAAAAATTTTTTTTATTTTGAAAAAATTTTTTTACCACTTTTTTTCGACAAATGGGTTCAATAATTTTTTCCCACATTTGCACCATCAAAAGCCATAACATATATTTTTTTCATGAAAATCGGTTTATCCGTTTTCCAAAAATAATATTTTGGGAAATTTCATCTAACACTACTATCAACTTGTGCTAAAAATTTCGACCCGATTGGTGCGGGGGCACCTAACACATGCTTATCCTGCTATGCCCTTTATTATTTTGCAAAATATGACCAAGCCAGTGTTCTTTACCACCAAGTTCGTTGTATTTATTTGATTACAAACTTTAATTAAGTATTGAAGGTTCGTATTTCCTGCTACCACTCATCTTCTTAAGTTGGTCACTTTCGAAAAGCTTTTCGTATTATTGGCGCCAGACCTCACTAATCTGATCTCTGCCAGTCTTTAAAGTACCGACGGAGTCCTTAATTGACCACGCTTTAGGTTTTAGTTTACGTGTAATCACTCTTACTGTTTGGAAAAGTCAGCATATGTCTCTAGTTCTTTACAATCGTCTTGTAGATAGGAATTCTTATTTCTTCGACAAAAGTCTGAATTCTACGTCATTTTTCAGTGTTGACACCTTGACCTTTTAGATTTTTCGTAGCCTTGCACTTTAGTTAAAGTTTCGGCGATTATCCAAAGTTGTTTCATATTTCCACGTATCTCGCTTTGTGTTCTCTTTTAGAGAATCCCACGGGGCATTTGGATTTTGGTCATTTAATTTGACTTCATTTATTTATCTCCTTAATTTATTAGTGTTGCATCGTCATTATGATGGCCAAACGTTTAAATGTATTTGCATTCGACAGACTTTCAATTTCAACGAGAAGGTGCACATGAGCAACTCTAGGTAGAACTAAATTAGCCTTTCCCCTCTTTCGTTTAGGTCTTCGACATCAAATTTGCCAACAACAGCTCGCAAGTAATAGATCATCTTTTAGTGTTAACCGACTTTGGCGTTGAAATCACCCATGACAATAGTAATTTCCCTATTTGGAATAGCGTGGAGTAAGGTTCCTAGATCTTCAGAATTCTCTTTAGAAGCAGTTGTAGATGCAAATACTTGTACCCCTTTATCTCTGTTGGCTAGTCGTTGATCTTTATTGAGAAATTATCCGATCACTAGCTATATCCGAGGACTGATCCAGAATCTTACTCTACTCCGGCTGATTTCATTATTTCCGGAGAAGTATATTATGCATCCCGTCATGGATCTAAAATGTCCGAAGTCCCCGATTTTGGGCGACATGAAATGCTTTCAACCTCGAGTGTATCAAAATTTTTCTGCTCAGCCTGCCTAGCCTTCGGCTATACGCTATATTTCTGCCACTGAGTGTTTTAGGCTTTTTTAGATCCACCCAATACACTACCAATGGAGAGAATTATTAATAACAGAAAAAGATTTAAAAATACAGTTCAGAAATTATGCCTAAAAAGTGAAAAATGTTTATTTTTAAAATAAAACAACCAAAGATATCCAAATATAACTTCGCTTTATAAGCAACATCTTTAAATAACATTTTTTGACATCTTCAAAAAAACCGCAACTTCCACATCCGTATTTTCTATCCAAGTCACACAACGAAAACATTTTGTATCTGGAAATAATTGTTTATGGAACTTTAATAATACAATATTTGAAATCCTCTACCCCAAAAACCCATAAAACGATACCCCACATCGGTAGTGGGGTGGGGGTGGTGACAGGGGGTGGGAGTGGGGGGGTGGATAAAGTAAAAAAATAGTTTGAGGTTTCTGGTTCTTGTACACACACTAAATCACATTTTTTTTTCATCCCCTTTAATGATGGGGTGGGGGTGGTAATAGGGGTGGCTAATGCCAAAATTTTTTTTGAGACCTTAGCTTCTCTTGTCTATATTAAATATCAATTTTATGAACTCTTACCTGCTTGATTTACCTATTTACTCCAAATTTACCCCAATTTATCCCCCAACCCTTCGACTTTTACTTTATCCACCCCCCACTCCCACCCCCTGTCACCACCCCCTTCGACGGAGCAAGATGAAAATATAATCTAGTTCTAGATTTCGTTAAAGTACATATGTGTACCAAATTTCAAGTCAATATCTCAAACGGTTCCAGAGTAAACGTGCGCACAAAAAAAGTTACAGACCGACAGAATTTTTTTTTCGCTCAAACTTGAAATCTCGACGTTTCATGACATTCTAAGCCTATTTGAACAATAAAAATTTTTGAAAATTTTTTTGTCGTTACTATACTTCCGCTGGATGTGGAAGTAATAAAGGTAGTTTACTCTTGAGACAATTTCAAAAAAATTAATTATCCGACCTAAGTGCCAGGACTAACACACATTTGTGCAGCTCCCTTTTCTTTTGAGAACATCCACTAACTTTTATCAAAAATACAATTTTTTAGAAAGTCAATAACAACAGAGTTTCCCATATGGTGCGCCATTTGGCGGACACTGTATACTGAAAAGGCCCGTAACGCATGATTAGAGCGTGTCATGTAATAATAGTTGATATTTAGTAAATCCGCTACCGGCCTCCTATCTGACTTACGGAAAAGTATACGTTGTACGTCGTTTCTGTCTTTAACTGACGCTACAAGTCCTGCCCACCGTAGCCTTAATATTTTGAGTGCCATATCTTCTGCCCAGCTTGGTTGAGTAACTATAAATGCTATACGCATGAAATTTATTTACAAAAATGGCCTAAAGCTAGATGCGGTGTTATTTTGCAAATCAAATGGATAACTCTATTATGTGTAAAAGTTTTGGAATCGTGCGACATCGTTGGAAATGAGTAGAGTTCATCATATTTTTTCAAATTTAAAATTTTTGAAGTATGTGCTCGTGGTGAAGGAAAATGAGTAAAATTTAGCTGCCCTTCCCTTTTTTCAAAGAACATGGTCAAAAAATTTAAAAGAATCATAATAATAAAACTTTTTAAGCTTGTCAATGATAAACGAGCTTGATTTGGATATCTTAAACAATTACCAGTGGCGGCTTCTGATATTTTGTGCAGAGGAGGCTTGATATTTAAAAGACAATTAACTTGCAATATGATTACAATTTGTACATTTCCTCACCACCTCTGGCGAGGAAATGTACAAATTGGATATGCTGCTAGAGAAGGCTCATACTGCTAGAGGAGGCTCAGCCTCCCCTGTCTCCTCTGACGAGCCGCCGCTGACAATTACGAAATATCACATTTTTATTTAATTTTTTTGGGTACTTATATAAAGTAAACTATACTAATTTTGCTACGAAACTCTCAATGCGCAAACTGGATTATTGTATCTACACCTTTCTGAAGAATTATTAACTAACAAACAGCACAATGACATGGGTATTTTAATACATTACATCAAACACATTATCCACTATACGAAGACATGTGCATATAACCAACAACGGTGCAAAATTTTATTTAACAGTGTAATAATTAGTGAATTTGCGTCCTTATCTTCCAGCACTATGTCTATTATTATATTATCAATTTGCGTATACGCTTTTTAAGAATTTCCAATTATCTACTTCTAGATAAATCCGCGGCCGTTGCTGGAAAATTATGGCGTAAACTGTGAATAAAAACCGCAGTTTACTTAGCTCATAAGTATTGTTTATGCTTTCCCAGACCATTGAACTTAACCATTCTAATAAGCCACATTAGAATTTATAAACTACTGCTCTTATCTCGAACGATCTGTTTTTAACACTTCCTTTCCACAAAATAATGTTATATGTTTTATTACACAGGAAGCGAATTAAAATTTCACATAGTTTAGTTAGGCAAACAAAAATTATGTGACAAGAATGATAATCTAGATATGTTATGTATTTCAATGATTTAATTTGATTATTTTTTTCGTCTGTTACTTAATTTTGTTAAAAAATATAACAAGCTGGATATGGCTGGATACCTTACCTAACACCTTTAATATTTTTAGTTGTTTCGCAGAATTCACCATTTTGACAAGTAAGCTACATATATCAGGTTTTTCTTTTTTCTCGAAAACGGTGCGTTTTTTAACAAAATAAGTGCCTCTGTACAGAATAAAAGAGGAGAAATGCCAGAAAAAAGTTTCGTGTGATTTTTACGTGATTTTTGAGATATCCAGCAAGTTTTATCATACTTTATTAAAATCTGATGGTGCGCATTTTTTGAATTTTGGTAAGTCCTACGATTAAATCTATTAGCGAGCAATGAATGAAATGTTAATTTGTAATATTTTGATAAATCTCCTAGATTTAGACCTCATCAAATGGAAAAAAGAAACGGAAGATGAAGATGAAACAATAACAGATTCAAGAAAGTCAGTCTCGTGCTTCTATTCAACAATCAACACCAGAACTTAGTAGAGTTAAAATAAACGCTCCGCTGTAAATAATGTTGTATTAAACATATCATGAATAGGCCTACGGGAGATACCACCATAAAAACTGCTGATGTGTTAACATCCTGTTGGATTTATAAATAAATGGTACGACCGCGCCGAACTTACTTTCTCGGGTGACTTACTGAAAGCTTGAACATTACTAATCACTAAGGTGTGTATATAGCGAAAGGAATATGACTATTATCTCTATTTCTAGTATTCCAGTTGTAAATATTAAAGATTCGGGGAAATTTTCTTTGAAGGTTAAATACATTAATGCGCAATACAACTGTTAAAATAGATGATACAGTTAAAATGGCCAGCTCACAAAATGGTGATTGAATCTACTATTGTCTTTTTTTCTTGCGGGTTGCGGTTCCAGAACCCCGCGATACTGAAACTTAAGCCTATTGTACCCCATAGTCTCCTTATGGTGAGAAATGTGTACGGATTTTCAACTCGTTGCTTTGGTCGAATCACATTAAAATAAACACCAAAATGACAATCTACAGAGCAATAGTAGAACCCATAGTGACATATGAATCAGAGTGCTGGCAATTAACGGACAGAAATGTGAAGAAAGTGGAGACAGTAGAAATGGACTATATAGGGAGAGCAGCCAGAGTGTCCAGGACGGAACGTATACCAAATCAACAAATTAGAAGGCGCGTAAAAAGAACATACACGACTATAGACAGCTTCTGTGGTATGGACATGTAATAAGGATGGAAGAAAATAGATGGCCAAAAAAAGCTATGAAGTATGTCTCAACAAATAGAAGAAAGCGACGAAGACCAGCATTGACATGGATGAATGGAATAAGAAAGATGATAGAGCTATGGACGAGGAAGAATAGAGAAATAAAGAAAGATGGTGATCGAAATGCGGAATGCGGCAGAGGCTGTAGGACCCCCGCTCATATATATATATATAGTCTCCTTATCCCATTAGTCCCGTTCCTTCCCAAAAGGCGAGCGTATGGGACCTCTAGCTATCTATTTCAAGGTCACAAATGGTCCCTCGAAGTATGAAAGCCTTTTGGCCACCAAGGCTGGGCATTCACATAGTATGTGGTGAGGCCCATAAGGCCGGTGTAGTTTTCGTAGTCACTCTGTCTAGGTATGCTTTTAAGTTCAATTTAGTATCTAGAGTCAATTCCAAATATTTAACTTCATTGCTCACCTGCAATTCATTTCCCCGGAAGTATAATTTTCCCAGGTTGAGTTTCCTTGTTTTTGTGAAGGAGACCACAGTGGTCTTCTATTGTCTACTATTAAGTATTAAGGTCGACAAGAGTTCTTATTATTTGTTTTTGATCTTTAAATACCTTACCATCATAAATACCACCCCAGCCATATTCTACTATAAAAAGTATCATTACACTTTCAGTTTCACTTCGATCGAATAACTTCTAAGGAAATCCGACACGGTCAATCTAATCTGGCGTCAGAATTTCCAGATAAAGTATATCATTCAACCACCTCCAGAGAATCTATTAATACATAATGATTGTAATACAAACTTATTGAAAGAACTGTAACGGCTACGCATCAGCAGGTAGTCAACTCAAAAGTCCAATATGGCGGATCCAAAGTGAAGCCGAAATCATATTCGGCTGTCAGAATTGTCAGCGCATTAAAATGCGCTAAAATTATCCGATTGAAGTAAAATGTAAACATTTTACTTCAATCGGATAATTTTTAGACAAGATTTCCAAATCAATATATCCCGTAACTTTCTCGAGGAAATCTGCTTTCATACAGTACGGGGAACCAAAGTAGACGCATGGGCAAATCATATATGCTTTTGTATCACTCCTTGAATGGTCACTGCAGTTCATCTTAATTATTTGTACTTTTTCCTTTGTTCGAATAATCATTAAATTTAACGGAATAATATATTTTTGAGAGCAACACGTAAATTTTACAAGGATGACTATTGGGGGAAAACGCTCTGGTCGGCCAGCACCACCGTGAGAAATTAATGATTACTACTCAGCTACTTAAAAAGCTAACGTGATGTTATATAGCTAAAACATGCTCGACAAACAACTTCATTTGCTTTTACTTCAGTAAAATTAAATTAGATTTGGACCAAACCCGGAACAAATTTGTAACAAGCTAATTTCTTCGGGATTGTATTCTATGGCTATCCAGGAGTCTCTGACTGAAAAACCCAAAAAATCCGCCGTGCAGAAATAAAGAAAAAATGCTCTGCCATGTTGAAATTAAGCACTTTTTTCCTTTAATCGGTAATAGCCCACACCGATGACACTTTAGGAAAAAAAAGTAAAGGGGCAAAGAGAAAGAGCTAAGCTTCAATATGGTATAAATCGGTTAAATATTAACAAAGCTATGATTGTCAAAATGACAGATTCTTTTCCAAAAAGGGTATTTTTTGTATTTTAACACCGTAAGAATGTAACAATAGTCAACAAAAACTTTTGTTTGTAACATTAATTAAACATTGTTTATTTAAATATGAAATAAAACATGTTCACTGGTTCGGTTAGTTTATTTGACGATATTTCGTTTCGAAAGACAACAAAATCGTCTCTTTTTTTCTTATTTTGATAAAAAACTTACACCAAGTCCAACTTTGCCTGAAAGTGCTAAACGATTCTCCTTAGAAAAGTTGTGTGGCAACGGTCGGTTCAATGTAAAGATATTGTTCATCAGTGTGTTTCATTTGTTCGTTATCATTATGGTTTAAATTGTATTATTATTTTCGATGGCTATTCTAATGAAAGGCACTTCCGTTAAATTTACAGAATATCAAAGAAGAGCTAAAAATGCATTTCAGAAAGAAATTAATATTGACCCATAAAAAGGTAGTAGAGATATCTCAAAACGAATTTTTTATATCAGTGTCAAATAAAGATCAGTTAATTAAACTTCTAACATCAAATTTCAATCAAAATAATATCACAGTCAAATGTGCGGATGCAGATGCTGATTATTTAATTGTAAAGGTTGCTATTAATTGCTCAGCTGATATGTGTAACCCTCTTATAGTTGTTGGTCAAGATACAGACTTAATCACGCATTGAGCATTGTAAAACAAAAAATGTATACATGATGAGACTCGGTGATTGAGGTAAATCTGATAAAATAACGAATATCGGCAAGTTACATTCAGAACTAAGTGAAAATGTGGTAAAAAATACTCTATTTGCACATGCCATATTCGGATGTGATACAAGCCCCCCCTCCTTTTTTTTTTAACGTCGGCCTATTTCCGCTACCAGGGCCTAACACTGACGCCAGGAGACGAGCTACCCCCAACCTGGAAATTTTGCCGAATCTCTTCCCTTAAGAAGAGTAGGGATCTTTTACTTGCCTAACATTTAATAGACAAGGGACCGCCTGCTTTACATCCCCTTCGAAGGATGGTATATCCACTACGTAATCCTCGTCTGAAATTACGTAACTTCCGAGTATACACTGATATACAAGCCTCTAGAAGGTGGGACGAGAACGCTGTATTTCCCAAGATGGGAGCCCATCCAAGTACTAACCGCGCTCGACGTTGCTTCAACGGAATATCGACTGATATTCACATTGAAGTCGCCTCTACGCTCGCCCCCATACAACCCCTTCATTCTATAAAAATGGCAAAAAACAGTATTTTCTTTTAGAAAATAATACTGAACTAAGTAACAGCCTATTAATTTCCAAAAGTTTTGCTGAAGCAAATCAGCTTGCAGTAATTGAGGAAGAATTTATTTTAAGATGGTATGGCAGTAAAAAACTGGTTAGTTTAAATTATTACAGGTTCGTTAGGAATAATCAGATTTTTGCTAGGCAAAATATTTTCCAACACTTCGATCTAACAGTTATTCCGCCAATATCCGATGCCACTAAACATCATACTTATAGAGTGTATTGGCAAATTCAAGTCTAGTTAGGCGACAATCTTAATCCAGAGAACTGGGTTTGGAAACACAGCGGTTATCTAGAACCAATAAAAACAGTACAAAAGTGTGCCCCGATTTCATTTTAAATATTTTATTCTGTGGTTGCAAGAAAAATTGTAAACAGTCTTGAAAATGTAAAAAAATATAAGTGCAGTACCAGCTGTGTAAATTGCATTGGACAGGACTGTGACAATGCGTCAGAGGTGTTACTTTCTGAGAATGAGGCTAGTTTTTAGTTAAAGCTCGTATTTGAGAGTTTTGGCGCTTATTTAATTTATTCATGCTTTTTAAAGAGTTTATAGTTTATTTTTTCACTATTTATGAGTTCTGTTATTGTGTTTGTTGTTACGTCTTTTGTTTTTAGAATGGATTTTATTTTACGAATGTATTACTTTAATTAATTAGTATTACCAGGAATAATTGTTGTTGCCTTTTGTTGCATTTTATGGTGTTAAAATACAAGAAGTATTCTTTTTTTATACAAATCTGTCATTTTGACAACCGTAACTTTGCTAATATTTAACCGATTGCAAAAATCACATTATATCGCATTAAAACTTAACTCTTTCTCTCAAAATTTTACCTCTTTACTTTTTTCCCAAAAGTGTCATCCGGGCGGGCTATTACCGATTAAAGGAAAAAAGTACCTAATTTCAACATGGCGGGCAATTTTTTCGTTATTCCTGCACGGCGAATTTTTTGGGATTTTCAGTCAGAGACTCCTCCTGGATAGCCATAGAATACAATCCTGAAGAATCAGCTTGTTACAAATTTTATTCCAGGTCAACTTTTAATTTTACTGTACTATTTGGAAAACGGCATCAGTCCGGCCATTTTCGGGTTACGAAGGGAGAGACGTACACTCGCATAAACACAAACACAGACAGATCACCCGTCTTTTTCGTGAAAAAAATTATACTAAAACGTCAGTTTCCTATCTTTTAAAATTTCTATTAATATTGAAAAAAAAGAACAGAACAGAACTCAGTCGGCTAAAGCTCACTGTTTGGCGATTATGCTGGTCGGACAGTCTATCCTGTACTGGGTTCAAGCCTCAGCTCCGATACTGACAATATCGGTGGGTATTATGGATGTATGTGTCTGCGTTTTTCCAAATGTGTAACCCCCTTCCGGATAGCTTTGGTGTGTATGTTTATTTATAACACAAATAATAAAAAATATGTGTAAGCCGTTTCTTGTAAACTAGATAACTTTTGTTGGATTTCAAATTTGACACTTTTGTAAAATAGCAGGGTAGAATACTCCATATTGAAATGGGGCTTTACCTGCCATACAAGGTCATGGCCAGATGCATGTAAACTGTCATGTTTTATATAAGATGTTTTTTTATAATTTTAGAGCGCTATATTACTAAGTTTTCTGATTAGACGCACCAAAATAGCCTACTACACAGTTTGTCTTTTAGATTCAAGATAACTTTAAGCAGATTATTAGCTGATATCGTGATGTGTGTTATTAAGATATCTTTAATAAGACCACGAAACGAGTGAAAGTTACTTTGTGTATATTATTTATTTAAATAAAAGTAATAGATAAACCATAAACTTATAATTTATTATTTTAATAGTAACAATTTGATAACTATTTTATGACTAGCTGGTAAACTGCCTCGCAGTGTTGCCAACCCATTGATTTGTTCTATAATCCCACTACAAGAGTTACGGTCGGGCGTTGCTAACTGCGAATACCTATTTGAATAATAAAAATAAAAAATATATTGGTCGTGTATTTAATTTAGTGGCACTGTTGTACAACTCGACCTAAGTCGAAGAAGAGCAATAATCGAAAATTTTTCCGTTTCAAAACACATTTCTTGGCAAAGCAAAACACATTTTTGCCATCTACGCAAAAATTTGACACAAAATCATGTTTTCGTGTCCCCGACGACGCGCGACGTATGGCACAAAAGACGAAAATTTGGAAAGAACACTGAATTTTCACTTTCAGCGCCCTAGGTGCAAACGGAAGTGCGCTGAAATTGGACGTAATCACAAAATTATAAAGTACGCTCAACATGGACTTCAAATTTCGAAACTTGGCAAAATTTTAAGTACCAAAAAAAGGCCAAAATTGCCAAGGGTATTTTTTACCATAATGGCAAATTATATCCATCTGCCGACTTGACCATGGGGGTCACTCGAGAGCGTAGCCGGCTGAAGTTACCCTCATTGGGTTATATGCCGCCGCCCAGTACCTTTGCAAAAGCAGGAAAGCCACCTATAACATATATATTGCCGTAAAAAGCCTTTCAAATGATAAGCTCTTGTGAATCATTATATACCAAATTCGAAATTTCATTATTCCAAAATCAAATTCAAATTTTGAAAATCTGGCCACACAAAAATTTAACACATGGAATACGTAGAAACTAAACATAATGAGATTTGTCAAAAAAAAAAACAAATTAAAACAATATGTTAAATATTGGGAAAAATGAATTTAAAAACTAAAGAAAATGGTTTGATTCTAAAGATTTCTAGAATTGATGCTGAATCTACGGCAGCTCAGCATCCATGCAATGGAATGAAAGATTGTTTTAGTTTCGTCTGTGGCCATTTTGAGTTTAGTAAATCCCGGAGGTCTTTTACTAGCAATATAAAAAGTATAATATGCTTTAATGTGCAGGGAAATATTGATAAAGTGAAGTATGCACCAAATACTATTCGTAATTGTTGCAGAATTGTGCTTCAGTATTGGAACAATACTAACGACAGTAAATATTTAAAGATTGAGAGAAATGGTTTGATCCAAGCAGTAAAGAAAGCTGTTACTTTTGTATGACCGATACTGTTAGAAAATATCAAAATTGGAAAAAAACAAAAAGAAAACAAAAAAAACACATACTTATCTCAATATAATTTATATTAATTTTGAGTTTATGTGACATCTGTTGGTCGTTTTTCGCGATAAAAATGCTATTTCAAAGATTATTTCACTCATTAACGCTATAGCCATTGAGAGCCCGTTTTTTCACAACATTGCACCAATCAAACGTCATTATTAGTGATAATTCAAGCTAGATCGGCTTTTGACAGTACCAACATGCAAAATTTATCGCTCTAATTCTTTAGGTCGCTGCAGCGGCAAATATTGCGAAAATTTTTTGACGTTTTGTGTCGTGAAATGTTTTCGGCAAATAGGACAAATCGTGCTTTTAAATGTTATCTATAAATATCTTCTCTAGCTTATTACTAATTGTTATTGTAAATTGTAAATTGTAGTATTGTATTAATAACCTAAAAAGCCAATGTTGTGTGGAACTTATATAGGTTCGGGACAAGTTATACACAGCTTTCAATGGCTTAATACCTAACGTAATTACAAAATAATTTTCACAACTAAAATTAAATATAAATATCTACGAAGCAGACGAATCAGTTATTAAATACACAAATATAGGTACTTACATATGGTAATTCATCAATCATCACAAAGCAGCTAACACTTATTTGGAAAATCAGAACTCTGCAGTATCACTATAAACATTATAATTCGTTGTACTTAAAGTCTCTCTACTTAAACAAGTAAACCTTAACTTAACTATTAAACTTCTCAAATTAGAAACAAGGATTAAATACATAAATATATATTAATAAACACTTTAATATAATAATTCAATTCACTGTTTAGGCCAGTTAAGTTAAGCTAGCGTTACTAGATAGCGGTACCATACATCTGAGCCGGTAGCCTTAGAACGTAAAAGCGATAGATTGGTAATATGCAATTTGTGTGGTTATACCCGTAATGTGATTGGTCGAAGCGTGCTTTGTTGTGATGACTAGTCTTATAAGTTACAGTACTTATGGTTTAACGTATGTTGGTTTTCTTGATTGTCATAATTTAAACCTACTTTGTTTTTTATTAGATGTCGCTTTGGAAATGCATTTTTATGTGACGTAAATGATGAAATTGAAGATAAAGGTGAGTAATCTCTAAAAAGTAACAAGGAAACGTCTGAAGGCAATTAATTACTGAACATAATATTGAAGATGTACTTAATGAATTATTTATTCGTGAAATATTCTCCACAAATACCACTCGTGCTTCTAAATTTTATCTATAAATTTTTTCTCAAGCTAAGTTGCCATAAGGTTAATATAACTCGTGCAAATTGACAGTTTATTATCAAAGATTAAATCCCTCCCGCTAAAGCGGTCGGGATTTAATCAGATAATAAACTGTCAATTTGCACTCTTTATATTACCAGGCAACAACGCTTTCGAAAAAATTTTACCGATAAAATTTCAAGCACTAGTGATATTACATACGATAAAATCTAAGATAAAAAAAAACAACGACAAAATTCAATTTTGATGGCGGCATCGAATTCAGGTCAAAGCACATAAAGATTGGTAGTTTCTGGGTCTGAACTTTTTTTTTGTGTGTGTGGCTGTGAATCAATTATGTCATATTCGAGCAAACTATTAATCAAATTGGTGTTCGCAGTCGACCACGTCCGAGTGCAACTTCTGCTCGTTTGCAATATGTAAGGTTTAGTACACATAACGCATATTCTAATAAAGCGTTCACACTCGTTCATTTTTAAAAATAAACTATGTCGCATTAGTTTGGTCTGAAATTGTCTGAGTGACGAATATAGAATGTGGTGAAAATTAATTAACTTCAGCAAATTGCCAATGTAACTGTAGGAAATTTATTATCGATTATGTTATTAACAAGTTGTCGCTTAACAGACGTGGCTCCAGTCTAACTAAAATTATCTTACTGAAGTCGTCGGGCAAGTGATAGAACCAACGTGATTATATTATTTTTAATATTCGTGTAAGATAAAATTGCCATTAGAAAAATCAAAAATGATTATTCTTATCATAAAACAGTATCATATTAAAAAGGGAATTTTATGAAAAGAATATTGGATACGGTAAAATTCCAGACTTTTGTAAACAATTCCTGTAGCGATTCAGTTTACTGTAAACTATGTGTTTTATAACTCTGAAGCGAAATTGTATTATGATTTGTTGTCGCGATATAAACACTTTATCATAAAATGGAAAAGGAAACGCCTAAGCTGCGAAACTTTTATAATTTAAGTGAATTATCTGCTTGATCAGAATTTAAGTAATTATTTTATATAAGAGTGAAATTTTGATTTAAACTTTAAACAACTCGAGGGTAAAACCTATATGGAAATATACTCTTCGCCGGTTTTTATATAATTGTTGAACATTCTAGAGAATACTTTTCGTTGTTTTCTAAAAGTCACTTTTTAGATGTAATTGATTTTTAGTCATCTCCCGATTATGCCGTTTTGGTTGGTGGTCAGAATATATTATGGTATGCAGTATTTTTTGCTTTTGATAAATCGTGTTATATAGGCTATAGTGATGATGATGATAATGATTCTCCTACCAGTAGATGACCTTTGTACCATCTTTGTACATGTACACAGACATCTATAGTTGTGACTGCTTGGAACACTGTTACGGTACTACCCAGGTTCAGATTGATGTCTGTCCATGTTCCCCCCGTAACTCTTGCTGCAGTGCTACTTGTTTTTTTTATCCCTCAGTAATCCATATGATTGATTTTTATACACAAACATCTATGGCTGTGACTGCTTGGAACACTGTTGCAGTAATACCCAGGTTCAGGTTGATGTCTGTCTTTGTTTGTTCCCGTAATTCTGGCACTAGTGCTACTTGTTTCTTTTTATCCATCAGTAATCCATATGGTTGATTTTTATACACAAATATCTATGGCTCTGACTGCTTGGAACACTGTTGCAGTACTACCCAGGTTCAGGTTAATGTCTGTCCTTGTTTGTTCTCCCCGTAACTCTTACTCCAATACTACTTATTTTTTATCGGCCAGTAAACCATGTGATTGATTTTTGTATACAAACATCTATGACTAAGACTGCTTGGAATACAGTTACGATACTACCCAGATTCAGATTGATGTCTGTCCTTGTTTGAACTGAAGATCAAAAAATTCTCAAATTTACATATAATGGTAAGGTCAATAGAGATGCATGAAAATTTTCTGACTTTGTACGCGTCGGTTTATTGTGTCGGCGATGTCAGTGCCTTTAATACTCAACAGTAAGAATTATACATCTATTGCAACTACTATTGTTGTAGTATTGTAAATATTAAATATACATTTCTAATTTTTTTTCTTATTCACAACGTCTTGCCAGACGTTTTGTGATTCATAAACATTATTTTAGTTGGCCTCCGCTTGCTGTATGACACGTTTGGCAGCAACACGCCATCTGTCGCGGTTGCCTGTTAGGCACACAGTTTCGTTAAGGCTCTTTCTCAATAGCTCTTTGGTGACATAAGCCCAACGTTTTTGAGGGGGTTCTCTTTACCTCTTGCTTCGCCCTGGTCTTCCCTGAACTATTAGTCGTTCTATAGTGCCCTCTCTCCGGTTAATGTGGCCAAAAAATGATCGATACGCCGTCTGTCTGCTTTCCTAACGGTCCATGTCTTAGAGGCGTAAAGAAAGATGGAGAAACCTAGGGCCTTCTAATATTTACAGCGAATCAATTCAAATTTCTCATCTATTTTCATGGCATTGTAAGAAACTATGCGAAATGAAAAGTATCCCATGGAATGTATATCATACAGTGATTGATTACTTTCTTTATATAAGGAACAAACTCTCTGCTACAGGTGCTTACCTCAGTCCAGGCATAGAAAAACGTGGCATAATAGCCCAAGCGATGACCGAAAAATTTTTACCGTCACCGAACATCTGACTAGTTCATGAAAAAAATGAAAATAGATAGTGTAGGGAAAACGAAACCGCTTGCCAACCTGGCACGATTGCGATGAACGAGCTAATTAAATTTTATTAACTAGCGCTTCGCTTCAACATTTCTATTATGCCTCTAACAGTAAAGATAAATATTTGTTAACAAATGTAAAAAATTTCAATTCATGTCTGACACCACCATGATGAAGATCACTACAGCAAACAATTTTAAGAACTATTTTAACCTCCCCAAAATAAAATTGTGGGAGGTTACTACAATTAGTCCAAAATCGAAAATTGAGATAACATCAAATCTTTACGTTTTGAGGTCCCAGGAACCCAAAAAAGTTGTTTTTGAAAAATGTGTGTGTGTGTGTGTGTGTGTGTGTGTGTGTCGACTTAACTATTGGAAACATCCAATTAAAGTTTGAAACGTAGGTGGAAATATTGTAGATGGATGGAATACGAGTGAATTAAAAATACACCTACGTTCTGATGACGTCGTAAAAGCATAAAATTCTTATAACAGGCGAACTGATGATATCAAAAAAATATTTCTACAAGACGTCACGAAATTTTTTTTTTTAATTTCCAAGAAATATCAAATTTTCGGAGAAATGTCACTTTTCAGAAAAATGTCAAATTTTCGAAAAAATGTTAAATTTTCAGGGAAATGTCACTTTTCAGAAATATGTCAAATTTTCAGAAAAATGTCACTTTTCAGAAAAATGTCAAATTTTCGAAAAAACGTCAAATTTTCGAAGAAATGCCACCTTTCAGAAAAATGCCAAATGTTTGAAAATTGTCAAATTTTCGAAAAAATGTCAAATTTTCAGAGAAATGTCACTTTTCAGAAAAATGTCAAAAATTTAGGAAAATGTCAAATTTTCGGAAAAATGCGACTTTTCAGAAAAATGTCAACTTTTCGAAAAAATGTAAAATTTTCAGGGAAATGTCACTTTTCAGAAATATGTCAAATTTTCAGAAAAATGTCACTTTTCAGAAAAATGTCAAATTTCAAAGAAATGTCACCTTTCAAAAAAATGCCAAATGTTTGAAAATTGTCAAATTTTCGGAGTATTGTCACTTCAGAAAAATGTCAAATTTTCGAAAAAATGTCAAATTTTCAGAGAAATGTCACTTTTCAGAAAAATGTCAAAAATTCAGGAAAATGTCAAAAATTCAGGAAAATGTCAAATTTTCGGAAAAATGTCACTTTTCAGAAAAATGTCAAATTTTCGAAAAAACGTCAAATTTTCGAAGAAATGTCACCTTTCTGATAAATGTCAAATGTTTGAAAATTGTAAAATTTTTGGAGTAATGTCACTTCAGAGAAATGTCAAATTTTCGAAAAAATGTCAAAGTTTCGGAGAAATGTCACTTCAGAAAAAATGTCAAATTTTCGGAAAAATATTACTTTTCAGAAAAATGTCAAATTTTATTAAATGGACTCAAAGGAAAATTCCCAAAAAATACTACGGGTCCATTTGTGGTATAAGTTCTCTGCTAGTGTGTTAAAGCGTGCAGACTGTATGCTAAGTATTTTTGACGTGTCAAGTGCATCGAGAGATTACAAGTTTTTTCGACGTTTATAAAGCCCACGGATGGGGTGAGAGGCCATCCTGAACCGCTTACAAGCCCTACAAGTGTAAGCAACCCCACCGGAACGCTTTCGGTGAGTTTTTTCCAATAAAACTTTAAACTTAAAACTATTTCCGCTACTTCCGGCATCCCGCGGAAATTCTTCCGGCAACATAACCTAAAAATAGTACTACATAACCTAAAAACAATTTAAGACATTGGTACCAACCTAAACATTTTTCAAAATCCAAAGTCCCCAGAGAAACATTGGAACCAAAAATTTGACAGCTATCACTTCCCCGACCGATTTAGTGAAAAATTGGTCGAGGCCAAAAGATAAAACAAAATATACCAACTCAAACTTAAACGATCCACCATGAACACTACCCTGGCTACATCTGGCAGGGAAGCTGTCCACCAAGAGTTACATGGTTTTTTCCAAAGATGGCCATCCCTGCCATCCATCCCATTACCAACGAACAGGTTTTTTCGTTTAGTTGTTTCCCGTATCAATAATCAAAATTATTAAGTGCTCTTGCCTACGAACGTTTTTATAGAATTGTGTTTATTTTTATATTCATTTTAGGACCTCGCACTCACCACGGCGGTGTTCACCGTGGTTGTCTGGCTGGCCCCGGGCTAGGATCCGATGAAGCATATATTTGTATTAAAAACATTAAATAAAACGTTAATGTTATGCAGACTATAAATTTAACACTCAAGTTCTTAGGTCCAAATCCCACCGAACGAAAGACTTTTTTCTGATTTAATACGAAAAAAATATTTCAACTTAATAAATATAATTAAATGAGATCGTTCATATTGTTTAGTGCTCTTTTCGGCTTCAAAGATTCACCGGGTGGGGAGGTTCCAGCCGCTTCCAGTAGCTGCCGATTTTTTGTTAATGTAATGTGGCAGAATGCTACAGAGCCGCATTACATTCATCTTCATCCCGAAAGTTGTGGTTGGGCTCGCGAGAATGATCCATGTACACTAGTGTGGCATATACAACGTGATCTACCATGACATGCGCAAAAATTTAACAGTAGGTTGTTTGTAGAAATACGCCGCCAATGACTTTAACCAATCTGACATAACGCGGTACAACCATATCACTTTATCAGACTTGGGATTGACACTATTGACAGCAAAGCTGGAGAGGGTAGAAGTGACTTTTTGGTTTTAATCAAATCACACTACAAAAATAGCGAAATAAATCGAAAAGACATTGACCCTATGGTAGTAAACTCTGAAACAACAAGAGGATATAAAAAACCCGTCAATAACATGCCGGTGCCCTGATTGTTCGACCGAAAGCAAAAAATGCGACACTTTGATCTGTGCATTGACCGCACTCGCCGGCTTCAGTTCTTATGCCAATTAAGGAAATGTAAACAACTCCATTATGTTTTTTCATAAGTAAGTTCGTCGCCCTAATATTGACCTACTCAACAACAGTAGTGTATCTTCGCAAATACTAATAATTTAATATACTAAATTACCTCGGAACACTCTAAAATTTTGCAGGGGCTTTCTCACATTGAAGATTAGTACACCATTTTATTTTCCGCAAATCATGGTAGATCACGCTGCACATAGAAGAACCGACTCCATCACGTGTCGAAGAAGTCGGTCTCAAAGTAGACATGGGAGCTAGTGACATGAAATGCGAAAATGACTACAAATATATTGGTGATGGAGATTTAGAATTATCTTTTTACTTTAATATTGACAACCCTCCCTTGAAATCGTCATAGTATAAATTAATCATGAACATATAGTACAGTAGCTAAAGGTTTTAACTTTGGAATAATGTCATATTGAACGGATTTCGTTCATTTTTGGCAGTATAATAGTAAATGCTTCACAGAAAAGTTTCTATGTTGTGCGGGGGCTTGCTAATTTATAGGGGGTGGATGCCACCCCCTCTCAGGGGGGTGGCACTTAAAAAAATATATATTTATTGGAGCTGAAATAAAATCACATTTTAAGAAGAAAAGATTCTATGCAATTTTTCACATAAATTGATAGTTTTTAAGTTATAGCGACTTCAAAATTGCGATTTTAGCTTAAAAAAAAAGTTATTTCCAAACGGCTTTCGTCAAGTATCTCGAAAAGTATTACTTTATCGAAAACATGTTACAGACCAATTACAGAAAGTACAAACTGGGAATTAATTATATTTTTTGTTTATTCATGTAGGATTAATAATTTCGGAGATATTTAAGTTTTTATTTGGTATCCAAGTGCTTCGAAATTACCTTTAAAGTTTAAAATGGATTTTTTTCTAAAGCAAGTGCTTTAAATGAGCAAAAAAATTTGAGCATCTCTACATCTTAACGAAAAACTGTATTTGAGTAACAAAATGGCGACCTTTTTATATGAAAAAATATAAATACGCATATTTTTCCGTCATAACTTCTTTATTTCTTATGCTACAGGAACGAGTAAAAAATAATTTGAAAGCGCAATTGTCTTTAATTTCTATTCTTAGCATACGTGACGTAGGTGTCACAATTTCTGAGATGTTTAACATTTAAACTGCATTTTTCGTCTTATAAACGTTCGGACGCTATTTGTAAACTTTCATATCTCCGAAACTATTAAATCTATGTAAATAAATAAACAAGCGAAATTCATTATCAGTTTATGAGCTTTATTTTTGGTCTCCATCCATTTTTCAATAAAACTAATATTTATTGAGATATTTGGAAAAGGAAAAAAAAATTACGTTTTATCGAAAATACCTTTATAGTTTAAACTGTATTTTTTTCTAAAGCAAGTGCTGTATACAAACCAAAAAATTTGAGCATCTACGTCATGCTATATATTAATGAGAAACAGTGTTTGAAATTCCTATTTTTTAATTACTGTCTAATTACAGTAACAAAATGGCGACGTTGTTATTAAAAAAAATGTGTAGACGCACATTGCTTCGGTCATAACTTCTTTGTTTTTTATACTACAGAAACAAATAACAAAAAACAGTTGAAAGCTTAATTAATAACCTATTATTCTACCTATTAGCATCCTTGACGTAGGTGTCACAGTTTCTGAGATATTTAATTCTCACTCTAAATAATTATCTTATGAATCCTTGAATGCCAAATGTAAACTTAAATATTTTCGAAATTATGAATCCTACATCAATAAACAAAAAATGTAATTAATTCCCAGTTTGTACTTTCTGTAATTGGTCTGTAACATTTTTTCGATAAAGTAATACTTTTCGAGATACTTGACGAAAGCCGTTTAGAAATACCTTTTTTTTAAGCTAAAATCGCAATTTTGAAGCCGTTATAACTTAAAAACTATCAGTTTATGTGAAAAATTGCAAAGAACCTTTTCTTCTTAAAATTTGATTCTACTTCAGCTCCAATAAATATATTTTTTATGAGTGCCACACCCAGAGAGGGGGTGGCATCCACCCCCTATAAATTAGCATGCCCCGCACAATTTAGAAACTTTTCTGTGAAGAATTTACTATTATACTGCCAAAAATGAATGAAATCCGTTCAATATGACATTATTCCGAAGTTTTGCATATTTTTTACCTCTAGGTACTGTACTAATAATAAATACTTACTGAAAGCAACAGTTGATCTGCTACTCATCAAATAATTCAGTTTGCCACGCATTTCTACCAACTTTTGCTCAGGCTGACATTTTTTTTTGTTCTTTGGCAGCTTAACCTTCAATTAAAAAAAAAAGAAGTTGATGTTTGATAATAGAAGTGAGATACTGAAAAATCGCCCCTTCGGGGTGGTCAGCCGAGCACTTCTGCCAGGATGGAGTAAGGCTGACAAAGTACAGGTATTTCCTTCAAATCCTGTACATTTTATCCGGATGTTATGTGACGGATGCGGCTCCGGTTCCGGCTCGGTGGGGTGGCGCAGTGCTTAAGGTGTTAGGTTTGCGAGCACAGGGTTCTGGGTTCGAATCCTAGGTGGGGTATGGATGTGTAGTGGTGTTTTTCACGTGTTGCCGAGACGGTAGCAGTGGGCTAGACTGCGATTGTGTGAAAGACAACACAACACGGCCTAGTCGCTCTCCTCTCCTGAGTTCGAGTCTCAGCTGCGGCAGATGGCAATGTCGCAGAGAATAGGTGTTGTGATGTTGTCTATGTATGTATGTGTCTGTCTGTCCTGGTTGAGTGGTAGGATAGTCTACGGCTAAACTCCGCCAGGACATTAATATAAATAAAACGATAAAAGAAAATACGAATTAATTAAGCATAATTAGCACATTCATTGCTTAGGCTGACAAGCGGTTTCATATTCCTTACACTGTCTACTTTCATCTTTTTCATTAGTTAGATATTCGGTGTTGGTACAAATTTTGAGGACGTCACTTGGGATATAACATGATCTTGTATCATCTCTTAGATGAGGTAAAAGTTCGACAATTGATGGGATTCGCCTATACGTGATACTGCGATGTTAAGAAAATTGTTCTGTTGCATGTTTATATTTGACGTGTATGTACGTACTGTGTGGGTTGATAACCGATAGACAAAAATCCTAATTTTAGTTTTTGTTTTGCTAATAAACTTCAAATAAGGCAAATTTATCTTATCAGATAATATTTCGTTTATTTTGCTAAGATAACATCGAGGATAACATTATTTCCAGAGATATGGGAATTGTTAATTTAAACTTAATTTCATACAAATTCTATTGTCGGCAATTATTCATATCTACACCTCACTTAATTTTTTTTCCTGTTAGTACAAATAAGTAATTGTGTAGAAATTTACAGTTAATACAATTATCATTTGTATCAGATACATCTAGCCAAATTCCAATATGTTCTACGCACATTGCTAATGTGGCATAAGAATTCTACATATGCGATATGACATTTTCATGCATATCAATAAATCATAATAAAAACTAACCTCAACTATGTTGCTGTTTGCGACTGGCATTAACAATGGGTTCTACGTGATGAGCTAAAGTGGAATGGTAATATGGCAACCACTGTCCGACCATTGTCCGACACAGCATTAATAATTATTAGTTCATACTGATCCATATACAGCGTTTAACTGCAATTGTATCGTTACATTAATTTATTTTAATAATGTTGGTGCTAAAAGTATGCCATTATCTTAAGTACCATTTCCAAGAACAAAAATGTTACGAGATTTATTCCGGACAACTTTCTATTAATGTATTAATATTAATAGCAGTTAATACAAACTTGCAAATTTTTTGATGATTAAAAGTTTATATACAGGGTGAGTCATAAACGGTGAGACATGCCGTACTGGAGATTCTTTGGCTTAAAATATGAAGATTTATCTAAAAATGCTGTAATAAAATATCTCTGATTAACGAGATGTATGGTGTTAAAGTTTTTTTTAAAACGATTTTTTGGGTATACCTCGAAAATTATTTGACGATTCAAGCTCAAATTGATACAGTTAGGTTTTGTGGTGGGAAATTTTGACCACAGTTAGATGGCGCATTACGTAAAATTAGAGATGAGAAGATGTAAAATACATTTGTATAATACCACCGGTATAAAACTACCTGTCAAACAGAGGACCCACCCCTTCGACCTCCCTTTTATTTGAGGTTATGCGCATGATCATTTTAGCCTATCTACAAAACTGCGGAAGAGGATTAATGGAAAACAAATCTACAAAGTTTTATCATTTAAAAGTTGTCAAATTTCTGTTTTTGTATTTCTCAGCGTAGAATAAATGTTAACTTTATGTCTGTTTTTTTTTTAATATTCCCACCAATATTTAAATAAAATACCATGTTCTAAATGGTACGAGGTTTCATACAAGGTTTTATAGACCAATAAAATAAAATACGGTGTCTTTACATCTCTACGCAAAATACAATATTTACAAAAAAAGTGTTCTATTTTGTTTTAGAAAAGCTTTACGGCTATTTTTATTTAAAATTATGATGCACTAACTAATTCTAGGCACAAAAGCATAAGTACCTGTTTTACGCCAATAAAATCAACCGTTTCTTAGATATTTAACTATTAAAACTGAACTGAATAACACACATTACACAGTATTTCAAGTAATCTTGTCAGACTCGACATGCTAGAATTTTAGTAAAAAGCGAATGCAGTTAATAGTTCATTATTATTTTCTTATTATTGCAAAAAAGTCATTAACCCAATAGTGCCCGAGTAATTTTTTTTGGAAAACTTTTGAAAAAAATATCGATTGACCTTCATTTAGGGCTTGTCAGTACCTCCCAAACCACATTTTATTTATTCCTGTGCATTTTCACCAATTTGTTTGACGTATCATACCATAGGAATATGTATGTAGAATATTATTAAAAAAATGTATTTATTATAATACAAAATATTCTATAAATTTAAGAGAAAGTAGCAGAATATATCACATAGAAGGGATATGATATCTTCGAAAGCATATGTCTGGATGTAATCCTATGTTACATTTGATACAAGAAAATTTTGTACATTTGCCACAATATCCACAACGTCTTTGTCTAGCAATTTTGTCAATCAGGTGATCAGTTTTGTCATATCTGACCTCTTTCAATATATTCCTACTACATTTTGGTTTGGGGCCAGCTAAATGTTCAGGGGCAGTTAAAGTTGTGAGAACAATTCTCCTCAAAAACTGCAGAAGGGACACTTTTGGATAGACAAAACGAAAAAGAAGCCACATGTTCACTACCGATCCATTCAAGCAAAAGCGAATCATTGCCCAATACCATTTGCAAGGTCTGATTCGTATACGATAGAGTCCTCTCATTTTATCGAACATATCCACACCTCCCATTCCTTGGTCATACAGACTTATAAGTGTCGGTTGATCCACATCAACTTGCTTCCTTTGTTGTTTAGACCATCTTTTGCACGTGCCTTTTGTCAAACAAATGTCTTTGTTTTTGATGTTGGTTGCGATATTCACTTGACTATTGTCATGCCATCTGGTGAGTTGAATACCACTATTAGAGTCAATCAGAGTATGAGAAGTCCCTCGTTTTTCTTTTTGCAGCTCTTCTAAAGAAGCTTTCTCTATACGTTCAGAGCGGATGATACCAATACATTGAATTTCATTATTTTGCAGAAGTTCAAGTAATGGTAGGAGTTGAAAAAATTATCCAAATATATGGTCGAATGCGGGGGAATATATCTCATACAAAGTTTCTCGGTGTCACTGGATCCCAAAGTTTTACCCTTCATTTTATCCCCACTGCCCGTGTAGGGGTTGAATTTCAATAAGTACCCCTGGGGGGTCGTGAGGCACCAAAATTTAAAGCTATAGCGAATTGGCTTTCCCTTTATAAATTGCTCCATATTGTTAGGGCCAAAATGAGGCTCCATAGCCTTATCCAATGAAACAAAACTAACATTCATACCGCCATCTGCCTACCTTATGATATATCATACGGAAAGTTTTTTCCGCTGCTGCAATTACAGAAAGAATTGTTATGACTATGAAATGGTATAAGTACATCCTATAATATGTATAAAGAATTATTACATGAATAAAAGTCAAATAAATTACATTCAAATGAAAATTGTGAAACATAAGCTTACCGTGAGCTCATTTTCTGCTGTGTAGAAATTTACTGGTTATAGAACGCTCGGTTATAACTTATTTAAGTATAAAACAATCGAATTTTGTCCTAAGCTTATTGTCTATATTGTATATGCAAATAACACTTTAGATGAGTAAAATCACTGAATTTGTCACACTCGATTTGTTTACACTTCATTAGAGACAACCTAACCTCTGTATGATTAAATCATACAATAGGCACTATTAGGTTAAAATGCCATGACGTCAGAAATGAGTAGAAGCTGGAAGGCAGCGATAAATGACGTCAAAATCAGGTTTGGTTCTAGGTGATGTGTCATCACTCATCACGTAAATATGTTCATGTTTATATGACACAATATCTTTTAGTTAGGGGCTGACTGATTGGCCTTGACCATCGCGACCCCCGTGAATCTATTATGGCGCTCCTGTTCTAATTTTACTTAGAGCTCCTTATCCGGCTTTGTCTTTTGTATTAGACAGCCTTGATAAGGGCTCTTTAGTGTAGCAGCTATCTGCCATTGATTTCTCCTCGCCAAGTAGTTGGGCTAGGCCTTCGCAATGGCATAACACTTGTACTGAAGATTTCGTCTTCCTCTTTCTCTTGACAGAATCTGCATGTTTCATCCTCTGCCAGGCCTATTAGACTTATGTGTATATTAAGCCTACAGTATCCAGTTAGAAGACCCACCATTAACCTAATGGCTTTTCTAATTTGGCGTAATGTTTTCCATAAATTGGTAAATTGGCCAATTGTCTTTTAATGAACTCTATCCTGCCTCCGTCGAGGGAAACTCTTCCACCAATTTTGTACATGTTTATTGATGGATGCTCGTATGCATGGCTTAGCCACGCCGCAAAACTGTTCGGGTTCTACTAAGGCCTTAGATGCGCCTTCCTGGAACAGTTCATCAGCCTTTTCGTTTCTTCTGTGTCCCGGTACCCGGTACTTGTGTCCTGGTACCTATTCCACGGTTACTTTGTTCTAGGTTTCTAGGCCCGTAAGGGCATTTATACAATCTCTACTAGTCTTGAATCGGCCTGCATGGAATTGATTCCCTTTAGCAGTACACAATATCCTTGTGGTTATTTTGACGTGTTCGGTAACATCCAATGCTAATTTGAAGAGGGTTGAAAGTATTGGTGAATGTAACAGTAGAACCCACACACATGTATTTTTAACTATGTAGAAAAATCTACTTCCTTGTTATTAGACAGGATATCGACATCGTACAAAATCTCTGTTGTGTATGTGTCCTGGTTGAGGTGTGGAACGTTGGCAAGAATGTTATGTAAATAAGACGTCAAAATAAAAAAAAATGTGTCTTCAAACTGAAAGTCATCGATTTCTTTGTTTTGATGAACATAATTAGTTATCACCAGTTAATGATATCCGATGTCTAGTTTCCTTAGTGTCTTCCAGTACCTTCATATCAGATTAATCACTTTTAACATATACTCCATCGTCTCAGCCTCTTTTTCAGTCTATAATTTGTTTCTGACTAAATCATGCATCCAATATTCCTTCAGTTAAATCTAAAATAAATGTATATATTTATTAGAATTTTGAGCGGGGAAACGCGTATGTAACGTTTTTTATATTTTGTATGTAAGTACTGATTAGATTGTCTCCAGACGTCGTTGATTATCCTTGGTAGTGGAAATAGACCCGCTTTAAGTAAATGGTAAAAAATCTAAACGTAACGGCATCTTGTATCAGTAAGAGGTTTTCGATCGATTTAACACAGAAATGTGTAGGTAACCTTGAAATGATGGGAAAATTGGATTGCCTCCAATATGTCTAGTCGTATAGATTTCTACAAATATTTACTGCTCGGCTTATACAAATGTATATTTTACTTTACTCTGCTTTTGGATAAACATTCAAAATTATTACTTATTCACAATTTTTTTAAATATTAATTTACGTTAATGTAATAATATATCCGCAATTTGAACATAATACAAAAAAATATTGCGACGCTCATTGAGAAACTTTAGCATCACGTTTATTGTCTCTGGGAGAGCCTTACTTCTCAACATATGACACAGCAAATCCATTCTTATATTGGAAATTTATTATTTTGGATATCATCAGCTCTTCCTTTGTTAAATATATTTATTTAGCGTCGGCCTATTTCTACGACTGAGGCCAAATTCCGACACCAGGAGAGCAACCCGAACCTGAAAATTTTGCCGAACTTCTCTATCGAAGACAATGGATTTGTTACTTACTTAACATCTAATAAACAAGGAACCCATTGCTTTACACTCCCCTTCGGAGAATGGTATATCCACTGCGCAATTCTAGCCTAATATTGCATAGCTTCTGCGTATAGGCTGATATTTAAGCCCGTAGAAGGTGGGACGAGGCTGCTGTATTTTCCTGGACGTCGCCAATCCAAGTATTAAGCGCGACTGTCGTTGCTAAACTTTTCGTATCTAGATAATAGTCAAGTCGGAACTATGCATCCTTCCATGTAATATTGGTTATTCTTTTTTATGAAAAAATTATGTCTCAGACAATAACCATTTTCTTTATTACCTATTTTATAAAAAAATTCCAAAAAGTGCTAAAATTACAAATTGTTAGTTATCTTGAGAAACATCGGTTATTAAATAATTCCCAGTATGAATTTAGAGGTAAATTAGGCACCACGGATGTTATCGTGAAACGTGAAACTCACAGAATTGTTTAAAAAATGGGCATTATTCGGTATCAATGTCTTGCAATGCATACTCTACAACTCACATGATTCTTTTGTTGAAGCTGTCAATGTACGAGTTTAAAATTGCTAAGATCCTACCGGGTAAACAGTTGGTGCAAATAGACTATGACATGTCCAATGAATTGCCGATTGAGAACGGAATGCCACAGGGCTCAGTACTGGAACCTGTGCTATTCCTGATTTACGTTAACGATTTACCCTTTACACACAATAATATCAACTGTTTGATATCACGACTTTATTGACATAGATGAGCATACCTAAGACTGTAGAAATATGCAGGCAAACGATGAAGTATGGTTTGCCGCCAGTAAACTTAAATTGAATGAAAGTTATGCCGTCACTATGATCTCATTCACTAAAGACCAAAGTAATTCAGAGGATAACCCTAGTTTTGTAAAGCCTTTGGGAATTAACTTGGACTTTAAACAAAGATGGAATGACCACGGCGATCTACTATTCAAATATTTATCAAACGCTACGTTTGCATTGCGGCAGTATCTAAGAATGTCATGAGAACCGCTTATTTTGCATTATTTAATTCGAAACTATACAGTGGTGTTCTTGCTTGGGGACACTTGGCCAGTAGAAATATTTTTTTGACCTCCAACGAAAAGTAGTCAAAGTTGGATATAGGTCCTTATTTTGAGACATTGGATTTTTTTTTCGGTCTCACCCCCTAAAGTTTTTCCAATTATTTTAAAAATGAAGTCAAAAATTTTAACTCGATCGAATAACGCTAATCCGAGCTTCAAGGGCATTAAAAGTCACTGAAATAAGCAAATTTCATCGATAGTTTTTTCTTACAATTTTTTCGGCCTCACCCCCTAAAGTGGTATATAAAATAACATCTTGTGGGATAACGCTAACCCGTGCCACAAGGCCATTAAAAGTCACTAAAAAACGCAATTTTCATCTATTTTCAATAGTATCTCGTGAACTGTTGATTACATTGAAAAGTTATACATACATAATTGGAAGAAAATTTATTTTTATAAAATGTAATTTCTTTGCATTTTTCTCATACATTTAATAGTTAAATAGGAATAATGAAGCTTCGGTTGGCATAAACAGGCACCAGAACATCCATGTTCTCGTTGAAATGCCAGGATACACGTTTTATGTCCCATGAATTAATCGAATTAGCTTCCCTTTATTGTAGGGATGTCTTATAGCAACACGGTATCTGTCGCGGTTGTCTGCTAGGCGTACGACCTCAACAAACTATTTTTCATTGGTCGTTTTTTAACAACGATTCCCTGCGATATTGCCATCTGCTGCAGCTGAGGCTCGAACTCAGTAGAGATAACAACGACTATGTAACCACGTTGTTTCACTTCAGGTTTAGGCCATTGGTACAGTTTCGTTAACTCGCTAAAAACGGCACTAAACATCCATGCTCTAGCCAGAAGCCCTCGAACCAGGAAATCCGTGGTCTCAGTGCTAACACGTAAGCACTGAACCACTGAGTCGGTTAAGTTTCTTTCACCATTTGCCATCTGATTTTCCATGAACCATTAACCGTTTTATGTTTCAAATTATCGGCAGTAAATTGCCATTTAGCAGACAAGCTTTAAGTGAGTTTATTTCAATTTCAGAGTAGTTAAAATGACAATTTGTAAAAGCGTTTTGCATATTATTTGCGAAATATTAATATTTTGGCAAAAAGTCTGGATATTAACGTATAATAAACAACATTGTCCAGAGGTGGAATCTTATATTCGAGATAGAAATGTCTATAAAAAACATTTGAAAGTACAGTTAAAAAAAGATAATTAGTAGTTTGTGCAACAAGAGTGGATATGATATCCATATCGCACGATAAGGAAGTTTGAGTGCGATATGGATAATACACTCGAGTTGTACAGTATACTTTTTCTACGACCAGCTTAATAAAACTACAAAATTTGTTAAACAAATACACACTGACAGTTACTTTGACAGCTTACGCACTAATTTGGTTTTAAAACGAATAGTTGTCTATGTACTTAATACACGAACTGTGATTGGTCGGTTTCATTTCATATCCATCCTAGAACTGATATGAAATATATCCGTTCAGTTAACTGAAATTGCCTACTTATCCATTCTACAGACTGTACAGAGAACAGCAAATTTACATAGGGAGTAGAAAATTAGTAGTTTGTGCAACAAGAGTGGATATGATATCCATATCGCATGATAAAGAAGTTTGAGCACGACGCCGTAGTCGAAGGTTACATTGGATGCGTAGTCGTACGAATTTTTACTTGTGCGTATTCGGACGAATAGTGATCTGACGATCGACTGGTTACACTGGATCGGTCTTCAAGCGAGTCTTTTGCATTTGCAACATGAACGATGATGATTTCTACGTGTTAGAGAATAGTGTTTTAAAGTATTTGATTTTAAAAAAGAAGAAAAAATATTGGGTTAATGATGTATACTTGACAAGAAATAAGGAAAGTGAATATGTGACGCTGTACAGTGAATTAAGTGAGCAACTTCTTCCCACAATTTTTTCACTATATTTCTATTGTAATACTCCTTACATGCTTGATCCCATAATGGATTATTACTTTGGACACATATAATTAATTTTTCAACATCCATTTTAATTCAGAATTTAATATATCTGGAAGAAGCACACGCATCAACACGCATGAAAAAAACAAACTGGTTTGTTGGCTTTGATTAACGGACGATATCGTACGTGCGCGTCAGATTAACCCGCTATCAATGTAACCATAAGCGTTCAAATCCATGTGTTTGTTTTTAACTCCGTACACGTCCGAATACGCACAAGTGAAAACCCGTACGACTACGCATCCAATGTAACCTTACACGTAGGCGGAGTACTTCAAATCTTTTGAGTGCGATATGGATAATCCACTCGAGTTGTACAGTTATACTTTTTCTACGACCAGCTTAAAAGAACTACAAAATTTATTAAATATTAATATATTACGCAAATACACACTGACAGTACACACTGACAGTTACTTTGAGAGCTTACGCACTAATTTGATTTTAAAACGAATAGTTGTCGATGTACTTAATACACGAACTGTGATTGGTCGGTTTTATTTCATAAAAATAAAAATAAAAAATAAATAAATAAATATCCATCCTAGAACTGATATGAAATATATCCGTTCAGTTAACTGGAACTGCCTACTTATCCATTCTACAGACTGTACAGAAAACAGCAAATCTACATAAGGGAGTAGAAAAATTCATTTTTTTGGTCACATCACGAAGAGTGGACAATATAAAACAGTTGATATTTCAGGAAAACTAGATAACAAAAAGCGAAGAGGCCCATCTGCTGAACGTTGTGCTGATATCACCACGGAGCTGATGGTAAAATATGTGGAAAGGTTGTACTGCACTGACAATACCGGTGGGTTTGGATGTATATCTGCGGACAGTCTTGGTTTTGAATTTGGGAGTAAATATCTGAAAACAGAATTTTTATTTCAGGCAATACAAATTTGAGAAGATCAGTTTGAGGTCGTTTGGAAACGACATAGAAAACTAGCAAATAATGTTTAAAGCCAAAATTACACTATGAAAATTTGAGAGGCCCATTTTATACGGCCAGTAGTACAAAATTTCGATTGTAAGGTATTATTGAGAAGCCAATTCGAATAATTCGTGGGATCTAAAACATCCTCTAAGACGTCAGTAGCGAGAATATGAATGTTCTAGTACCTGTTTACGCCAATCAAAACTCCATTATTTCGAAAAGTATTAATTGTACGAGAAAAATACAAATAAACGAAGTTTTAAAAAATGAAAGTTTCGTTTTATTAAAAATGTAGAAAATTTCGATATGATCAACCGGTAACGAGATACTTTTGAAAATAGGTGAAAATAGGTGAAAACTGCGTATTTTAGTGACTTTTAATGGCCTTGTGGCACGGGTTAGCGTTATCCGATCGAGTTAAAATTTTATCTACTTCATTTTTCAAATACTTAATTGGAAACACTTTTGGGGGCGGGTTAGCGTTAACCGATCGGGTTAAAATTTTGTATACTTCATTTTTAAAATAACTGGAAAAACTTTAGTGGGTGAGACCGAAAAAAAATCCAATGTCGCAAAATAAGGACCATCCTAATAGGACATATGTTAAACAAGTATTTATTATCAACATTTAGAGAATATACATCTACATTGAAATAGGTGCCCAGGGAATCATGATTAAATCTTAAACTACTAAAAATTTAAATAAGAAAAAAAGAAGTGAGATCAAAGGTTACCTACTCCTCGTTTCCCCGCCTATGAATAATAGTATATTATTCAACGAGCACCCACGAGGGTGAAGTTTAAGACACGAGCCGCAGACGAGTGTCGTAAATCACCAGAGTGAATAGTAGCCATTATAATATTATATGCGAGTAGAATACTATACTTTGTCCACGACTATTCAATATTTTCGATTAAATTGTTTACTGAAGAAATTAATTAATGAATTAATTATATTATTCTTTTTGAGTAATATGCAAAATTATTGTAAATAATGTTGACGTTTAAATTTAATTTGACGTTCTTTTGCCACATAACGGCCTTCTCAATAAAATTTAAAAACAAAATTGTTTGATAAAAAAAACGTTAAATAAAGTTACCTATTAATAAATTTGATAACAGTTCACACAATTGTAGCTATGAAAATTAACGAGTAATTCCATTTAACGTTTCAGAAACTGGCCATAAATTCTAAAAGTTGCAAGATTGCACTCGAATTGAAGAAGTACCTGCCCGTGATTTTATATAAACAACTGACTGTCCTCATTATTCACTAGTGAATAATGAAATCATTATTCACTGCAGGGAATAATGGATAGCATTATCCTTGAGGAAACACATACATAACGAATACATTATTTAAGAGTCATGGACAAAATTAATTTTACTTAATACTGTAAAATCATGAACCAAGATGCACAAAATTATTCCAAAGTGTTTCCGAGATATTCAGTAAAAACCACCATTCAGATGCCATCATCAGAGGGTCGTAGCTCTATTCGGAAGTATTTCTGGCCACATGTTTATAAGTGACTTTCTTCCTATTTTTGCTTGTAGAATCAGTTTTTAAACGGACGAGAGTTATTTCCCGAACACCTTGTATACATTGTATATAAACAGAGCAAACATAAATTTATCCACTTATTAAATAAACCAACCGATTTCCATTTCAAGGTGTAACTGGACAAGTGTATAATTCTGTCAAAAACTATAACTTGCAATGATTCATGATGACGCAATAATGCCAATTTCATTTATTAATTTATTCCATCGTTTTCCAGGATACGCTGATTAAACTCTAAATAGTATATTATTCAACGAGCACCCACGAGGGTGAAGTTTAAGACACGAGCCGCAGACGAGTGTCGTAAATCACCAGAGTGAATAGTAGCCATTATAATATTATATGCGAGTAGAATACTATACTTTGTCCACGACTATTCAATATTTTCGATTAAATTGTTTACTGAAGAAATTAATTAATGAATTAATTATATTATTCTTTTTGAGTAATATGCAAAATTATTGTAAATAATGTTGACGTTTAAATTTAATTTGACGTTCTTTTGCCACATAACGGCCTTCTCAATAAAATTTAAAAACAAAATTGTTTGATAAAAAAAACGTTAAATAAAGTTACCTATTAATAAATTTGATAACAGTTCACACAATTGTAGCTATGAAAATTAACGAGTAATTCCATTTAACGTTTCAGAAACTGGCCATAAATTCTAAAAGTTGCAAGATTGCACTCGAATTGAAGAAGTACCTGCCCGTGATTTTATATAAACAACTGACTGTCCTCATTATTCACTAGTGAATAATGAAATCATTATTCACTGCAGGGAATAATGGATAGCATTATCCTTGAGGAAACACATACATAACGAATACATTATTTAAGAGTCATGGACAAAATTAATTTTACTTAATACTGTAAAATCATGAACCAAGATGCACAAAATTATTCCAAAGTGTTTCCGAGATATTCAGTAAAAACCACCATTCAGATGCCATCATCAGAGGGTCGTAGCTCTATTCGGAAGTATTTCTGGCCACATGTTTATAAGTGACTTTCTTCCTATTTTTGCTTGTAGAATCAGTTTTTAAACGGACGAGAGTTATTTCCCGAACACCTTGTATACATTGTATATAAACAGAGCAAACATAAATTTATCCACTTATTAAATAAACCAACCGATTTCCATTTCAAGGTGTAACTGGACAAGTGTATAATTCTGTCAAAAACTATAACTTGCAATGATTCATGATGACGCAATAATGCCAATTTCATTTATTAATTTATTCCATCGTTTTCCAGGATACGCTGATTAAACTCTAAATATGTATGGCAGACAACTAATATGGCAGAACAATTGCAATTTTTTTATATGGTGATACAAGCCAAATAAATTATGTTTGATCGAATTAGACTCAAACGTTCTAGGCCTAAAGTAATTATTGTTTTTCATTTTCTGCATTGTTTATTTTCAGTTATTAAACGAACCAACTGTATAGTTATATATTGTGTCCCAACATAAAAAAGGTTTATTTTATTAAAAGCTTCTATTTAACTTGCAATGTTTGTTTGTATGTTTGTTTGTTGATTTAGGTCAAATCTTGCAAGCTGAATTTCGACTAGTTCTAATTAAGGTAGAGCTTTGAAATTTTTCACACGTGTATAAGTCCGGTGACAATGCAACATAGTATAGCCATTATCGGTCTAAATCCAATATGGCGGACGTCCCAAGATGGCGGATCGGCTTTTTAGTCATAACCCCCCTGATATGGGTATCAAATGAAAGGGTTTGACGAGTAAAATACGATAAACAATGTGACGTCATTCTAAATCCAATTTGGAGGACGTCCCAAGATGGCGGATCTGCTTTTTAGTCACAACCCCGAGAAAAGGGTGGGAAGAGGTGGGAAGAAGTGGGGAAGAGGTGGGGAGAAGTGGGGAAGAGGTGGGGAAGGAGCGGAAAGAGGTGGGGAAGGGGCGGGAAGAGATGAGGAAGGGATGGGACGAGGCAGGAAAAGGGTGGGAAGAGGTGGGAACGGGCGAGAAGAGGTGGGAAAATGTGGGAATAGGGTGGAAAGAGGTGGAGAGAGATGGGGAAGGGCAGGGGAAGTGGTGGAAAGAGGGAGGAAGTGGGAAGTAGTGACGGGAGAGGGGAGGGGTAGATGGCGGTGGCAAATGAAAGGGTTTTTTTGTCTGTCTGTTTGTAAAATAAGTGGACTAAAAAGTAAAAAATAAAATTATATAAAAAAAGTATTTTTAAGAAAAAGCTTTTATCTGAAAAAACTACTAAAAAGTAAAAATAATTTTTTTTAAATTCATACACATAGAAACCAAAAGCTTTGGGGGTGGAGCAAAGTAACTATGCAATATCACTATATGACCGCCCCCAAAGCTTTTGGTTTCCATGTGTATGAATTTTAAAAAAATTATTTTTAGTTTTTAGTAGTTTTTTCAGATAAAAGCTTTTTCTTAAAAATACTTTTTTTATATAATTTTATTCCAGATAAAATTATTCAATGCGCGCCATAGTATAGGAAATATTGGTCCTACTGTAAAACCTCTGCCTAAAGAATCATTATTAAATCCAGTTTTCCTATCCAAGTCTCTTACAACAAAAAAAAATGTTGATACTATATTTGCACTATGCACTATGTGAAAATAATTGTTCATAGAACTTTAATAATATAATATTTGAAATCTTCTACCCTAAAAATCCATAAAACGATATGCCACATCGGTAGTGGGGGTGGTAGTGAGGGTTGCTGATGGCAAAAAAAACAAAGAAAATTGAAGCCTTTGTATATTTTCTTGTACACACTAAATCACAATTTTATTTTTCCCTCCTTTAACGGGGTTGACAGTGAGGGTGGTTGATGCCAAAAGAAATTTGAAACCTTAGCACCTCGTATACACACCAAGTCTAGTCTCAGATATCATTATAATACTTAGATGTACCAAATTTTAAGTCAATATCATAGACCGTTTCAGAGTATTCTGCGCATAAAAAAAAGATAGTTAGACAGACAGATAGACAGAAACTTAAAATCTCGACGTTTCATGACATTTAGAATGTCATGAAACGCCTATATTTCCTATTTCCACTCCACTACATGGATGTGGAAGTAAAATAAACATTTTTATGGGCAATTATATGCACTGGAAACGTGTGTACGGGATTCACCAAGGGATTTACCTATATAAAGTCAACCTTACAATTTTATTCACCAACACTCTTTATAAAAATTAGTTTTGAAAATATTTTGCCTATTTTATTGACAAAAATTAGTCAAGTGGATTGCATTAGATTGTCATGTAGCAAATTTTTTTTATCTACAACTTAGTTAAGAGTGGTTAAGAAGTTTTTGCAATTCCAATAATTTTCGAAAATTGTAAGAAAACAATTATTTTTCACTTGTTTTTATTTGTTTTTTGTCACAGAAATAAAAAGGCCATAACTTTGTTAATAATGAACATTTTTCTATATATCCGATACTTGTTGAGAAAATAATTGCGACAGAATGCACAATAAATCGCACGTTTTCAAAATCATAAAAATTAAATGTAAAAAAGAACTTTTTAAAAACAAAGTTTTATTATTATTTAGGTGTACTAAAACGAAAAAAATATTTAAAAAATAAAATGTATTGTCTTAGAAGCTTGTCGCGTGAATAGAAAAAAATGTATGATAAGCTTTTGAGACAATTAATTTATTTTTTTTATTTTTTTCATTTTAGTTCAAGGTTTTTTTTACATTTAATATTTTTTTTTAATTTTTATTTGTCTTAATTATTTTAGTACCCAATCCTTCGCTGCACGCGTCCGCATTCTAAGAAATGGCGAAGGCGCGCCTTGCTATTTCTTTGTTAAGAATGAAAAGAGTGACCCCAAAAACAATTTTTTTTTAGCCCGTTTGGGGGTCCGCAAATTTTTTGTTGATTTGTAATCTTAATGATACCTTGTGATTAATCGTAAAAAAATTTTGAGTTGTGCATAAGAAAGGTTTCAAGGATGGCCAAAGTGATCAAAATCGACTCAATCAAGAAATTGATATTTTTCATTGTATTATCATCTTCAGTCACTGCGCTATAATAATAATAATATTATTATTATTATAGCACAGTGAGTAAAGAGATTTTATCAAGGAATTGATACTTTTCATTGAATTATCATCTTTACTCACTGTGCTATAAAAATAATAATAATAATAATATTATTATAGCGCAGTGAGTGAAGATGATAATACAATGAAAAACATCAGTTTCTTGATAAAATCTCTTGTTCTTTTCTATTTTTTTCTCTCTTCTTTTCTTTTTCTCTAACTACCTCTCGTCAATTTTTATATTTGAACGCGATAAACTCAAAAACTACACTCTCATGAAGGAATTTTGCTTGTGCAAAAATTCAATCCATCACCTAAGCATCCAACTACAGCTTTAGATTATGCTAAATATAGTGTCACAATCAAAAAGTTCTTGTTAATTAATGCTTATTTGAAGTCTCGTTTTCGCAGCAGTAAGGGTCACCATATATTCATTCTTATAGATTTATGTAATAAATATATCATTGACCATAGAGAAACAATAACTCATGAAATATAAATTAAAAACTAATCTAAAACAAAAAAAGCAGAAAATCGAAAAACAATGCAAAAAAAAACAAAAAATTAAAAAACCTCTTTGTAGATTAGTGCCGTGACGTGCTAAAGAGGCTGAAGTATTATTTTTATTATTATATATTATTACCATTGTTATTATTATCCTTATTATGTTTTACAATAATAATAATACAACCAAATCTAATCTATTGACCTTTTATATCTCTAAAACCTTTCTTATGTCCAACCTCATATTTTTGTGTGATTAATGTCTTATCATAAGGTTATCATTTGGACTACAAATATACCGAAAATTTGCGGACCCCCAAACGGGTTATTTTTAGGGTCACTCTTTCTGTCCCTGTGATCTTTTGAGATATTCACGAAAAACCGGCATTTTTCTCCATTTTTTCAAGATGGTGTCTTCTCATATCACTATAATACAGTGAAAATTATAAAAGTTACTAAATTAATCTCTTAGATGAGAATTGAAGAAGTGTTTTACATTGCTCGTTGCTCGTTTCTAGTTGCTAATTACTCTAGTTGCTAATTACTCTAGTTGCTCTTAAAGAACTGTTTGTTTCCCACATCCTTCTTAATTTTGCACTGTTTGTACAAAAGCGAGAGAAAGACAGTGTGAAACTTGAAATTTTCTGTAAAATATGTTCTCCTTATAGAAAAAAAGGATATATTTCATTCACATTATAAAAAATTATAATTAATAGCGTTAAAACGTATCTAAGATAGATGTAAATTATGTTTACTTAAGTACAAATCATTTTACACTTCCCTAACACACAATGGACACGTCATAATGTCAATAAAGACAATTCTATTGTGAGCGTTCAAATATCGGGACGTTTTGATAGAGATGGAAACGAACTTTTTTCTTCGTTGAGGTCAATGTGTTTGCGAAACGGATTCAATTACATCATTTTTAGCGGTAATTGAAATGTTTACCGGCAGTAATGAACAAATCAATTTTACTTTATCATCCTTTTTAAAGCAAGTCGCAACACCGATACTTTATACAGTGTGTGTGATTTAAGACCGCATCACCCCGTTATTTTGGAACGCGTTGGCTGATTTTAATGTTTTTTTTTTTTGAGATATAGTGCTCGATGAGCTTTATTTGGATGTTTTGAAGATTTTGTAATTTTCATATTTTCAAGACCTACTATGCTCCTCTAAATGGGTCGAAATTTCGAGATCGACTATTAGGCAAATTCTTATCGGCAAAATTATCGATACCTCATATAGGGTGTTTGTTATTCAATAGCCAAATTTAAAATTTCTCACTTTTCGTCTGACCCTAAAAAGATAAAGTAGTCATTCGACTTAAGGAACATCAGACACTAAATTAGGAAGAAAAAAGAAAAGTTATTCTTTAAATAAATAGTGCTTCCATGCATTATTCGGTTGCTGTACGTAGGTGCCTTAATGAAATTTTTTCAAACAAATGGATTGGACGGAATAGCTTTTCTTTTTCTTTCTTATTTAGTGACATCAACATCAGATACTAAATAAGGAAGAAAAAAGAAAAACTAGGCCGTCTAATCCTTTTAATAATAGTAATAATAATATCTCTATTTATCATAAAAATATAATCTACATGGTAAATAGGCACCATTTCACCTAGATGGTGCTCTTCCAATGGCCCTAAATACAATACAATACAATACAATACAATACAATACCATAAAAGACAATAAAAGTGTTTGTTTGAAAGTTGAAGTTCGAGCTTAAATTTTGTATAGAGGTATTTGAGACAACTGCGAATCGAATACGCTATCCAATTTGCCTATAAAAAATTGCCTAATAGTCGATCTTGAAATTTCGACCCATTTAGAGGAGCATAATAGGCCTTGAAAATATGAAAATTACAAAATCTTCAAAACAGACAAATAAAGCTCATCGAGCAGTATATTTCAAAAAAAAAATTAAAATCGGCAAACGCGTTCCAAAATAACGGGGTGTTGCAGTCTTAAATCGCACACACTGTATATGTACTTCTAGCAAAAAAATCTCTTTCCCAATACGTTTAAAAAAATATATTTTTACTTCATTATAATAACAATGTTTAATACATCAACAGAAGATACGAGGTACTAATAAATATTGACTTCACATTAAGTTATCTGCTTGTTTATCTGCTTGTAGTGAATGGGTATAACCACATCTATAATTTTAGGTAGTATTCAGAAAATGTCTAGCAAATTATCATATTATAATGATAAATTCTCTTCAGAGAGACGACTGAATAATAATTCTCGGACTATCCAAACAATGTTCTCAAGCATGCATAATATTTGTATTTTTAAAGTTATTGCATTCTAATTTTACACGTACGACAGTTTGAACGGCTTTATTAGGTAGCATTCCGGATATCACAGCTTCATTGTTACCTTTGTCTATAGATAATTAAGAAATAAGCGGAAAATTCTTCACACAAGGGAGCGAACGCGTTGACCTAGAAACTGCCCAACTTTATCCCTTGCCATTTTAATATCTCCTGAATTCCGTGTGTTAAACAGTGGGTTTTATTGATATTTACTGATATTTATAATTTACACATTATTAGATTCAGACGCTATCGAAGTTGTTAGACCTAAATATTTTCTATATGAACAATATAGCATTTGATCTCTCTCTGGTTGGGTCATTATGAATATTTTCTGAAAAATAAATTACTCTCTATATTTCCAGAGGTTCAATTTATGTTTAATTTAAGAATAAAATCCCCATCAACTGACTGCATCAGTAATTTAGGGCATCCTCTTCACCTCTTGCTATTTGACTTTTCCTTTTCCGGGTGATAGCCAGAAATGGAAGGATTTGGTAGAATACGATGCTGGAGAATTGCTTTGTGCAATTGAGTTGTTGATACTATGATCTGTCCAGGAAATTCGTAACAAACGTATCCAGATTAAATCTTGAAAATATCAATACACCGTCTGCCTGCCTTCCCAACGGTCCATGTCTCAGGGATTTAAAGAAGATGGAGAAAACTAGGATGTTAGCAAGTCTGATTTTTTAGTCCATCGATATTAGGAAAAATAGGAGAAATAAATTATGTTTTCTCGTTTGAAAATTATACGCGTAAGGTGGCTAGTTTTCAGAAGCAAAAGAGTTCCCAAGGGTCAAGTGGGCGCTTCACCCTTGAAAACTAACACGCCCTGCTGAGGTTTTTCGCATTTTTCCGCGAAATAATCCTTCCGAAAATTTTATACTCATTGATAATATTCTATATAAAATTTACTGAGCAATAAAGGATCAAACTAGGAAATTGAGCCCCGATTGGCACGCTTCGCATGTTCTCAATATACAGGGTGTTGCAATGATGTCACGACAAACTTGGAAGGAGGATTCCTCTTGTCAAATAAAACAAAAGAACAAGAAGACTAATAATATTTTTGCTAAAATGATTCCTAAGCGCTCTACCAATGCTCACGATAGTTGATGGTTTTTTAAATTTTTACTCGTGAATGGTACGATGTACGAAAAAAACTGAAGAAGCACAAGAGTTTTAGTTATAGATGGTGAACCCAAATTAACGAAACAAAAATCCGTTCGGTGACAAATAACTTTTTTCTGTAAGATTCTATCACCCCAACCCGGTCTAACTTCGACTAGTTGATGAAACTTTTCATATACGTAGCTACTATGAAAACGCTCTTCCCTACCAAGATTAAGGGCTGGTACGCGCTACGATTTTTTACAGCGCGATTATTTTATCGTAGAAAGACGTGTCTAGACAAACAGACAGACAGACTTAAAGTAGTATTGCAATACAAAGTGGATCTCAGTCCATAAATCGTGCAGACACGCTAAAACTGACACAGTACGATGTATCTTTTAAATTATATGGATCACATTTCTGCGATAAAAATAATCGTGCTGTGAAAAATCGTATAATGCGAGCTAGGCCTAAAGTCGGTACTTTCAATCAGCATTGAGTAATTATTTAAGTTATACTTTTAAAGCATCACATCGTAGAAAGCTTAGGAAGCATATTATGCCTGCAGTATACTCTCGCCGAGGCGTTGCGAGGGCAGGCGAGCGCGAGAGTGTACTTGCTGCTCCCGCATCGTCCCGTGTCCCCTTGCCTTGTCTCGTTAATGCACTCGCCTGCCCTCGCAACGCCTCGGCGAGAGTGTACTTGCTACGCTCGCATCGCCCCGTGCGCCCTCGCTTCGCCTCGTCTCGCCTCGTTAACGCTCCGATTTGTGTCGGTTTTTTGGCCACGAGTCAAAGGGAACACAAGCCGCGAGGCCGAGGGCACCTAGTATATTTTCACTTGCTCTTGTCTGAGGGAGCTGAATTTTTGCAAAAAAGGCAATTGTTAATTAAAAATTTGTTGCAACTTACCTAATTGACGAAAAAATTTGAAAATTATCGACCATAAAGATCTTCCAGATGAATTCAGAAAAAAATATTACGTCGAAACGCGACAAAACCCAAAGGCAAATTTTTACTCTAGTGCTTATCCAGTCGTTCTAATTAATCGTACTAATTAACTAATCGCTCTAATTAAGTTCTATTCAACAAAAATCAAGTATTGTGAGAACGTGAACAAAAATAAAAACTTATTTTATTTTATTTCGTGAAAAGTGACTTTTATTTCAAACTTAACTCATATACAGGGTGTTCAAAATTCACGGAACGAAAAGTGGGTGATAGTGCAGTGTCTTCTGTGCACGAATTAATTACAGACAGACAGAAATTGGTACCAAGATTCTTGTTTCGTTCATGGCCCGAAACAATAAAACTTTCTTTTGGCCCAATAAGGAAGATAGGCAGGAGCTGGAGTGCACTGGAATTTTGAGCAAATTAGAAGATGCACCGGTTCCAATTTCATCAAAATATTTTAAAGTTTTAAATAACGATGAAATTGACACACTTTTTAACCAAATATTTAATAAGTAGTACGTAGTAGATTTTGTAACTTCTTGTTTTATTTCATTTTTTTAAATAGGTATTAAACATTACAATTTTGTTCTATTTTGTTCTCATTTGGTTATTTTCATATCAATTCGAAAGTTTATTATATTGTTAGTAATTAGGTTATTCTGATGATGAGAGTCATTCTGTGTCATTCCGATAATGCATTGTTAACATAATTTTTGTACTACATTACACAAAAAAACCATACTTCTTGGAGAACAATTAAGTAAACTTAACCTGAGAAACCTAAAATCTGGTGCCCTAAAACATCATACATAGTTTAGAAGCATTTATAAGGCTAATTTGCTTATTAATTTATTAATTTTATTTAAAAATATGGTCTGGCTAGATTATTAGGCTACAGATGAGGGGTTTGATTGCCGTTCTGCAAAGATTACCTCATAACTAACATATTATGAGAATTTTATCGATTTGGATTTCTGAAATAATATTGTAACAAATATTTTTTATAGTCAAGGGAATATTTTGATGTCCATTTCATGTAATTTCTTTTATGGGCATTTTTCATATGCTTAACCGGCTACACCCTTTATTAATTCAGGCATGTTTCATTGTTATACAGTGAGGTAAATAATAATAATTAAAATCACATTTAAATTTTCAACACTCACTATTTCGATGAATTGTTTTCATCCACCATCTTGGTTTCCAAGGATTTTCAATTTTATATTTTTTGTATATATGCACATAATTAAAATATGCAAACGCACAATAAGCTGCAGCAGCGGCAATTTCAGCAACGTCCATGTCGTTATTAGAAAATATTATTTTCACTTATAATATCCCTAGAGCTTAAATTATTTCCGGAAATTTTTTCGAGGTCATGAATATTTTGAAAATTATCCGCAGGCGAGGGATAATTTTCTTAAAATATTCATGAACGAGGAAAAATTTCCGGATATTAATTTAAGCTCGTGGGATATTCGGTAAGAAAATTTCACACCATTATTTTATAAATATCATGCCAAAATTGAACATTTTTATTACGAATGACAAAAATTCATTCATCATAGTGAACCATGGAATAACAACGGGTGGTTAAGTTCCACCACCTGTCATTCTTAGTGAAATAACATACCATTCTCCAAGTTTAGTTACATGAACTTTTTATAAATAACATAAAAACATATTATATTTCCGTTTTTTATTAACTTTGGTCTACTAAAATTGGTGGAACATCATTTATTTTTGATAATTATTCTGAAGTACCTACCTACTTCAAGATTTATATGTTTAATAAAATAAGAAATTTCTTAGTGAAATAACATATCATTCTCCAAGTTTAGTTACATGAACTTTTTATAAATAACTTAAAAACATATTATATTTCCATTTTTTATTAACTTTGGTCCACTAAAATTGGTGGAACATCATTTATTTCTGATAATATTACTTAAATGCGAGCACAGGGAATGTATTCATTCTTGTCGCCGAGCCAATAATTAACAACTTCTAGGCGGCCATGGAATAATAAAAGGTAACAAGATAGTAATGGCTGCCGCACTTAAAGACGTCCATTAGATTAATTTTTACATTCTAATCATAACAAAATTTGATTATCAGCCAAAAGAATAAAGTGCGTGGGCATATATCACACAAATGGCTCCAGGTTCTAAAACATATGGATTGTTATTTTGTGCAAAAAATATTCAGACATTGAAAAATATCACGTCAGCTTACCTACTTGTCACAATTGGTTGAGGATATTCATTATGAAGAAATATTGGATGTAAAGCTATTCAGAAGAATCCAAGAATATCTTCAAGTAAATTTAATAGACTATCTAAATTAAAATTAAATAAAATTGTGTCGAAATATTTCATATATTTTATTAAACATAGACATTTATGTTACTTACATGAGTTAATAAAATTTGTTAGTTTAATATATATTATTGTGATACCCACAACTTTATTTTTGTAAACAAAAAAATAAATATTAACATATTAATTTCTGTACTTATAATATCCTCGTGAATATCCTCCTTTGCGTCGCCAAATAAATTTAATTCTAAAAGCACTCCAACTCCGTCGCGTCTTTACTTTGACATTTGAAATGACAGAAAAATTTCCACTTATTAATTTGACAGGATGTAAAAAATTTCCGGAAATTTTTTGGGTTGCCATGGTAACTTAACAAAAAACAAGCCTCTGATTGGTTAAAAAATGTGGTGTGAAATTTTCAACATAATTTTTTTCTTTAAAATGCTAGGAATCATGTCATGTAATTCAATACTTCGTCAGTATTAGCTAGAAGAGTAGTTGTTTTGATTGATTCTCCAATAATGAGTGTTTTTAAATATTTACCTAATTAGTATATTAGCGTGACCAGATTAGGGCAACAATATACAGAAAGTAGGTAATTTCGTAATAAATAAAAAAGTGTGTAAGTTGTGATTTGCTTAATACCTAAATAATATTTTCCATCATGATAAAAGCAAATAAATAAAATTAATTAATCGTAAAAATATCCATGTCTTTCATTCACATTACTAAAAACAGAGACATTCGCCGAGCGGTCTCGGCGAGAGTGTACTGCAGGCATTAGGAGAAAAAAATTCTTGCTTTCTTTGTTTTCTTGACGAGTGGAATCACCCTTTGCTGTACAGTTTTACAATTTCAGTCCTATACACTTCGCGGAAAAATGTGAAAAACCGCGGCAAGGTATGTTAGGTTTTTAAGGGTGAAGCTAACCCTTCCGCCTTGAGAACTCTTTCATTTCTTAAAAAAACCGCTGCCCAAGGAATCACTACTTCCACATCCAGATTCTCTATCCAAGTCACTCACAACGAAAAAACTTTGTATGTGGAAATAATTGTTTATGGAACTTTAATAATATAATATTTGAAATTCTCTACCCCAAAAATCCATAAAACGATACCCCACATCGGTAGTGGGGAGGGGGTGATGATAGGGGGGGGTGATAGTGGGGGTGGATGAAATAAAAAAAATATTTTGGGGTTTCTGGTTCCTGTACATACACTAAATCACAATTTTTTTTCATCCCCTTTAATAAGGGGGTGGGGGTGGTAATGGGGGTGGCTAATGCCAAAAATTTTTTTTGAGACCTTAGCTTCTCTTGTATATACTAAATACCAATTTTATGTACTCTTACCTGCTTGATTGACCTATTTACCCCAAATTTACCCCAATTTACCCCCCCAACCCTTCGACGGAACAAGATGAAAATATAATCTAGTTTTAGATCTCGTTAAAGTACATATGTATACCAAATTTCAAGTCAAAATCTTAAACGGTTCCAGAGTAAACGTGCGCACAAAAAAAAGTTACAGACAGACCGACAGACAGAAAATTTTTTTCGCTCAAACTTAAAATCTCGACGTTTCATGACATTTTGAGCCTATTTGGACAATAAAAATTTTTAAAAATTTTTTTGTCGTTACTATACTTCAACTGGACGTGGAAGTAATAGTCATATGGCGCGTTGGTACAAAACATTATAATTTATTTCCTCGATTCGCCGATTTTAGAACTAATATTAATGGACTATTTCGTGATATTTCTGTCACGTCAAATGTTGTTTAACTAGCAAGTTGTTTCATATTCACAAGGGCTGCAGGTATACCATCTGGTGTACTACCTCACAGTTCTTATCATGTCAGGGCGGTTTTCATTTGTTCGGTCTACAGTCATAATTTACGTTTTGTGATAGTTTACATTTAAACTTTGAAAATTGGTGTTATAAAGTAGGGATTGCAATTTACCGGAAGTTTTAATAACCGGTAAATCGGTAAATAAAAATGTAAATAACCGGTTAACCGGTATTTACCGGTAATTTTTAGAATTAATGATTAGGGTGGCGAAAATGGCAATTGTCTTTTTCCATGTACAAAATAATCTAAATTTAACAAAAAACATTTTTATATATGTATATTTAATATAATAAACAAACAAAACGTTTTTTATCAAAAGGAAAAAATATAAATGAAATAAATTTAAATAAATAATTATTCGGTAAATAACAAAAATATCAACTTAAATAACAAAAATTATAAAAACAAACTCAGATAGGGCACTTACTGAATACCTAATCTAAAAATACAATATTTTTTAAAAATGGCCCGTTAAAAGAGTCAGTTTTTCAAAGCTATATCTGTTAGTCGTCTGATATTTGTGCATAGAATACCACCAGCTGAAGATGCCCTTCCTATTTATATCGATATTGATGGGTCGATAAGTTAATAAGAACTGGTAATGACATACTTCTAAATGTATTCCACGGATATTTGCGGCAGTGAAATATTCAATTTCCTATCGCAAGATATTGTCAATGTCTCTCTTCTATTTCTTAGGGCTTGGTGTTTGGATTTTACCGTCACTTTCACATCCAGTGGAAGTATAGTAACGACAAAAATTTTTTAAAAAATTTGTATTGTTCAAATAGGCTTAGAATGTCATGAAACGTAGAGAGAAACGCAAAAAAAATTCTGCCTGTCTGTCAGTCTGTCTGTAATTTTTTTGTGCGCACGTTTACTCTGAAACCGTTTGAGATATTGACTTGAAATTTGATACATATATGTACTTTAACGAGATCTAGAACTAGATTATATTTTCATCTTGTTCGAAAGGTTGGGGGTAAATTGGGGTAAATAGGTAAATCAAGCAGGTAAGAGTCCATAAAATTGGTATTTAGTATATATACAAGAGAAGCTAAGGTCTCAAAAAAAATTATTAAAGGGGATAAAAAAAATTGTGATTTAGTGTGTGTACAAGAACCAGAAACCTCAAAATATTCTTTTACTTCATCCACCCCCACTACCATCCACTATCACCCCCACCCCACTACGGATGTGGGGTATCGTTTTATGGGTTTTTGGGGTAGAGGATTTCAAATATTAAATTATTAAAGTTCCATAAACAATTATTTCCACATACAAAATTTTTTCGTTGTGAGTAACTGGACAGAAAATCTGGATGTGGAAGTAGTGATTCCTTGGGCAGCGGTTTTTATAACATTATTTATTTATTGTTAAAAGTGCTCAGTGTTGGGACAGTCACTCTGTATTTAGTGAATACTAGTCACTGACATAAATAGAAACGTTGAATACGTGACATATCGTAAGTTCAGAATTTACCGAAATAACCGGTAAAAAAATTAAAATAACCGGTAATTATCGTCATGTGTTTTTTGTCCTGATAACCGGTTAACCGGTTACCCGGTATTGCAATCCCTATTATAAAGCCTCTCAATAAAAGCGGTGACAAATTGAAAATCATTAACTATCGGCCTATCTCTCTAATATCAAACATTGCTAAGATTATAGAAAAAGTCCTAAACGTTAGAATTGTTAGTTTTATGAATAAATATAAGATACTTTCTGGACAACAATATGGGTTTAGAGAGGGGAGATCAACTGAAGATGCAATATATTGTTTAACCTCATATTTATATAATGCATTAGACAAAAAAATACCAACAATATGCATCTTCGTTGATCTCTCGAAGGCATTTGACACTGTCTGCCATGAAATATTATTGGAAAAGTTAAAGTGTTATGGATTGGTAAAATACATAATATCTTAAAAAGCTATATATCAGATAGGCAGCAATTTGTTAAAATCGATAGCGTCGTCAGCGACCTGAGAACTGTTACATACGGCGTTCCCCAGGGCACAGTATTAGGTCCGTTACTGTTTACAATATATATAAATAGCCTGCTCACCTTGAAAATGGCGGGTACAGTTCTTAGTTTTGCTGACGACACAGCAATATTATATCAAGCGAATTCTTGGGAAAATTTAAAAGCACGTGTAGAAGTCGATTTTAGAATTATAAGAGATTGGTTCCAACATAATAAACTTACATTAAACTGTGATAAAACAAAGTATTTATCCTTCACCTCATATGCAAATAACTTGCCAAATATGGGCCCCTTAACTATTGACGCAGCAACACAAATTCCGGAAGCTGATTCCATAAAATATTTGGGTATCATAGTGGATCGACATTTGCGATGGGACCTACAACTACAAAATATTATTAAAAAAATTAGAGGCCTATTACCACGGTTCAAATATTTAAAACAGTATTTAGATATATCTCACCTCAAAGTACTATATTATGCACTCGTACAATCTCAACTTTCATATGGCATTTTAGGCTGGGGAGGGGTAAATGAATGTCACCTAAAACACTTAAATACAATGGAAAAATGGATTATTAGAATCATATACAACAGAAATATTAGATACTCTAGTGACTCATTATTTAAAGAAAGCCAATTATATGACATCAGACAATTATTTTGCCTTAATATATTAATTAACATAAAAAAACAAAAGATTAAGTTAGAGCCGGTTAATCACAGACATGAAACAAGACATAAGGCAAGTAATGTTAACGTACCCAGATGTGAAAAAACCATAGGTCAGCATAGCTGTGATTACATCGGGCATAAATTATACAGTAACTTACCTGAAATAATTAGGAATGTAGACAGTTTAAACACATATAAAGTAAAAATTAAAAAATGGATTCTTGAGACTGACAGATCTCGGTTCAGCAATTTAATAAATTCAAATAGTTTTTAAAACAAAAAGAAAATCAATCTAATCGTTTTATTAAAAAAAAAAAAAAAAAAAAAATCCTAAATGATATTGTGTCTATCTGAATGAAATATATTGTTTTATTTAGGTAATCTGATCAACGTGTGTTGCGTGTATATGTATGTATATATGTCACATGAAATAAACTCATCACAAACAAGCAGTACTACCACTACTGCTTCAGTGATTACTGTTTATTTACGGTGATTATAGTTACCTTATAATACGTTTGTTTATTTACATTTTATTTCTTGTATTTTATTTATTACTTATACTATAATTGTACATTACACAATTAGCATAGCAAATTGTAATTTAAATGTAATTTCGTAAATAAACATTATTATTATTATTATTACTCTAATCAGAGTTTATTATTTGAAACTTGTCCAGCAGGTGTATGAGCTCATCCTCGCTTGCTGCAACTAAGGTGGTATCATTTGCAAACCTCGAGTTGGAAATTTTAAATACTCCACCTCGTCCTTTAGCAGACGTCACGTCTTGTGTTATATGTTAGATATTGGCGACAGAATTCAGTACCGACAGGCATCCTTACCAACTTTACATTTGTCAAAGAGTTGTTATATTTCACCAAAACAGCTTTCTTCATACAGTCGACGAATCAAAAAGATATTCCCATCTTCAATCATGGACTTTTTTTTCAGTGTGGAAGTTAAATAAGAAGCTGAAACTGTACATTTTGGGCTACATGTGGTAGTTGTAAACTAGGAGTCTACTTGTATATTAAAACTACTTTCTTCCAGTGGAACAATTTATTTCAAATTATTATTCAAAGGAAATGTCTTATTATACTTGTATGTTTTAGATACTTTTATTACGAACTTTTATCTCTAATGATTTCTCAGAAATCAATAAAAAAGGAGTCACCCTTTCATTACACCCCTATCCGTAACCAGTGTTGCCCGTTAATGACGTCCTTACTTTTTGTCTAAGAGGTAAAGGGTAGTTCAAATTCGAGGGAGAATTACAATGTATACCAGAACAATAAAGAAAAATACACATCAATATGGTCATCTTCCATTGTATTTTGAATACTCGTGTTTTATGATTTTCTGGATGATACTTAAAACCTGATGCAGAAAAATGCAAAACATTTCATATGCATTTAACGAAAAAAGATAAAACAGCAAAACAAAAGAAATAACTGTGTTGTATTTCCAGTTTTTTCGTCGCTCACTACGTCAATTTTGACGAGGAATGCTAGTTTTATCAAAACATTTTTGGAAAATTCGTACCATGTTTTAGACTTTTCGTTAAAGAAAGTTAAGGCAGATTGCCTTTTTAAAGCACATGTGACATCATATATTTTTTGTTGATATGACAGCGCGATAATTCTCTTTAGTGAAAGCGTTTTATCTAAAATTCTATAAGAAAACTATCTAACAGTTTGATCGCGACATTTTGCAGGAGTATCCAAAATAACGAACAATTTTCAAAAAATAATGTATATTTGCGATAGAATGAAGGTTAACAAACATTACGGATTTATGAGTTTATTTTAATATCAAATGAATATATTTTAAAAAAATCAAAGAAAAGAGAGGGACATATCCATATTATTACTGGAACCGTTTTCAAGGAAATCCGTCCAATTTGTGGGTAACCGTCCTAAGTAGGGCTCTTCAGAAAAGTGAAAATGAAATGAAAAATTGCTATGTCGTTATTAATGTGAACGATGCGATACATTACTCCCACGGCATCGAAGATCTTAAAAGAGCCAGAACTGGACTGGTTTGTAGAGGTCTACCGGGAAGAGGGTTTATAATGGGGCTCACTTTTTCAGACGATATATTTAAAAAAAAATAAAAAGTAGGAGATATAGTATAATAATAGTTTAATCATAATGTAGCAAGAATAGAAGCAAAAAGCATAACTCCGACGTTTTACATAATGAAGTTAAAAACCCCTGCCTAAGGAATCACTACTTCTACATCCTGATTTTCTATCCAAGTCTCTTACAACGAAAAAAAATTGACACTTTATTTGCACTCCACTATGTGGAAATACTTGTTCGTAAAACTTTATTTAATCATATAATATTTTAAATCGTCTACCCCAAAAATCCATAAAATAATATGTAACATTGGTAGTGGGGGTGCGAGTGGGGGTGGCCGATGCCAAACAATTTTGTGGCCTTTGGCTCTTGTACACACTCTAAATCACAATTTTATTTTTTTACTGTCTTTAATAATGGGGGGTGACCAAAATAATTTTGAGATCTTGGCTTCTCGTACATATACTAAATCCCAATTTTATGGACTTGCTTGTTTGCTTTACCTATTTACCCCCATTTACCCCCCACCTTTCAAGGGAATAAGATATAAATATAATCTAATTCCAAATCTCGTTATAACACTTAGCTCTACCAAATTTTAATTCAATATCATTAACTGTTCCAGAGTAATCATACCCACAAGAAAAGTTACAGAACGCATTTTTTCTCAAACTTAAAATCTCGGCATTTCATGACATTCTAAGCCTATTTGATAAAAAAAATATTTATTAAATATTAAATGCTATTTTTATCGTTACTGGATTGCCACTTCACTAAAGTAGAAAATAATTTTTAACTTTGTAAATAGAAAACCATGGGGCGCTCACAAAACGTAAACGTAAATCAAAATGATTAGACGAAGTAATATTTTATAAGCGCCCAATGGTTTTCTATTTACAAAGTTAAAAATTATTTTCTACTTTTTAGTGTTTTAAAATAAAACCATTCTTTTTAAAAAGTTTTTTTTTTAATTTATTTATTTAACAGTTACACTGTTCTGAAGATTATTTATATCTGTGAAGTGACCAGTCATTACTTTATTTTCTTTGCCTGAATCACAACCAATAATTATTTAAAAATTGACCTAGCTTCTGGTATATGCCAATATCATCGTTTCTTTTTTCAACAAACTTAACAAACTTAGTCAACTCGTATATTAGTATATTGAGTTGTAGGGTTCTAACGTTATCTTTTAATATGCGTTGTTAACTGTTTATTATATTATAAAGTTCACTAAAGAACAAGTATACATCATAATTCATAATCAAAGTTAACAAAAACTGTAAACAAGACTGAACCTACGATTTTTTTTCTCAATAGATAAAAACAAGAGCAGTATTATTTTAATGAACAAGGTTAACAACATGAATATGATGTCTTAAATACTTTAATAATAATGAATCAAGAATTACGTTTTGTCATACTACTGGAATAATTGGCTAACATCTCTTGAATATAAATAACACAATTCGCTCTTTGTTGATAAAACTTGAATGAGATTAAATTCTCTATGAAAATAATAATCTAATTCCACATATATATCTTAAAGAGAAATAAATAAAGACATTTTCGAGAGAAAACGAGAATATTTTAAGTAATTATATATTTTTAAATAAATACAGAAAACTATACATACAATTATATAAATGAGAAAAATAAAACAGGTGGAACTTTGTTTTAATATCCATTGCTTCTTTTTTACTTGTAATAATTTACACAACTTCTATTTTAACATAACAGATAATACAATCCCCTTTATCCCTGAAGGCGTGAAGTGACCTTATGTGGTAGGGGGATATGCATTTGAAGACAAGAAACATACACCAAGTATACGAAAAAAATTAGTTATCAATTTAAATATGTAAAGTTTGAATGATCGTGGAGAACACCCTGTAGAATTAGATTCAACTTTGAGAGTCTTGGAAATTAGTATATGGTCTTGACTAGAAATTCAAAATGAAATGATCAAATGGGATACTATTGGGTGTTCCATTTAAAAAATCCTTCTATTAGTTTGCCATCTGTCTGAAACACTCTTAAGATTTTAAAATAATTTTAGAATATGCCACTCTTCATCTCCCATAATTTTTATCTGAGACATTTTGTCAAATTTCAAACGGTTGAGGAGATACTTACCGTCCACAAGCTACTGACTCACTCTGTATATGTGTATATATGTATTTTTATGCACCATATCCTCAAATTAACACTTTTATACAAAAATATACTTCTCAACAAAAATATAGCTAAAAATGAAGCGTTAATTATATTTTCTTCTTAAATATGGCAAATTGACCATTGTGCGTAGCCCCTGTCCTGAGTTTCTGTTCCGTGGAAGAAGACAAAGGCAACGAAGAAAATTTTTAGCCCAAGCTATTTATCCTTTATTTATAGTGTACCTACGCTTTTTTAATTAGATTAAAAACTATTAGACAGGCTTCATTACACGTTCCTTATCGAATGTCAAAAAGTCAACGTAATAAGATATTTGTTAAATGCTGTATTTATTGAAACAAATATATAAACATTTATATTTCCTTTAGTTTTAAAGCAAGAAAAATATGAATGTTGCACTAAAACAGAATTTTGTACCCCGAATAATAAAAGTATACTAGTCAGCCATCCTAAGTTGGCACTTAGCCGCGCAGAGAAAGAAGAAATATCGTCACTGTTGGACAGAGACAAACAAGCTTTTTAAGCTTCTTAAGCTAGCTAGCCAGCTAGCTTAAAAAATCTTTTTAAGCGTCTTAAGCTAGCTAGCTAAAAATTTCTGTCTGTCGGTCTGTAACTTTTTTTGTGCGCACGTTTACTCTGGAACCGTTTGAGATATTGACTTGAAATTTGGTACACATAAGTACTTTAACGAGATCTAGAACTAGATTATATTTTCATCTTGTTCCGTCGAAGAGTTGCGGGGTAAATTGGGATAAATTTGGGGTAAATAGGTAAATTAAGCAGGTAAGAGTCCATAAAATTGGTATTTAGTATATACAAGAGAAGCTAAGGTCTCAAAAAAATTTTGGCATTAGCCACCTCCATTACCACCCCCACCCCATTATTAAAGGGGATGAAAAAAATTGTGATTAGTGTGTGTACAAAAACCAGAAACCTCAAAATATTTTTTTACTTCAGCCACCCCCACCCCCCCCTATTACCCCACCCCACTACCGATGTGGGGTATCGTTTTATGAGTTTTTGGAGTAGAGGATTTCAAATATTATATTACATAAACAATTATTTCCACATACAAAATTTTTTCGTTGTGAGTGACTTGGATAGAAAATCTGAATGTGGAAGTAGTGATTCCTTGGGCAGCGGTTTTTTTACTTACATAGATACAGGTGAACCTAATAAAAAAAAGCAATAAATTCAACATGACTGCCATATTTTTTTTACTATTTATTTTTCATTTTAACAGTCCTCTTGAGTATTTTTCATAAAATCCATAGATACTAAAATATCCAGACAGACCTCCATTGGGAGCAAATGAGACTTTTGTCAGGTTAAAAATGACATCTAAATAATCTAAATATTCCCGCTGAAACCAGCTTGTTACTAACTTCTTCTACCTCGTCCCCCTATATCCAGCCAGATTTACTAAACTAATGATGAAATATAAAGAAAATCGGTTTAGTAGAAGTCGCCCACGAACTCGACAATGAAACCGCTTTATATTTTAAATAATAATAATAATAATAATAATAATAATCCTTTATTATTCATAAGACCATACAAATGGCGTGGGACAAGTCAAAGTGAAAATGCGGTTAAAACAAAAGTACAGAATACAATGTTTAAAATATAGATATAAATATAGACATAAGAAAATACAAGATAAAATGAACATAAATCACATTTGTATATAATAATAAAATAATAAAAAACACAATAAACAACATAGCTGTTTTGTCAATAAGTATAAAAAGTTAATTATATGGGCTATTCATTTAAAAAATTATGAACAGAGTAATAAGATTTCTCATGTAGCATATTTATTAGCTTGATTTTAAATTCATTCATATTGTTGCTCTTTATTTCTAGTGATAACTTATTGTATAATTTAATTCCCATATATAATGGGTTGTGTTCATATGTGGTCGAATTATGACGTGGTATCACTAAGTTGTTACTACCTCGAGTGTCATATTCATGGTTGAAGTTGTTAGTGGAAAACATATTAATATTGCTTTTAACATAGATTAGTGTTTTGAGTATATATACACTGGCTAGTAAAATATTAAATGTTTTAAATAGATCTCTGCAAGAAGTCCGTCGTGAAACATTGGCTATATTTCTTACTGCAATTTTTTGTAGCTTAAATATTCTCTCTGCATTGCGCGACATTCCCCAGAATATGATGCCATATGACATCCGTGAATAAAAGTGAGCATAATAATATGATATAGCAGTTACGTTATTAGAGACGTGTTGTAACCTATATAACGCATAACAAACCGGTGTCAATTTTTTGGATAGATAGTCTGTATGTGGTTCCCAGTTCAAAGCATTATCTATAATCACACCCAGAAATTTTGTAGAAGTCATTTGCACAATAGATTTCTTATTAATTTTTATCAAGCTACTTTGAGATATATTAGCAATTCTAGGAGTAAAGTTAATGAATCCAGTTTTCGAAACATTTAAGAATAATCTGTTTTCATGGAACCATGTAGTAAAGCATTTTAAATTGTTGTGAATGTCTTGTATTGTATCCTCTACTGAATCGTAGCAGCTTAGAAAAGAAGTGTCATCGGCAAACATTATTAAATTATCATTAGGTGTGCATTGTGGCAAGTCATTGATATAAAATAGAAACAGCAGGGGGCCCAATACAGACCCTTGTGGGACACCGATCAATACTTCTTCTGTTTCAGATTTTACTCCATTAACCTCGACAACTTGTGTTCTATTCGAAAGGTATGATTTTAACCAATCATGAATTTTACCTCTTAAACCATAAGTTTCTAATTTATTAAGCAGCAAGTTGTGATTTATTAAGTCGAATGCTTTGCTAAGATCCATGAAAAGTCCGATACATCGTTTATTATTATTTAAGTTTTCATGTAATTTATTTAAAAATGTACATATAGATAAATTAATTATTTTTGTTATGCCCAAATACTAGGTTTCTTGATTGCTAAAAGTTAATAGATGTATAAACAATGCAAATTGTCGCTAGCAAATTTATTTTATTGCGAAATGCTCACAAACTGTGAATCCGCATAGGATTTATTTAAAGTGGTTATTTTAACAAACATTTTCGCTATTATTTGTTTATAAATATAACATGAAATATTTTAATCATAATCGAAATGGGAACAATATGTTTCCAATACGTATTAATTATTGAAAATAATTTTATTTTATAAATTAACAGAATGCTAATAATGTTAAAAAATATGTTTATGTTGAAAATACCGTTTAAAAGGCATTCGGTATAAGAGATAAAACTATTTGCAGTGTGCATATATTAGAGAACAAAATAAAACTTCTTTTGCACTTTATGGAACATTTTTGCACATAATACAGTCTGTAGAGCAAAAAAAATAGTTGCGAATAATTCCTACAAGGAATTTTTTTTTGCATTGTGTTAGTTCTTCCCTAAAAATAGGTATTTTATACAATAGTTTGGGAAATTTTATCAACTGTAATAATATTGATGCTATTATCAATATTGCAGTTTATAAAATTTTATAAAACTTTTGTAAAAAATACCTAATTACCTACTACGTAGGGGCAGCGGGGACAGAGGTAATTATAAAAATCTGCAGTGAAGCACAAATTTTCTTCATTCTGATGGCTGTAAATCGTAAAATATTAATGACAGAAAAACAGTTTAAATAAAAGTTGTAGCTTTTTCATTTTCTACCATATCGATAATAACTAACAGGAAAGGAGGTAATTGAGAAAAACGTATTTTGAAAGCCATTTTTTCAACATGCCGGCCGTAGCGACAACGATATTTTTGTGAAAAACATTAATTAATAACCCCCCCCCCCCCTCCCCTATATTATACAAACAAATAATTCCTTATGGAAATTATTCATGGGTCAAATGACAGATTGTGCCAAGAGTGCACATATAGACGTGAAAATATATTGCACAATATACAGGCTGTTCCGTTGATAATCGTCCAAAAACGTTCAAAAAGTGATGCAGGACTCCAGAAGCAATACTATTAACCATTAACCATTACATATGGAGTCCGATTTTGAACGGTTTAGTATTTACGATTTTTTTTAAATGTTCCAAGCGTTACTACCTTAGATTAAAGGTTTTATCCCTGTGAAGAGAAGAACTGTTGCAGCGAAGTGATTTATTGGTTATTGTTGAATAGTGCTCTGACCCAACTAAATACATTCAATTACGATCAAAGAAAGAACAATTTTTTCTGCAGAGGGACATACATAAAATGTGCTCTGCCGTTTCTTCCTCTAAACACAAATGAGATTTAACGTTTGCCGCTAGCCCAAGTCTGTGTAGATGCTGATTTAATCTGCATTGTCCAGTCTACGGGCCAGATAGAGTTCTTAGGTGTAACATGTTTAGCTCTAACAATTTTTTAGTTTTTGATTTCAATGGATGTGTGGTAAACTCCTGAAATATCCTGCCAGTACTGGGGTATGTTTCTCGGCAAGATAGTTGTATTGGCAATGCTTGAAGATAAAGTAATTCCAATACATCAAGCTGTGTACGTCATCCTTTGTGATATTCTGACGTCATCATGTACCAACTCAAAGTTATATCAGCGTGCAAATTCCGTATGCATATACGGAATATTTAAGTTGGTATTGCGATACAACTATGTTTACATGGTATATTGCCACGTGTTGCTTGGAATAACTCGACATCGTATTGTCATTTTATTGTACATTTAATCAATGTTGTTTTAGCTTATTGGTTTAATTAATCAAAGTTTAATAATTGGGTAAAGTTTAGTAAGTGTGTTTTCTAATAATAACATTATTGTGAATAGTATAATTAAAGATTGTATGTAATAACTTTGACTTCATGTATACAAAGTAAAACTGTGACGTCAGTTTAAGAGTGGAGTGCACCGCTTGATATATTGGAACTACTTTGTGCGTCTTCTCAGGAGAGTCGGTTATCTCATTGCCTTCCATACCAGAATCACCAGGTATCCAGTCCTGAGTCAACACGTTATTTATACCTAATCGGGTTAGAGCCTTCTGGCAGTTCCAAGCCGCCGTTCTTGGAATTACAACATTAGGATCGAAGAGCTTTAAGAGCTGCTTGGCAGTCTAAGATTTTTATTGATCTGTGACTGAAATTTGTCTGTTTCAACCTCTGTACACATAGTTCAGTACTATAGATTTCAGCCTGAAAGATAATCGCATTACGACCCATGCTAGAAGTTATTCTTACCTTTGATTTGCGACTCCATGTATACTCTGGCTTCAGTTCCTTCACTTGTTTTGGAGCCATCTGTAAACCAACATATGCTCTTTGTAGGTAGGTCCTATTCCGAAGTATCTCAGTTTTTAATTTTTGTATGTATACCTTCACCTCTGATATTAGTATGGCAGGTTAGCAGTTCGGTGCCAATCAATTTCTGACAGAATAATTGTCTTCAAAAAGCCTTTCGTAGTATTGGTGCCTGACTCTAATATTCTAATTCATGTCAGTTTTAATTGGCTACGTTTTTGGTTTTAATTTATGTGTAACCTTTTGTAATCCTTACCGTTGAAAATGGGTTTTACTATTATGTCATCTCATGACATAATAGTAAAACCCTTTTCAAACGGTAAGGATGCATGATAGTTGTTAGGTGTTTTACCCATGTCTTGTGAATAAGAATTTTGACCTCTTTGATGTAGTGTCTGAATTCTTCTCGACAGTTTATTGCTTTCTGATTCCAAATTAATGTTGACACCTATAATTTTTATAGTGAAGTAAATCTAAGATTTTTTGTTTTTTACTATACAATCGGAGGTATTTAAGGAAAACGGCTAAAAAAACAATTTTGGATATTCTTTTGTTCAAACAAATGCCTTCTGGGTGTGTGTGTGTGATGTCTTCTTGTGTGTTCGCGTTACTACTTCTCTAGTGCAGGTAGTAGGAACAGAGAACTGCTTGCAGTGTGTATACATTAGAAAAAATGCTAAAAAGCTCTTTTGCATTAATAAGAAATTGCAGAGTGCACGCACTAAGAAACAAAGCAAAACTGCTGGTTTGTACTTCGTATAAAATTTTTCGAGGCCGGAACGCACTACCTAAATGAAGCCAATTAGTTTTTAGGAGCCTTTCGAAAAATATTCAGTGAACTCTTTTACAAAAAATAAAAAATGTTGCAGTCACGGTATTAGTGCATTCACGCAAGCATGTTTCAGTAAGAAGCAGCTGAGTAAACTAGTGCCATCTAAAAGTAGTATTACCCACTGTTATATTATTAGAAGCCGAATCTGAATAGATGAGAAACCCAAAATCAGTAACTTAAGGGATTTCGTCAGATTAAATCAGTATATTTGATGGGACACAATAAGTACATAATCCGTCTGTCTTGATTGCAACAAATCCATAGATAGAAACGAGCCACCAATGGTAAGCACTTTACAATTTGCAGGCTACAATTCTCATCGGTGCAAGACAAGTAATGTCTTCCATTAGAATTTCCTGTTGTGTATGTAAGTGTATTTTGCGTTTTAGTATATTACGGCAGACATATGCCAGCAAGAATTATATAAAGCAGGTTAAATTACAGTCCATAATTTAGCCTGTATCAATATTGTGTGTAATGTATTAGTCTAGTAAGTAGCTCTTTGTGATGTCATTTGAAATGTAACCGAGAATGTACTGAAAGAATCATTCTTATTTTTTTGATTTGGAAAAGATCCAAGAGCAAGTTAGAAAACTGCAAATATATACAGACAAATGATAGTTATACCTGATAAATATATAAACATATTATAGATTGTAGATTTGAAAAAAGGAGCTGGTTGATAGGCCTTGACCACCGCTATCCCTGTGGATCCATTGTGGCACTCCGAATCTAATTTTACTTAGAGTTCCTTATTCAGTTTTGTATTTTGTATCAGACTCTATAGCCTTAATAAGGGCTCCTTGGTATAGCTATCTGCCATTGGTCATAAACATATACGATGATCTGTATCTAACTACCTGCTCGAAAAAAAAAATCTTTGTACTTTATTCATTTACTTAGCGTCGGCCTATTAGTAAGATCAATCATCGGCGTACGACGCCAGGAGACGAGCTATCTTCAACCTGGAAACTTTGTCGAACCTCTTCTCGCAAGAAGAGTAAAGATTTTTTACTTGCCTAACATCTAATAGACAAGGGATCGACTACTTTATCTTCCCTCCGGAGCACGGTATATCCACTATGCAATTCTTGCCTTAAATTGCATATCTTCCGCGTATACGCTAATATACAAGCCGCTAGAAGATATAACAAAATCGCGGTGTTTCCTGGATGATCACTCATCTAAGTAGTCACTACGATGAACGTTCCTTAACCAGGTGTATCGAAATACGTAGATAGTCAAGCTCCACGCTAATAACAATATCTAACGTTTATCGAAGACCGCAGCAACTACTAGTGGTTCAATACAATAACCAGTATTTAATGGCCGGTTTTAAACAATTATATTTAACATTTAGAGAAAGCAGCATAAAAATTGGTGTGGGCAATAGGACAAAATTCATGATCAGTCAGTTCAAAGAACAAAGTAGGTTCATCATGTGGTGATTACCGAGTCTTTGAAGTGGCCTGATCTAAAGATTTATATCTAACATTTACAGAAAGCATTATAACGTTAATGTGACCAATAGAAAAAAATTCATGGTCGGTCAGTTCGAACGACAAAGCAACTCCATCACGTGGTGTTGATGTGGCGAGTCTTGCAAGTACCCACGAGGAGGCAGACATTAAGATCATACTAAACATCACTTACTTAGCACAGATAAGAATCAAAGATATTTGTGTTTCTAGTGATGTGTTGCTAGTTTCAATTCTAAAGCGATATCCTCACCTTACATTAAAGTTTGAACATTAGACCATAATATGAGTAGGTTTATTCAACTGACTTCAATTTATAAAGCACAGAATCGCTGAAGGCATTCTCTGGAACAAATACGACACGAGATAGTGTAGTGCTAAGACTTTCAGTTCTGTATATGACTAGCTATTCAAAGTTTTAACCAGGGGACTACACAAAGGGTGGCGAACTAGAATAATGTATGGATTACAAGATGCTTGCCAAAACGTTGTGAAGAAGAAGATAACAACATGAAACACTTACAATACATACACAATTTATAAACACCGATACATTACTGAGCAATTAATTAAATACACCTCTATCACCATCGGTGAAAGACACTGGATTTAGCAGTGACTACTGAAGTCGACGACTCACTTTATCGATTATGGTATTGCGTCGATATGACTTAAGAAGAAAATGCTGCCAAATACGTTGTAACCAAAATGGATCGGTTTTTTCTTTCTTTGCAAGTAAATTAATAACTAACACCCAAAATAGGTCAGAGAATTTGCAAACCCCTTAAAACGGCAAGGTCAAGAATGTGTCGGAAGGTTACTATTTATAATTATCTATTATTATTGAATCTGTGTTTTAGAGATAATATTTGTTTGTATTATGAAATTTTAATATTTTTGGTCAATAGTTATTTTATATCGTCATTAGTCCATTTGCTGAGTATGCTTCCGTATGTCATTCATGTACCAGAGAATCAACCATTTGGAACCTTTTGGTAATTGTTTAGTGATTGAATAAAAGTTAGGCGAAATAATCAACGCCATCTTTGATTTCACCATTTACATATGTTTTAGAATACTGAATACGTTAAAGACATCAAAGAACGTTTAAAAAAAAATTAAACAACACCGATCACTGAAACCACATTATGTCATATAGTTATGAGTGAATATAACATCATTCTGCTAATAGGCCGGGAGCCCGTGTATAAAATGACTGACTATTCTTCGAACTTTGACAACATGTAAAATGGATTGTTCTTATATAAGTTAGCAATTAATGGACCGTCAACTGGTTGGATGGCGGTGGCCGTAAAAGGGTTGAAAAGAAAAATTATCCGGCGAATGGTGAAATTCATATGAGGGGAAGACTATGTTATATAATGAAAGTAGACCTAGTCCGCCTGACAAGGGGCAGAGGATTTAGTGTCACCTGATCGATCAAACAGGTCCAAAACAATTTAAATTATTCGGCGAACTTTAAAATTCGGGTGTAAGATAGTATTTATACTGAAATTCACGAGAAACATAGTCAGCTGCAAGTATGTGGGTGGAAAAGTCGTCAGCTGGTACAGTAAAAGTGCTGAGTGTTGACTCGCCTGAGAGACAGCTGGCACCACCTTTCTTGCGTCAGCTGACGACTTTTCCACCCACGTACTTGCAGCTGACTGTATTTATGGTTAATCTTAGTATGAATATTACCATATACCCGAATTTCAAGGTTCGCCATAAAGATTTAATTAGTAATATCGATATTGATAACTTAATGTTAGAAAGTGTGCGTGCGGCATTAATTAGAGTTTTTTTAGATGCGAGTGACAAAGAGGAAAATGATGTTTCACCCACTGAGCATCAGGAAAGTGATGAGTCGGATGAAGATGAGAATAAGGAAGATCTGTTATCGGAAACCGAATAAATTCTTTTTTTTTTTTTCACTAAACTAAATAATTCTTCTGAGCAGATTATTCTGTATAATGTTGAAGTGTACGAATGTATTAATTTGTATTTTCATAAAATAATATATATTAATAATAGATTGAATATTTAATCAAATTAAAAGAAAATTCGGGAATACCGCACGCACGCTTTCAAATATTCAGTTATAAATATCGATATTACTAATTACATTCCAACCCAGTGTGGATGTAGCAGGCCCAGCTGTATAATCCTTGGGAGTGGCAGAAATGCCTACCGCCCGCTAGTAAATCAATCAATCAATATCGATATTACTAATTACATCTTTATAACGAACTTTGAAATTCGGGTATATGATAATATTCATACTAAGATTAACGACAAACACAGTCAGCTGCAAGTATGTGGGTGGAAATGTCGTCAGCTGACGCAAGAAAGGTGGTGCAAGCTGCCTCTCAGGCGAGTCAACACTCAGCACTTTTATTGCACCAGCTGACGACTTTTCCATCCACATACTGGCAGCTGACTATGTTTTTCGTGAATCTCAGTATAAATACCATCATCCACCCGAATTTTAAAGTTCTAAGAATAATTTTAATTTTTTTGGACCTGTTTGATCGATCAGCTGACACTAAATCCACCGCCCTCCGTCCAGCTGACTATGTTCTACTTTCATTATATAACATAATCTTCCCCTCATATAAGTTTCAGCATTCGCCGAATAATTATTTTTTTCAATTTTTTTTACGTGTTTTCAACCCTTTGACAGCCACCCCCACCGCTGCCCAATCAACTGACGGTTCATTCATTGCTTACTTATATAAGAACAATCCATTTACATATTATCAAAGTTCGCCGGATAGTCAGTCATTTTACACACGGCTTATAACATTTGTTATTTTTTTACATACGACACCTATTCCTGTACGGAATTATTTAATACATATATGGAATATTTCAATAATATGCACGAAAACAGGAGACCAAATACAGAACTTTGGGAAACTTCACTAAGCACATCTCATTTCGTATGTTCCAGTCTCAGCTTTCACTTTAAATGTCCAATCACTTAAGAACTTTATCTAGATTAACTAAAACAGTGATGTGCGAACGCTTAAATGATAATGAATAATCTACCGGCACTGTACCAAATGCCTTACAAAAGTTAAAGTACCTACATCACATCAACACTCAACGCTATCTAACATTTTAGTCTAGTCTAATGAACAGGATGGGAGTTTAGCTTAAACAGATAGGCTTCCATGTTATTCAGGTAACATTATACAATTTGAAAATTTTTAAAATTAGGAATTATGTTATTTTATAATTATGATTAATTATTATTTGAAGACCTAAGTGGATAAAGGTGTTATGTCGCATTTTTAAAAAAAATTGCTTTATGCAATTTTTGAACACCCCTGATATAGATTTAACACCCAATAAACAGTGAATTCTAAATTTGTAATATTTTATAGAAACTTTTTAATTATAAAGGCGCCATGTCATACATACAACCAGTAATTTTAGTGGATGTACACAGTTTTTGATAGAAAAATCTAGTTTCATCATAAGAGCTTGATATTGTTCTTTAATATTAGTGTAAACAAAAGAACATAACCCAAAATTATCTATTTTATTCATTTGAATCGAAGACAAAATAAGTAAGTTCCAACTCAAATCCGTTTTGTTTAATTTACTCAAAACTTTAAAAGTGTGACATAACACCTTTATCCACTTAGGTCTTCATTTAGTACCAATATTTATATATTTTGTTATAATTAGAATACTATTAATACTACTTTCATTTTTAGTGTTCAGCTGCATTTGCAGTAAGTAACTGCCTCATAAACTTAATGTTAGTGACAAAAAAAGGCATCTCTTTTTTTCTTGTGTTAAAATTTTAGATGTGAAATTGCAAAATGACTCACGCAATCAAGTTTTATCCAAAACTTAAACTGTTAGTTACATTCAGTATGTTTAGTTACATTTTCGTGTAAAGTAAGCTGTTTTTGTATGTATCTTGAATGTAAATAAATTATTATTTTGCACAAATCAAATGCCTTTATTAGTGATTATTTCACTCATTAACGTGATAGCCAATGAAAACCTGTTTTTTGACAACATTGCATCAATCAAATGTTACCGCTCCGATGAAGAAGGTAGGACAAGGGGTTTGTACTGTCGTGTGCAAAAAAATGGGACAAGTCTTATAACGTATGTTTGCTAAAATCTAGTTGTGTATATCTAACTTTAATTTTTGTAATAGCTGAAATGTGGATAGGTGTATCTGTAATAAATACAATACAGTAAAGGCACGTAAAAATTGCGAGCGATTCAGCGGCTATGTGTGGTGTCTGTGTATGCGTTCATAATTATATATTTTCCCTCCAGACTCACTATTTATCCTCTAAGTCATTAAGAAAAATGTTAAAAATGTGTAATCAGAAAGAGAAAAAAGCTTTATTTTACTTGTTAGAACTGCTAAGAATTTTTAGAGGTTCCGTAGTATGCATTTAACCGTGCGCTTGGCCGCGCAGAGTGACAAAGTTACTTCACTATTTTTTTTCCGGGAAAACCGTGGCTTTAGCGATAAATTTTATTAGAACATTTTTTGTTCAGAAACACGTGGTCTACCCACCTATATTTTTGTTTTTTTAGCCTGACTTAATTTAAAAATTTTGAAAAAATTGATAAAAAAAAATTTATTTTCACTTTTTTTTATGTTCTGTATCCGAGTGGAATGTAAACTTTTCAGGATATTATTCTATACACTTTCACGAACTCATTAAAAAAAATGATTCAGTTTGCAACTTTTTGTGGGTTTCACTATAAAATGATCTCTGTCGTCTGGGCTAAAAGTATGTTCTCCATGTTTACCCGGCTACGCCTTTCATGCTAATCAAAAAATGTACAAATTTTTAGATCAACGTGATAGATGTTAAGTTTAGCGACACCTCTCAAAGTGGTCTCGGGAATGGCCTCCAAGTACGTCATTTTGAAGGTGTTCACCCTTTTATATTTTTCTACGTTTTTTTTTAATATGTTGTTCGTAAATGCACAAGGAACTTAGTGAGAAAATAAATTCTTTTGAAATTACTTCCAGGTTCACCTCAATTTTTGCGTAGATTTATTAGACTAGTAATTATACTAGCTTGTGCTGTTTTTTATGCCCCTGGCGTTTCAATTTAGTTAAAATATCAGGTTTAGAAATAAAGGTTTCTATATTTATTACAAATGTTCAACAGACAGGAAAAGATATTTCCCCCAGTTTAAATACACATGTTCGATTCGTAAAATGAGTATAATAATGATAATTCCAAACGTAATGCGCTCACTGTCAGTTACAAACAAGTTTCTTTACATATGATGCAGAACCCCTTATATAAATTCCGTTGTAGATCAAAGCCTAGAGGATTTTTACAAAGGAATTTTTAATCGATCTCCGCTGTACATGTTTCATCTGAGCTTTTAAAGCAAATTATTTTTTGTATTACGCATTAAACTGTTTATTATTATATAGACATCACGAATATAATTTACAGGTTAAGAAATTAAATAAAGTAATTACTTATAGTGCTATTAAATTGAGTTTTAATATAATAAATTATTATAAGGAACGGTATCTTACACAATATTAGATAAGCCGCTGCCTAAGGAATCACTACTTCCACATCCAGATTTTAGGTGAAGGTAATAGTGTGGATGTCTGATGCCAAAAATTTTTTTAAGACCTTGGTTTCTCGTACATACACTAAATCCCACTTTTATGGACTGTCACTGAGTCTCACTTGCTTACAAGTAGCTAGCAAGCAAGGAAGTTTCCATAAAGTTGGGATTTAGGGTATGTGCGAGAAACTAATGGACCAGGAGCCCGCCGACTAATAATTGGGTGTCATAGGTTTACTCCCAAAACGTATAAATTGTTGTTCATTTGGGGCAGTAGAGCACAAAAATGTCCATGCCAACCTATACCTTTTTTTCGGTATAGGGTCTCATCCCTCGAGGGTTTCCGTTTAAAAGACTGGGATTGTGTAAATTGGGCGTCTCAGAACCCCACAAGTTTGAAATCTCAATACACCGGCACCGGTCACATTACGGAAGCTCGAGTGAGATTTTTTATGAAATCATTTCAGGAATCTTTAGGCATAAAATTCATTACTGTTAGGTAAATAAGTAAAATTCCGTCAGAGAGAAAGAACAATTTTTATTAGAGAGAGAAAGACCATTTTTTTATTAGAGAGAGAGCGTCGTTAATAATCTACGGTAGTGCAGCCTTGGCCTATTACTTATTCTATCAAGTTTTATCTTATCTCAAACCCGCTTGGTAGTGGAAGAACAAGGGAGAACTCGACTGGCGCCCTTAATAAATAAATGCGTGTCGCGTCACTCAGACGCAGGGTAATACGTTTTTCTACATGTACACGAACCAAAGGCCTCATTTTTTTTTAACTATCGATGTGTCATCATTTTATGGATTTTTGGGTTTGACGATTTCAAATGTTGTGAATTATTTCTACATAGTGGAGTGTAAATATAAAACATTAAATTTGTTTTTGTTGTAAGTGACTTGGATAGGAAATCTGGATGTGGAAGTGGTGATCCCTTATGCAGCGGTATTTATTATTCTTTTTTTTTTAATGAGACGACACTCTTTTCAGCATCATGTAAGGTTTTATATCTTGACCTTGAATTCATTATGTTGCCCAAATACTTGTATGTCCATGCCCAATTTTGTTTTCTAATATTTTTAACCTTCAATTGGTCGATAGCAGATTCAACTGAATGTACATACTTTTCATAAACCGATACATGAAACGAGGGAGGCAGATATACTGAGCATATTACAAAATACGTATTGCCAATTAGGAACTTAATCCACACTTCTTCAATAGATCGTCCAATTGAAACGGAATGTGATGCAATATCTTTTTATATTGCAATTAATATGCCACCTCCTCTCTTTTTACTACTTGTCAAAGGAGACCGATCAGCAGGGTTGGAAAAAAACAGTTTTTTTTCATTTTAAACAAAAAAACAGTTTTTTTACGTAGACCTTTTACATTTTGGAAATAAATTGAAAACTCATTAGTTATTTCTCTTGATCTCGTCTTTGCAGACCTGCTATATCCTGTCGAAAATTTGCCAGAATACCGGGGTTTTCGTGGAAGAAATTCCTTTAATAATGGAAATAACAAAATAGCGGATGTAGGACGTATCTCTTCGGATTTTTTGCTGTAGCTGGGTTCTTAAAATAATATAATCACCTGTTACCTGTGTTTGAAAGAAAATTCAAATAGCAGTCTTGCCATATATATGAAAAATCGATAAATGCCATAATACAAATAAATCATGCAGAATATCATTTTACCGGTTTTGCCAAAGAGGCACTAAATTTTTGTAAATATAATTCAAAAATACCTAATCCTTTTATTTTTGTAATTTAAGTGATTGACTGATTTCTATTGTTTCAGGTGGGTTGATCTTCCTAAATAGTGTCAAATTTACTGCATATGATTTAAATTTTGCATAAAGTGGAAAAAATGCAAAATGACAGAAAAATTAATAGGTGCGTATATTATATTCTGCGGATCGAAGTAAAACTTCAGGCCGCATCTTGCTTATTTTAACAATAAAATAATAAGTAGAAAGATTGTGTTCCTCCAGATTGTAACTTACACGGGCAAAAGGATGTTGAATAGTGGGTAATTGCAGTTTATCCGCTTCTCATTTTTTTTTTAATATGATAAATATTTATGGATGCTCATATGCAGTTTTTATAGAATAATGCACAAAACTTTCGTAATGTTCTGTAGAAGTAACAACTAACCGTTTTTAATTGTAAAATACCATTAGTTTCGATTACACATTTGCCTTTTATTGTTTTTGATCATGCAGAGAAATCGTATGAATCGGAATGAAATGCGAAGGGCCGTGGATGGGTTTGCCGGAAAATGGCAAGTAGCGCAAGCTTTGAATACATCCCAGAGTGTGATTTCGTGTTTATGGGCGATATCGTGAACATGTAAATGTAAGTGAACTTCATTTCGGCCATCGAGAACAACTCCAGAATAGATTAATGGTCAAACTAGTAAAAATATGTAACAAAAAAATAATAATAATAAGAAGGTGTAGATCAATAAGATTTTCAAACTTTGTTTTGCACTTTTTCAATTTAACGTATCTAGTCGAATAAAACTAAACATAAAAAATGCGACTTCAACAATTGTTTGAGAGGGGTCAATTTTTTTGTGGAAATGCAATCTGTATGTTATCAGGGGGTTACAGTAAAGTTTTGTCCAATCTGGGAAGAAAGCGTTTTTTGGAAATTAAGTTTTAATTTTGAAAAACAGACCAAAGAAAAATCAAAATGTTTGTAAATGAATTATTATTAAAACTTCATCCAAATCCGATCTGCTATTTTGTTTTTTTGCAAGAAAATAAAAACCAAGAAAATTTCTAATTTTCATAAACCGAAATTACTAAAAAATAATTAATATTTTTTAATGAAATGAAGGTCTTGTAGATGTAAACTATTATCGCAAATTGCAAATAAAAATATAAATTTTTTTCCTTATGAAACGAGATTTTTGAAAAAAAATTGAAGCGTCATAAAATACTGCGATTTTGTCACACTTTTCTCTTAAATTGTAACCTTTTGAACGTTCTTTACAATGGCGATGAAAATATATATTATTCTAAAGTTACATTTCGTCCATTTTTGTAAAACGTATTCTTTTGTCGCAAAAACTTATCCAGCTAAATACTTTTATCATCCGTTAAAAGTGCTTCAAAAAACGAAAATTAAAAAAATAGACCCTTCTACATTAATTAAAAGCTGGGATATAAGCTTAAAAAAAAACTAAGAAACAAACTTATACGGTAAGGACTTGACCGCGGATTTCCGCATCCTCACTTTAACCACTGGGCCGTAAAACATTTGCGGTTTTTAGTGAATTATGGCAGATAAAGCAAAGGACCCTGCACATATCTTATGAAAATTGGTCCCCGGTTAAATTGGCTGAATTTTTAATATGTTGTAGATTTCTACTTTCTGATCAAAAGCTCGCATGGGCCCAACTCGATCCTACATCTAGTTTCCGAGATACAGCTCAAGAAATGCATTTAAAAAAATTTCCGAATTCAAGATTTGTTTTCATATATTTTATATTGTGATACGTTCTATTTATCCTTTGTAATATTTTGTACTAAATATTTGTTCTTTTAATATAAAGAGTGTAGAAAAAATCGGCAGCTACTGGAAGCGGCTGGAACCTCCCCACACGGTGGATCCCTGTCAGCTGTATTTGGATATTACATCAGAAATCAGAGCACTGAGCAAACGCATAAATTACACGTGACTTTGGAGCCATTTATTTCATGAACAAATATCGAACGAACTGAAGTGGACTACAAGCAATCTGTTAAAACATAACCTCTCATGTTTGTTTATGTTGCATGTTAATCAATTGCCGGATATTGTAAGGGTATTAACAGATAACGTTTCGAAGATTTTGTAGAACATTGGATAGGGAAAAAAAATAATAACACAGAATTTAGCCCAAATGACACTCTATCCTCAACAAGTCAATAATATTATGGACAGTTCAAGCAGACTACGTCTGCGTCAAATTAAAATCTTCCTGCTCCATCAAAAAGGTCCGAGCAAGTCGAGCTTCGTCCGAGTTCTTTATTTTGTAATATTCGAACGTTTAAGATTTAGCTCAGTTAGCTCGATTTGCATTAAATGAACGATTGTGACGCGTCCCATCAATCAGACGTAATATCCGAACAGGGCTATAAACCCAACTAAATTAAGCTTTGACATTGTCAAAAATATTTGGGTTGGTAACCTTTACGAATGTTGATTTTTAGGTTATGAAATATATTTAGGGACATAACATGTTTAAGTTTTTCAAGTTTATTCTCATTTTTAGCTTGGAGCAAATATTTAAAAATTCATGTAAATAATTTTTCAATATAGACCATTTTAGGATAACGTCACGATAAGTCGGCCATATTGCCTGAGGTACATCCAAACTTTTTATTCCATTGTAAACAAAGAAGTAATCTCAGTTTTAAACGTGAAATAAAAATAAAATGCCATCCTTTTGTGCGATAAGGTGCGATTGTGAGATAAGGTTTATTTTGAATTTAAAAAAAGCTTAGAAGAAAGGTAAAGAAATCACTTTCTGGTAGAGTCTATTGAATACTACATATACGCGTAATATAACATACTTATCACTGAAATCTAGCACTTAGTTATTTAAATGTAAACTTGCCTTGCCCATAACAATGAATACATTTGAGTTTATCTTTCTTGCACAATAGCAGCCTCATAATATTTATATGCTTGTAAAGATTTGTATGCCTTTAACTGTTGGCCTGTGTAGAAGCCGTGAGTCAACACTAAGTAATTTACCATATTAATTACGGATACACAAGGTAAAATAGACAAATCTGCAGAAAGGTCTCCAGTCTCCACTCCAATGGTGTATAGGTCAATATTGTCTATTATTTTGATTTTCTCATCATAGCGACACTTTACATCACCCATGAGGGTTGAATAATATTCACTACATGACATTATTACGAAAACACACACAGTTTCTCAAGAAAAACTAGAACTAGAAATATATAAAACCACGCAAACTGCGTTTGATTGTCGTACCTCAAGCAAAATGTCAAAATTGTCAAATACACAACTAAAATGATTGATTAATCAAAATAGATTGCTAATTACAGGTTAGATTTCCAACCTATAAGACGAGTCCTATTTTATTAGGACAAAGTACTTAGAACTTCATAAACATTACACTGTACTAGATTTTAGTTGAAAGTACGGGAACCAGGCAGAAATTTTAATAATAGCTACGTAATATTCTTAAATCTTAAGAAATATATATTTTTGAGGTTAGCTGTGACGTCACGTACCATAACCTATAAATCAACATTCACAAAGGTTACCAACCCAAATATTTTTGACAGATGGCAGTATACAGTTTCCCCAAACAATAATACCAATAATATTTTTTGGATGCTGCCATGTGTGCACATATAACGAATTCTTTTTAATTTTTTTAACGGAAACCAAATCGAAAGGGTGCAAGTGTGATATATCGTTGAAATTGGAATTTTTACTGCTTTTCAATGGTTCGATTACAAATTGTAAATAATCATAAAATAAACAACTTGTTGTGCCAAAACGGCACTAAACCTAATCCGATCTCAACCAAAACCTTTTCAGATCTTCTGGAGCACTAAAGAAACTCTCATGCAAAGTTTCATCCAAATCCGTTAATAGCTTCGCCGCTATTGTGCTAACATACATACACACACACACACACACACAGACATTTTTCAAAGACCACTTTTTTGGGTTCCCGGGACCTCAAAACGTAAAGATTTGATGTTTCTCAATTTTCGATTTTGGACTAATTCTAGTGACCTCCCACAATTTTATTGTGGGAAGGTTAAAAAGTTTGACTTCTAATACCACATCAATAAATTAAAATATCGAGAAGATACAGAATTTTACAAGAATTTATAGCCGTATCTCGGAAACTAGATGTAGAATCGAGTTGGGCCAATGAAAGCTTTTGATCAGGAAGTCGAAATCTACAACGTAATTAAAAATTCAGCCAATTTACCCGGAGGCCAATTTACACAAGATTGTGCGGGGTCCTTGTTGAACGATCAGATCTTCGTTAATACATGAGTGGGAAGGCCGTATGATATCGATATCTAAAAAGCAAGACTGGCATTTTAACCTTATCATAAAATGCATACACCAAGTCGAAAATGTGATCCAGTGAGGACGTACGAAAAATGGCATTGATGTTTCGCGAAACGCGTTTGACTTTGACTATGTACTCTAGATGAGTAAGTAGAATGCATGGAAATCATATCTGCACATTCGCCTAGTACTTCTAAACCTCGCTAACGGGAATGGGAGAAACTGTCGTGCCAGTCGCGATTTTGACGAACGAGCACGCGGATACCTATGTAGTTGTCGGTATATTTACGATTAAAATTTAATTTATTTATTCACCAAGGTTCTCACATATTAAGAAATAAGCAGTACAAATTTCAGTTCAAAATATATATAGAAAATTATATATTATATATTATAGAAAAAAATGCATGAAACCCAATATGGTCTATTTTTTTAATTGTTAATTTTTTGAAGCACTTTTAACAGATGATAAAAGCATTTAGCTAAAATACGTTTCTTTGATAAAAAAAAATGCATTACAAAAAAATGCATTTTATAAAAATGCACGAAATGTACCTTTAAAATAATTGTAAAACATATACAAATAGCTACAATTTAAGAAAAAAGGTCTTTGTGGGACCAAATGGCAGTTTTTTATGAAGCTCAAAAACTTTTAGAAAATCTCGTTTTTTAGAGAAAATTATAAACATTTTTATTTGTAACCTTCCATAATAACACACACAACACCTATAATTTCACACAGTTTCATTAAAAAATATTCATTATTTTTTTAGCAATTTCGGTTTATGTAAAATTAGAAATTTTCGTGGTTTTAATTTTTTTGTAAAAAAATTAAATGGCAGATAGCATTTGGATAAGTACAGTTTCATTCATAATTTATTTACAAATATTTTGATTTTTGTTTGGCCTAATTCGATGAATAGAACCCAAAATATTAAAGAAAACGAGACAGAAACACGTTTTTCAAAATTAAAATTTAATTTTTAAAAAACGTTCACTTCCAAGATTGGACGAAACTTTACTGTACCTTGCTGATGACATACAGATTGCATTTCCACAAAAAAATGCCCCTCTCCCAAATAATCATTGAAAATAGCACAGCTTTATTCCACTAAACATATTTTTACTTTTTTACAATAATTTTACAGTTTTTTTGAATTCTCAGATGTAAGTAATATTCCGATACCATTGCGGTGTGTGAGAATGCGAAAATATTCTGTAAAATTAATGAATTTTATACTTTTTTATATATTTAGATTTCGAAACAATGTTTTCAAAACTTTTTTTTTTTTTTTTTGAATAAATTTTGTCAATATGCAATCAGGGTAGCTGTTTTAAAAATTAAATTAAATTAAAATTAATATTTTGGTTTTGGAGTATGCAGACCGATTATTTTACCCTGCTATAATAAAAATTAAGTGCCTAACTAGTTAAATTCCTTAAAATTTAATCTTTAGGTTTTCCTAGATCAAATATTTAGAATAGGTACGAAAAATTATACCCTTTGCTTATGGCCCCGTACACAATAATACTCTCAGTGACCATACGAGTAGTTTCTGAAAATGTATACTCTGCTCATGCCAGGAAGAAGATCTGAAAGAAAAACTATCGACAGCATGCCGACTCTTTGATGTAACACCGCCGGACGAAAATAAACTTTGTGGGCGATTGTCGATTGTAGTTGATGACGTGCAAAATCTAGTACTTTTATGTTTTCAGGAAACTTTTGTCAGTAACCGTGTCAGCGACTGTTTCTTTGATGGATAGACTGCCATTAAAATGAAACTAATATTACAAAAATTCGAATAACCATAAACACATTCCGGGTGGTGGTGTAGATCCTCTATCATATATGTATATTATTTTGTAAGAGGGTAAACTAAAAACTATAGGATTTATTGTTTTTAACGATAAAGGTGAATACTGTACTCTTGTCAATTTCAGATACGTTTCACGTTATAAGACTTTGGGGCAAGAGTTAAAAAAATATATTTCTTCTACGATCGTGCAATAAGTTTTTGCAATAGTGCAAGAAGTAGAAACTAGTGCAAAAAGTAACTACTTGGGAGTGAGTTATTTTCAGTTTTCAATTTGAAATCTGAATATTTAGTTCTAAAACTGTTGAAAATGAGAAAAACTATTAAATTCAATCATAGAAAAAATGTTGTGTGCAATATGGGGACAAAAAGTATATTTTTTGCACTTAGCATGTTTTCAGCTCTCGACTTCGTCTCGAATTTTTGATAAAAAAAGAGGACAAAAAGAACAAAAATAATAAAAACGGGAATAAAAATAGAACATAAAGAAAGAGAAAAGAAATGATTGGAAAGATAAAGTTGAGGAAAAATCAAAGGTGGGGAAATGGAAGAGGTTGCCGGAAGATAGGAACGCCTGGTATAGTAGAGGGTGTTTGATCTGGAATGGGTCATTATGCATTCTGATTTGGGTTATGTTGCTGGTTAGCGGACTATCGTCGAGATTGAAGGTGTAGAATTTTTGGGAGATTTCTTGGACGTAGTCCGCTAGTGGTGTTATATCTGCCGGAATCAGAAATGAGGCGCATTTTGTGTTCGAGAACTCGAAGTTTTCACATTGTCGTGGCCGGAATGCTGTACCACACCGGCGCCACGTATGTGATGGCCAGCCTGATCACCATCGTGTACAACAGTGTCTTATTTGTCCTGTTCAGTCCGCTACTTCTGGCCAAGAGCGGGTACAGACTCCTGGACATAGAGTAGACCTTGCATATTGTTTCGTTAATATGTATGTTAAACGTCAGTCGTTTGTCCAAGTTAACCCCCAAATACTTCACGCACCGTTTGATTGGAATTTGTTGTCCCCCGACCGAAATTGGCATTAATATGCGGTTCTCTGTGAATCGGCGCGTGAAGAGGATCGACTCGGACTTCTCGGCGTTGATCCGAATCTTCCACTTATCGTAATAAGCCGAGGCACGGGTCATGTGCGCTTTCAACAGTATATTAGCAGCTTGAGCGTTGTGTGAATGCGCGTACAAGGCCGTGTCGTCGGCGTACTTGGCAAGGTTGGTATTCGGGAACTCCGGGAAGTCGGAGACGTAAAGTACAGCTTTGGTAACAGGCTCGACCCCTGAACGCCCGCGCAAATGTCCCACCATGTTGACAGTTTGTTATTCATCCTGACCTGCAGTGATCTACCTGTCAGGAAAGAGTGACTAAGTTTCGTTATGTGTATGGGGAAGTCCAGTATGTTCAGTTTATGAAGAAGCCTTAATATGTTAATGAAAAACAATATTTAAGAGTAACATTTTTTAAATTACTGACTACTTACAGTAACAATATGGCAACGTTTTTTTTTAAGGGAAGAAACACATTCATTCTGCTATAACTTCTTTGTTAAAAAAGCATTTGAAAACTTGTATAATATTCTTATATTTTGGTCGTTAGCATTTTTAATGTAAATGTCACAGAATTTCTGAGATATTTAGCATTTGAATTAAATACATCGTCTTATAAACTTTCGAACGCCATTTTTATACTTCCGGATCTCCAAAACCATTAATTCTACAGAAATCATCCTCAGTTTAGTAGGTTTCTTATTTTTCTCCGGCATTTTTTCGCTAAATGTAATGTAATACTGTTCGAGTTAGTTGGCGAAAACCGTTTTAACATACCTCCTTTTTCAAACTAAAATCGCAATTTTCATGTCGATATAACATAAAGACTATCAGTTTATATGGAAATTAGATTTTTCTTCAGCTCCAATGTTTTTGTTTTTCTTTTAGGTGCCACCTCCCAAAAAGCAGGCTCATTAAACAAAATATAAGAAAAATTTGATATTTCTTTGATATATCTCCAAAATAAAAAAAATGTTTGCACCAGTTTAAAGAACTTCTTTTTTCTTAAATTAGCTATGGAATAACTTCCTGAAATATTTTATCGTACCTCAATTACACCTTGTATAATCAAATATTATAATAAGAAGAAACAAAAAAGTATTACTGAGTAAAATGATGTCGAAAGAGGTCCACATGGTATTATTTCTGTTAATTCAAAATAGAATGGTTTTGTATAAAAGGTGTCTAATTTTAATAAATGATACCAGTTTTCACTGATATGTGGTAACTATAAGTATGTTAGTATTTTCAAATTGCTTTGCTGTTTTTGCATTATAATAAGCCTTCAACACGTGAACTATAGAAATGTCAATTATTCCATTTTTATTTTCTTTGAAAAAATACTAAAACTTACCCACTAGTTAACCTTGACAAATTCCTGTCCTTTGTACTTCTAATCATGCGAACATTGCAAAACATTACAAACATATACGTACGTTTTGAATACTGGATAAGATTTTGTTTTCTAAAAATTTAGAAATGAACCACGTGTAAAAAAATATGTTTCCGTGAATGCTTTGATTTTAAAGATAATATTGATTTAATTCCTTAATGTTATTTATAATCTAAGCATTTGTAATACTTCTTCTTTACTTAGACAAATCAAGATCTCTCAGATTTCGGAAGGTTAACAAATATTTTCAATCTATGATTATTCAATTGCCGGCAGTGGCATCTCAGGAGTGCTTTCTGATCATCCCATGTTATGAACATATTTTCAATTTTCTAAAAGTGTTTTTGTAGAACTCAAAATTAACCTGAACACAACTTTTTGAAAACAATTACTTATCTTCTCATAACCATTTTGAGCTTACCCTTTAATGCACTACATATACCATCTACGCCTTTTACTTCCACATCCACGTAGTGTGGTGGAAATATAATAATAGGCCAGTCGGAATAGATTGAAAATGGATCATTTTGCGAAATGTCGTTTACCCGCAATTTTTTTTCTTAAAGTATAGTTTGGGATTTAGCCAACTATCCCCACTCGTGACAGGTGGGGCAACACACTTTAAAATTCAAAAATCGTCTATTTTTTGCCATTTTTCGCTTTATTTGCAATATACCTCGTATATGTGCATTTTTTAAAAATATATCAAGAAAAGTTGAGGAAATTGAACATTTTATTATTCTTGACATTTTCCCAGAAAATTCTTCGTTTAAGAGCTACAGACGAAAGAAAAACCGCTGCCCAAGGAATCACTACTTCCACATCCAGATTTTCTATCCAAGTCACTCACAACGAAAAAATTTTGTATGTGAAAATAATTGTTTATGGAACTTTATTAATATAATATTTCAAATCCTCTACCACAAAAACCCATAAAACGATACCCCACGTCGGTAGTGGGGTGGGGCTGGTAATAGGGGGTGGTAGTGGGGGTGGATAAAGTAAAAAAAATATTTTGACACACACTAAATCACAATTTTTTTTCATCCCCTTTAATAATGGGGTGGGGGTGGTAATGGGGGTGGCCAATGCCAAAATTTTTTTTGAGACCTTAGCTTCTCTTGTATATACTAAATACCAATTTTATGGACTCTTACCTGCTTGATTTACCTATTTACCCCAAATTTACCCCCATTTACCCCCCAACCCTTCGACGGAACAAGATGAAAATATAATCTGGTTCTAGATCTCGTTAAAGTACATATGTGTACTAAATTTCAAGTCAATATCTCAAACGGTTCCAGAGTAAACGTGCGCACAAAAAAAAGTTACAGACCGACAGACAGACAGAAATTTTTTTTCGCTCAAACTTGAAATATCGACGTTTCATGACATTCTAAGCCTATTTGAACAATAAAAATTTTTTAAAATTTTTTTGTCGTTACTATAGTTCCACCGGATGTGGAAGTAAAATGCTACTTTTCTATTTTTTTTTTTTTAAGTGATTATAATACGAAATCATCGATATAATATGAATTATGTTTAAATGTCCAATTTACAGTTTAAATAAAATATATTTGCAAAACTATTTCTAATTTACATGTTAAACAGAAAAACAATTATAAAACTTTTCAGGTATTGAGGTATTAAAATGATGGGAAAATAAATAAACAAATATATATTTTTACAAACAGACTATTTATTTTATGCATAGTACAGCGTACATGCGTTTCATGTATAACTTAATAGGATATAACAGAATAGAATAAGTTTATTTAACAAATTGATCTACTACAATGTAATTGTTAAAAACTGAAACATTATGATAAATAAACTAAGCCCCACATTAAGTGCTATTTAGAGCACTTGGGCGTGCATTGGACACACAAAAAAATAAATATAATACATATATACACATATAATACACACATATACACAACACATTATATAACATAATAATACCTTAACAACACTAAAATTTCTAAAATGGTATACATTATAAAAAAAGAAAATAAATATAACATTAAGTACTTTAACAATATAAAACATAAGATAAGCATATACTGCTAAATTTCAGGTGATTAAAATGATCGTCAACTGTAAAGTAATTATTTTTAAAATGTATTAAATCATTAATTTTTTTCTTTCAGTTCCCATTACAAATTGTTTGGTGGAAACTATTTTAAATTTTATGAACTGATTTTATGTTTTTAATTTCAGTTATGGCTTCTCTGGTTGATGGTTTTTGACATTCTTTTACAAAAAACATCATTTTTATATCTGATTTTGTGTTTGTGATTTACCAAGTTCTTTTCTTCGAGGTATGTTTTTACTACTAAGGAGTGAAAGTATAATTGGCGGATGTCCATTATTCTAGTATATTTGTATAATATATCTGATGGTTAAATTATTGATTTTTTTATATTTAGATTTTTTTTTCTAGATTAAGGTTAGTTTTTAATAACCCTTCCTACCCTATTATGCCATATCTTAATTGAGATTCAATTAAAGCAAGATAAGTTGTTCTAAGTTGATCAATATTTAGTATATCTCGAAGATTATTAAAGAGGTACAGCGTACTTCTTAATTTACTAACCAATTTATTTATATGAATATCCCACTTGAAATGAGAATCTATATAAATTATTATTATTATTCTATTCTATTATATTCTATTAAGTTATACATGAAACGCATATACCCTGTACTATGCATAAAATAAATAGTCTGTTTATGAAAATATATATAGTTGTTTATTTATTTTCCCATCATTTTAATACCTCAATACCTGAAAAGTTTTATTTTTTTTTTCTGTTTAACATGTAAATTATAAATAGTTCTGTAAATATATTTTATTTAAACTGTAAATTGGATATTTAAACATAATTCACATTATATCGATGATATATTTCGTATTAATATTTATTGCAATCACTTAAAAAAAAATCAAAAAATGGAAAAGTAGCATTTTTCTTTCGTCTGTAGCTCTTAAACGAAGAATTTTCTGGGAAAATGTCAAGAATACTAAAATGTTCAAAATCGATTTTCTCAACTTTTCTATCTCTTATTAATATGTTTTCAAAACATGCTTCATATGCGAGGTATATTGCAAATAAAGCGAAAAATGGCAAAAAATTGAAGATTTTATATACTTTAAGGGAAAAAAATGCGGGTAAACGACATTTCGCAAAATGATTCTTTTTCAATCTATTCCGACTGGCCTACCTTGGTGAACAGACAATATACAACTTTCATTTTAAATATTTTTGGATTCCACGAAAAAACGTTTTGCGTTTGGTACCTCATTACCACTAATATTTAACAGCGTTCTGTCTTGGACTCATTATATTTGCAATGTTTGCGTTTTCATCATATTCTGGAATTTTTGTACAATACCAATACTTTAGATATAGATGAGAAAGTTAAAAGCCGTTTTTTTAATAGTATCTATAGGTATAAAATTCGAGATAAAATTCCATTTACTCAGCCTAGAGGGCCGTTGTGGACCAAGACCTATACCATATGTATGGATACGTACTTACAAATAATTTACGTGAAAAAAACACACGAAATTGTCAACTAAGTACTATTACTTAGCCGAAAAGGATGGTAATAAATGCACGTGATTAGTGTATGCAACAGATGCTGTTGGCATTTAAATTTGGAGGGGGTGTATTTCAAAATAATTTTTACAAATGCTTATCAACGTTACTCAATAACATATGCCGCTTGACACTATTGGTAATTCAATTTATCACTATCCTCCTTTCACGGCTAAGGTATAGTAGAAGTTCAAAATAGAAAAATATATAAAAACCAAAGAGAGTTACGGAAAAGCTGAAATTGATTTTCTGAAAAGATGTTAAAGATGTTAAAATTGCAACAGACAAAATATGATATTTCGGAGAATAAGAAAATGAACTTCTGTGTTTAGAATTCACAGATCTTGATTCTGTTTTTTTTTTTTTTTTTAGTCGAACCAAGCAATTTTCATTAGTGATCTCATTGAGGGCTGCCACTAGTAAATACTATTAATACCGCTCATATATGGCCGACGTGGTAGTCAATGCATTAATTCTTAAGAAAATTTATATTCCCTTATATTTTTTCCTTAGTTTATCGTATTTTAGCTGCCAAGTGTCCATGAAATGGCCCTGCAATACTAAATTTGATATTAAAAATTTGATATTAAAATTAGGTGCCCTTCATTATAGTTCATCTCAAACTTATAGCAACATGAGGCCCAGTGTTTCAATGTAAAGTTAAGCACTTTATCCTACAAATAAATTAGCTAGAAGGTAAGAATATGAAGTTGCAATATTAAAGTGTTTAATAAAAGCATATTCTAAACTTCTAGCTAATTTATTTGTAGGATAAAGTGCTTAACTTTGCATTGAAACACTGGGCCTCATGTTGCTATAAGTTTGAGACGAACTGTAAACATAATAATTTTTACGAATATTTTTTAAAATGTAATTATTATTAAATGTAGATTACTTTATTTTTTATTTAAAACAGAATAATGGTTATGAATACTTTATGTAAACAGATAAATGCATTAAATTGTGTAGGTACCTACCAGCTTGCAGAAAATGTTAGTGATAACATCTCTTGTGTGCTTGCTAAGCAATGCTTTATGTTTATCCTGGTTTTTATCTGTATATTATTTGTCATAACATGTCATCGGTTGTGCACCTGCAGATACAAGTACATTGCACATATTAATGTTATGTATGCACCATCTATGCCGCTGAATTTTAAATCTACAGTTAAAGCAACCCAGGCGTGTGTTGTGTGCCATCTAGTGGATATACAAAGTCATAGCGATCAAAGCGCCGCAAGAAATCTCATTTATACTTCTCCTAGTTCTAGTAGGTATTCAGAGATGGCGCTTGGTGTGCCTTATTTTCCTAAAATCTATAATAGATAAAATGTACATATGAAAGGTAAAAGAATGGTAAATTTATCTAATATTTTTTGTTTAATTTGATGGAGTCTGCAGTCAATGCTGAAAATCACCAAAGTGTAATGAACTGACTGCCTATAGAAAAAATAAATCGAAAAATATTCACCTATTTCTAGATATAGGAAGAGATTGGACTATTTTTTTATGGCTTAAATGTGGGTTATTTATTTAAGTAATAAGTAATAGAAATATTCCTAAACGGTTAAATATACCTACAAAAGTATAATCATATGTCATATAGAGCATTCCACCGTATGTATGTGAGAAAGAAATAAAGAAATAATGTTTAACAATACATAAATTTTGAAATAAATTCAACTTGAAATAGAGACTCGGAGGAATTTTTTTGTGGCCCAAGCAAAACATAGAGTTTACTTAAAGTTACGAGTTTTCTGCGTGCTACTCATAAAAAATAAATACGCAAATTGGTTGAAAATTGACTACAGTATATTATACTAAACTGCTGGCCAATTGGAACCGACCAAGTGAATTTTTAGATTGAATTTAAGCCACATTTCTTGAGAAGGAGATATATCAAAATGCGGTTTTGATGATTTAGGAGATATTTATTTGTGAAGCAGCAAGTTGTGTTCGAATTTTTTATTAGGAAGCACGTAACTGTCTACAGGGTATGAAAAAGAGCGTGTTTTTTTTACTAAATTTATAACTACCGATATTCCACAAACAAAATGTTTAGTCACTGATATGGAAAAAAAAATTATTTTCAAATTTTTTATATTTCTCTTATTTTATAAGATAACGATTTTTTTTGTAAGAACTTGTCATTTTCCCATTTTTTGTCTTTAGGCCTTATTGTGTTTTGTAAGATCCGATCGTTGTGGGTTATTATAATATCTTACGAAGTCTCTTTTAAAATAATACCAAGTACATTTTTTGCACTTTCGTACGTGGTGACCAGTGGAGTAACTAAAAGCAGTTACGTTCACAGGTTGGTGAACCTTTTTTTTTTTTTTTGGGTTCCTTACATCAAAATGGAACGGTTAGAGATATCAAGTTGAAATTTGGCACACATGTAAAGGGATTTACCTGTAGATACAAAAATGTTTTTTAAGAGTTTTTATTATTAATGGAGCAATAAAAATAAAATATGTATTAGCAAAGAAAAATATATCTATTCACCATGAACTGAAAGTACAAAAAATGTACTTATTATTATTAGTTTAAAGGAGCCATCTTAAGGTATTATAATAACCTACAGCAATCAGCCTAACGACCGAAAAATAACAGATATTAAAAATTTGATTTTCCATAACTAGTGACTAAGAATATGCGCATCAAAGAAAAATATAACATTCTTTTGTGGAATCTCAGTAGTTAAAGAGTTGGTTAAAAAACGCAGGTTTATCTTTCACACCTTATATACAGTAACTAGCATCAAATAATATTCGGTCAAAATTCGCCATTTCACAAATAAATTATCTCTTAAATTCTGAAAACCGCACGATAATGTATTCTTCTCAAGAAATGTGGCTTTAAATTCAACCTAAAAATTTACTTGGTCGATTTCAATTGGCAAGCAGTTTATTTCCTATAGATATCTTCCTAAAGATTTTAAAAGAAAATGTCTTTAAAATTTATCAGAGGAAGAAAATAAATTGGGCACAACAACTTATCTGAACTAAGTAATAACACAAACTTCTGTTTGCAACGACTGTAGCAGGAGAGAACACACAACAAATGGGATTAATTAAGCTTGATGCATATAATAGCTCGGGCAATTAGGATAAAGCAAATCGTAATTTAATTAAATTTAAGGCGTTTGCAAATTTTTAGTTTTAACTTAATCCGAATCAAGTGCTGAATACAGCTAAATTGATTTGGGTGCCACGACACAGAAGGCTGCTGAATTCGTTATTTCATAATTCGAAACCGGCACTTGGAATACCAAAGTGCACAAGGAGATTTGTAACAGGCTGCATCAAGAAAGGACATACAAAATACTGGTGGAACATACTGGGATTACTGGGACATAGATACAGTAAAGTACGGCGTTTATAGCTAAATCGTACGCAAAAAGAGCTCAGCAGCTGCTCATGCTAACCGGGAATTAGCCGAGAACTGTAACGGGGTTAACATTTCATACTTTGAAGGAACACCTACAAAAAATGACACTAGACTGCTGGCTTTACATAGAGGTGGCGGAAATGGCGGACCATATGCTCTGCCAATCTGCATGTCAGCGGGTTATATCGTCGAGATTATCGCATATTTTCCAATTTTCATAATATATCAAGGGAAATGGTTTTTCTACTAAGTTTAGAACACTTTGAGAAGTGAAAGTATCGAGGAAAGTATAGTAACCGTAAAAAAATTGAAATTTGTTTTGTTCAAATAGGCATAGAATGCCAGGAAACGTCCAGATTTTAAGTTTGAACAAAAAAACATTCTGTCTGTATGTCCTGTATGTAACTTTTCTTTTGCGCGCACGATTACTCTGCAACGGTTTATGATATTCACTTGAAATTTGGTACACCTAACGAGATCTGGAATTAGGTTGTTTTTAATTTTGATCTTATTCCATTGAAGGATAAATGGGGTAGATAGGTAAAGCAAGCAAATACTTAATTATAAAAGGGGGTAAAAAAAATTAAATTGTGATTTGTACAAGAACCAAGGACTTCAATTTTTTTTTACATTAGCCATCCCCACTGCCACCTCCTTTAATAATGGGGTGGTAGTGGAGAACTTGGGTAGGAAGTCTGGATGTAGAAGTAGTGATTCTTTAGGCAACGGTTTTTTGACATTAATAAACCTAGGTTGAGATTTTTCTTGAAGTTTCATTATGAATTTTTAGATTTCAATTTTATCGAACTAAGCAAGATTGTGTAACTTTCGAGTTATGTTATACAACAATATTCAAAATGTAACAACTTATAATAATTGTAACCCAATACTTAATTATTATTAGACTCTTCGCAAATACGAAAACGAAGAGTATGTTGCATTTGATCGGCACATTTCTAAAACCGTAAATATCGCTCGCACATAAAAAAATTTCATATCATTGTGTTAGTGAACGAATTCTGAACAACTTTCAAAATGTCCGTCTGTCACGTTTCTTGTACGATAACTTAAGAAAGAAATATTCGATTGTATTGAAATTTGGAAAATGATTTAATGTTAGTTAAAAGAAGAACTCTATTTTGAAGAAAATCAATCAGTAAATAAGAAAGTTATTAATCATTTAATTTAAAAAAATATATATTTTCTTAATTTCTGTCGCTTGTACTTGAATAGAAATCTTGCGAAATGTTATCTCTATAATATATATTTTTTTTGTTTATACATTTTACTAATATATAATATATTTCATAATAATATATCTAATGCGTTGAAATATGATTTTCGAAAAACATTCAATTTTTGTAGTAATCTGTGATGGTCCAGTGGCTAAATTCGCCTTGCAATCCAAATAATCCCAGTTTTTTTTTCAATTTTTTTCATATATTTTTTTTCACAACAAAGTTGGTATCACAAAGGGGATATCCAAAAACTAACATTATTTACAAGAAAACTGCGAAGAGTATTCTATAGAATGTGTGACAATTATATAAAAAGCTCAGTAAATTGGCGAAGAGTACGTTTTTAGCTTGTTTATACATGAAATTTGTTGGAAATGTCTGAAATACATGTACTCATTTGAATTAATATAAGTGGAATGATAGCAATAATACATATAGTCTATATCATGTTAAGTGTGTATTATGTATCAGGAAGCACCCTAAGTGGAGCCGACAGCTTCTAGTTAATAGGAGCAGGCATATTAGGATAATATTTTACATACATTTCTGCATACACTTATATTCCTGTTGTTTGATTCATCGTTAATCTTCAGTATTACTTTTATACGTAATGCTGTTCAGATTTATACGTAAAATAGTTTTACACAAAATGGAACTTGCACTACCCTTCAGCGTCAGAATATTCTGTAGTTTTCTAAAATGAATTGAAAATAACAGAATTGCTTGTAGTCGTATTGGAAAAAATGACGGAAAGAGTTAGAGCTTGGGAAATGGATTCAATTAGTGTGACGTTAAAGCCGCCGAAAGTAGGCAATTCCCAATACATAGAGTCATAACACATTCTCTGATGTGTTATTGTGAACCTCATATGCACTATACATAAGGATTAAAATAAATTGGGTCATATTTCCCCGGGATAACCGTGATAAATTCAACTCCATTACTCCATCCCCTATACAAGGGAAGCTTCTTATTTTCAACGTCTTTGTGATTCACGTATTAATTATCTAGAGTCTTATCTTTGTTGTATGGCACGCCCGACAGCGTCACGTCATCTGTCGCGGTTATCTGAGAGACGTATGGCCCCAACAAAGATCTTGTCCCTCAGCTCCTAGCTGACATCACCCAAAGTCCAGGAGGGCGACTTCTTTGCTGTTGCATTTTGGAGTGGTATGATCAATCAAAGAAATTGAAATTCACAAGTAAAAGAATATTTTATTTCATTATGTTGTGTAAATCAACATTTTTGAGTGTTAGTGTTAACTTTATTTATATTATTTTAACATTGCAGGGCATTGTTTTGTAAACAGTTTTCGTTTATTAAGTATTTTTTTACCTTTTTGTTTCTGCAATGCTTTTTATTATTTGTTTATTATCATTCTGTTGTTGGAAGGTACTTTTAGTTGTGCCTCTTGTTGTATTTTGCTCTAGGCTTGCGGAGATATTTGAAATTGTTTCAATTTACTTTTAAAATTAAAACTGCGCTAGAAGTGGAGTGAAAATATTTAATGAGATACATCCAGAAAGAAATGTATCTCATACATAGATTTGATGAGAAAATTTATGGAAGCTGGATAAAAATTGTAATCGAACTAGTGTAGAAATGAATCCGCCGAAGTATTGAGACATATCATTGGACAATAGTTAAGCACCAAGCAGCTGTTTGAAATATCGGGAGTAGCCTCAATTAGTGAATTTTGAAATTAAATAAATAAATATCATTTCTACCGGATATAACTTGTGCATTGTTGAAAAAAATTGAACCTCCTTCCAATAATAGTCACTAAAAATTATAAAATAAATACCGTCACCTTATTAGTTAAATTAATTAAATCTTATTACCTAATGTGCATGTTGAAGTCGGTTAAAAATACGTTTGATTTTGTTATTTGTTTATTTTTACATCGACTTCAATCAATATCGATTCATTCTACCGGGCAAAAATAGTGTAGTATAAGTAACCACCCATAATTCTTACAATACATTTAAAGAAAATCTCGCAGAAAATCTACGACATCTAAATGGTTCAATGATAAATGTGTTTGCTTACCCCCATGTATGACCATTACAAGTCTTAAATACACCATTCCGAGTAAACGTTACTTCATCTGTCCTAAAAAATCTACTCTTCCCTCAAAGTCTCTTGGCAATAATTCTTCCTCTTTAGGCTTTAGGCTTCAGAAAGTTTGCCGCCTTTTCCATAAAGAAAATTAACATGTAAAGTTTGTAACTTACGTTATATACTTCAAGTATGTTACTAAATAGTATTTTATAGTTAATCCATCTGTGATTGTGTTACGACAAAAATAGCATATTTCAAATTTCGAGGCTCTTCTCATTTAGGCTTCTATTTAAAATTTACATCCTTAAAAAATTTACGGCTTCAAAGTTCGCCTCCTCACAATTTGCCGCCCCTCAAAATATGCCACCCTAGGCTGCAGCTGGCTCTGCATGGTAGTAAATACGCCTCAGATTCTCTTCAGAGTGTAGTGGCAAAGTGTCAGTTGTAAACCCAGTCTCCTGGTGCTAATTTTGGCGTCTTCTTCAATTGCCTCCAATTCCATATCTTCAGTTGTGGAATTCGGACGTTCTTAGGCGTCCTTGGTAAAAGTTGTTCAGTTGCACGTAACCTTTCCACTCCATGTGGGATGCTATGCTTGTGATATCGTCTTTGATACTATCTGGGTCTCTATTCTTGACGGCAGTAGAATAGGACAATCGAGAGAAAGTGGGCGTGTCTCAATTGAAATTCACAAAACGGTATTCTTGAAATTATTTCTATCGTCACTTCTATCAAAAACTGATGAACATTACTCCCTGATGCTTCTCTTGGTTATTTTCAGGGAACAGTCGGGGAATGCCGCCATTTTCTGTTTTTCTAACCTAGAAAAGTGAATGTTGTCAAAAACTGAATGTTTTATTTCACTTTTGATTAATATTCTTGTGATTTTGGACTTAATATAAAAATAAATCTGCCTGAAGTAATATATTGGGACGAAATAATCCACAACGTGAACGATTCTCAAGAACTCCTAGAGGTTGAGAGATAAATTCTTCCTCAGAGATCAGTTTTTATTATCAAATGAAAAATTTATGACATTGTTCTGTCTGACTAAGCCCGTTTGCCAGGATTTAATAAAGATCTTAGAGATGTAAAGCAGTCGGTCCCTTGTCTATTAAATCTTAGGCAAGTAAAAGATCCCTACTCTTCTTATGAGAAGAGGTTCGGCAAAATTTCCAGGTTGAGCCCGTCTCCTGGCATCGGTGATAGGCCTTGGAAGCAGATATAGGCCGACGTTAAATAAATAGAAATCTTCCCTGTCTGTACAAACTATGTACAAAATATATTTTAAGTAAGAATAGGTAGGTAGCATTATTTTTTTTTGTTTATTTAATAATACCAGATCAACAAATTAATGTTATACATGCACTGTAAAAAATGATGTAAATTTACCATCGTTGCGTGTAAAATTCCCATGTAATTTTACCCGCAAAGAGACAGGAAAATTTCCATTTAACATGGAGAATTACCCCAAAATATAAGGGAAATAAAAATTTTACACTCTTTTTGCGGGTAAATTTACTATGGAAAAAAAATCCCGTCCGGATAAGGGGTAATTTTATTACCCCTTATCTAGATAGGATTTTTTTTCCATAGTAAATTTACCCCTAATAATAATGGAATTTTACCCGCAACAGAGTGGAAAATTTTTATTTCCCTTATATTTTGGGGTAATTCTCCATGTTAAATGGAAATGTTCCTGTCTCTGCGGGTAAAATTACATGGGAATTTTACACGCAACGATGGTAAATTTACATCATTTTTTACAGTGTGGTAATGTGTAGTAAGATAGTACATAACAATTGAAAATAAAATAAAGAACAGAAACAAAATATTTGGTTTTAACATAACAATAGAAGAATATTGATATTAATATCAATCGGAATCGCTACTGGAAGTAAGATATCTTGTGCTAGTCTTTTTCTTAACCTATTATTACGAGTCTTTTCCTTTAGGTTTAAATTTCTGGCACTTGCACAGTTGTTTATAGTTTTGAAAAACTGGAAATCGAGAAGTTCCAAAAGCGAGAAGTTTCCATGGAGTGAGTCGCTATAGTCGCTATACACGTCAAGCTCTCGATGGATTTGACTGTTTCTTATAAGCCAATGGCCATTTATAGCAGATCTCAACACTTTATTTTGAAATGTTTGCACCTTTCTAATATTAGTTTTGCTAGCAGTGCCCCTTATCACACAGCCGTAAGTTACCGATGGTCTCAAGATCGATTTATATATTAATGTCGCACACTTAACTATGAGCTTCAATTTTCTATTAATAATGGGATACAGCATTAATAACCTTGCGTAACCATCATTAAGTTTTGTATTGATGTGGTAACTCCATGTTAGTCGTTTATCTAAGTATACTCCTAGATATATTTAATTGCACTGTCTGCAGAATTCCATATTATTTCCTCGTCGTTGATGATAATATTATTGGGGTTTTATGGTCTTAGAGTAAGCATTATTTTTTAAATAATAATACCTACTTTGAACTCTGTTCTTAAGAATACATATACATATTGGTACCCCGGCACATATTATGACATCTCTTTTCAAAATATAATAATTATATTGCAGCTTATTTTTTATTACACCGAATCTTTCAAAACACTGCTTCATTTTCAGGTTCTAGCAGCTCTGCGTGTCTTTGAATATGATTGTTAATATTGTTATTGTTATGAACTATGGTTATGCAAATAACCGATGTCGATTGTCAGAAATTGCTCGTCTATGATTGGTGAAAAAGTTTGGCAACGCTGCGGTTTATTTCCTAATATTTTGTTCCCTCTTTTCTGTTCAAGAATACAGTTTAATGCTTGCAATAGAATGGCAGTAGAACAAATCCGGGGAACGTTCTATTCTATCACGGTCAAGAATAGAGGCCCTGGAATGATGTCAAGACAAAAACCATAAACATGCGTATACTTCTCGGCAGTTATCTCACTATTTTTTAATCAATAAATTATATCCAAAATTATATTAGATTATATTGGTTTTATGTTCAATAAAATGTGAAATTAAACTTTTTCAACATAAATGAGTCAGGTCATCGAAATTTGTCATTTGACGAAAGACTAACAAAGATTCACTTTTAATTTTATAGCGCCATTCTGTATATGACACCCTACATATCAATATAGGTTGCTCTGATGAGCATATAGTCCATCAAAAAGGTACGATACTAAATTTGATCACCTTATGTCAAGCCATTTAAAGGTTATTACTAGAAAACTAGTTGTCTGGTTCCCACTTTAAGGGACTATTAATAGGTTCATCTTTCGAATTCCCCAGTCTACAGTATACTTTAAGGGACTTTGTTTTGATACACCATGTATACACTAATAAACTCTGATCTGGTATACTTACTACATATGTATAAACATGAAAATATGTATGTCATTCAATATGATAACTTCAAAACTCTGATAATACACAAAACATTATGGTAAATCCTAGGATATGAGACCCACAGAAAGGTTATGTCCAGTGCAATGCATGTTCAGCGTGAGTATTTATTCAGATCTGTTTCAACTGATTTGCACCATAAATCGTCACACAACAGAAAATGTACGTGAATGGGATATTACGTTCCGAGTCCTTGGCCCAACCCGATTTAGCAGATAACAGAAAACAGCGATACAAATAAAAAATTCTGTGACAATGATGACTTGACTCCAAGTATCTTTGTAGACAATCTTGAAGGCAGGCAGACATTTGTCTTCAACTTGATCTGTCAATTGAAAATGATTACCTACAAACTAGTTTTATGCAAATTTTATTACTGGATATTGATTTATTTAGTCGGTTGTTTTCAAGTATACATATTTCTAATTTAGATAAAACCTGATACATTAATTTATGAGTTTAATAGATGCCGTTCAAAGAGCATAAATTGTCAGTGACATTGTGGATACTGTTGTATCGTTTTCCTACTTAGAGTACACGCAATTTTTCTACTTATAATTATTACCTACTTTCTGTACATTGTTGCTCTAATCTAGGCACGCTAATATACTAATTAGGTAAATACTTTAAAGCTCTCATTATTACAGAACCAATCAATACAACTACTCTTCTAGCTAATACTGACGAAGTATTGAATTACGTGAGAGGATTCTTAGCATTTTAAAGCAACAAAATATATCAAAAATACTTAAAGAATTTATTTAAATTCAGTCATTGACACTTTTTTATTTAATATAAAATTATGTACTTTCTGTATATTGGTACCTTAATCTGGACATGACATGCTAATATACTACTTAGGGAAACACTTTAAAACACTAATCATTGAAGAATCAATCAAAACAACTACTCTTCTAGTTAATACTGACGAAGTATTGAATTACATTATAGGATTCCTAGCATTTTAAGGCAAAAAGATATATTGAAAATACTTAAATCATTTATGGAAATTCAGTCATTCACAACAATTATTGAATCTTGCATTCTATTTCAACTCAATAATTGTTGTGAATGGCTGAATTTCAATAAATGATTTGAATTTTTTTTTTTTTACTTTAAAAGGCTAAGAAGCTAAGAATACAATCATGTAATTCAATACTTTGTCAGTATTAGCTAGAAGAGTAGTTGTTTTGATTAGATCTGCAATAATGAGGGTTTTAAAGTATTTACCTAACTAGTATATGAGCGTACTCAAATTAGGACAACAATATACAGAAAGTAGGTAATTTCATAATAAATAAAAAAGTGTGTATGCTGTGATTTGCTTAAAACCTAATAAATAAATAATATTCTCTGATCATGAGGAAAGCAAATAAATAAAAAATAATTAATTGTAAAAATATATAACTTATTTACGGGTTTCAGAATTTCAGAATTTAAAAAAAAAAATTGAACCGCCTCTTACAATAAAAATTGTCAAGTGTGACTTTGTTCACACAGAGAGCTTCATAGGAAAATTAGTATAGTGTTATTCTACATAACTGTCAAAAATAATATTACATAAAAAACGCGATGTCTCGTATATTGTTTGAAATATTCCAGCCAAACTTATCTTTCGATGACAAACTTTGTTTTTTTAATAACGGGTTGTGGTTCTGAGAATCCGCTCTAGTGAAGCATAACTTAATGTACCCCATAGTCTCGTTAACCCATTAGCTCTGTTCCTCTCAAGAAGGCTAGTGTATGGTCAGTGAGAGTTCTGGATATCTTCTGCAGTCGCAAATGGTCCCCGAAATGTGAAAGCTTGGGGCTGGGATTCAAGTAGTACGTAGGAGTTTCGCCATCTTCACCACACATCCTACACTCTGGATTGCCCCTCATCACTATGTTGGTTAGGTGTTTGTTTAGTGTGCAGTGTCCTGTCGGCTATTTCCTGCTCTGCTTCAGCGTCTAATTGGCCTTTGTTTTGAATGGTCTACGGCACTCTGGCTTTGTGGCCCATTGTGCTTCCGCTGCAAATTCAGGCAAGATTCTAAACCAAAAAGTAAAATCCTATCCTTATTTCCTTCAGCACCGGAAGACCAATGCCGAAGTGTTCATAAAGCGGGCAGAAACCTAGGATGTGGATGGAAATTGCTTCAGCCCCGCAAAACCTACAGTTGAGGTTATTGTTACAGAACCCAGGAAAATCAGTCCAAGGCGATACACGGCAAAATTTACAAATTTTTCGTTTGAAGAGACGCCTTGCTAGCAAGTCAGCGTAGATTTTTTGGAAACTACGTCTAAAACTGACAACTTATGTTCACTAAAGAACACCTAACATGCAAATGCAAAAGGCGCGTAACCACCAAAACGAATTTTTAGATCAAAATGGGACAAAAATTGCCAAGGCCGGTTTTTGCTATAAAAATAAGTTAAGTCCATTCAGCGACTTGACCATGGGACAGGAGCACCAGATGGCCCATTAGAAAAATATGCCTTCATGCCAAAAGACGCATTTTAAATTTTAGAGAAAATACTAGGGAAAGTCTCTTATCCCACGAGAATTGAGAATTCTTATACGGATATTTACATAATAATAACTCGAAAATGATAACTTGAAAACGAGCCCTTGGTGCTCTACTTTTATTGGATTATATGCCTTTAGTACGTTTTCGCAAAGCCGGAGAGCCTCATATAACTCATATATTCAGCGACTTGACCATGGGACAGGAGCACCAGATGGCCCATTAGAAAAATATGCCTTCATGCCAAAAGACGCATTTTAAATTTTAGAGAAAATACTAGGGAAAGTCTCTTATCCCACGAGAATTGAGAATTCTTATACGGATATTTACATAATAATAACTCGAAAATGATAACTTGAAAACGAGCCCTTGGTGCTCTACTTTTATTGGATTATATGCCTTTAGTACGTTTTCGCAAAGCCGGAGAGCCTCATATAACTCATATATAGATGTAAAAAGTAACTATCAAAAGCCTAGTTCTTGTGAATGATAAATTGTCCAATCGATGGATAAAAAAAAAGTGTATTCGTAATGAAAGAAAGTCAGTTTTTCTTTTTTAAAGTGTTCGGGGGTTCATTCTGCGTATTTTATCAAGTGGGCGGGGTCGGCGGTGGTTGAGGTTAGCCGCCATCTTTGCGAATAGTCAAAGTGAAAAATCTCACGAACCATTGATGCTACGACAAAAATGGTTTTTCGGTCAGCACTAAATTCTACATAAAATCCTTCATTCCTCGTTTTCGTAGAACTAACCGTTTACAAGTTATAGCGCGTCAAAGTTTTCAAAATGTTTTTGCGGATTATTTCGTAAACAATTGATCGCATATTAAAATGTCAAATGAAAATCTTAAAGAGCACTAATTTCTGTACAATTTCTGCCAGACACTATTTTGTAGAACTAATAGAGCCACAGCCCGTGAAAAGTGAAGAAAAAATAGTTTTTTCAAAATATTTCGTTAACTATTGGTCGAATATAAAAATATGTAGTCGCAAACTTGTAGAGCATTAAATTAAGCTCTCTACAATTTTTATTTAAAACTTTTTTGCGAAACATCTCGTCAACTATTGATCGAGTATAAACATATGTAATTACAAACATGTAGAGCACTAGATTGTAGATAATTTAGTGCTCTACAAAATTGATAACATATTTGAGTATACGATGAATAATTTGGGAGATATTTTCAAAAAACTATTATATACTTATTACTTCCACGTCCAGTGGAAGTATTACTTCCACGTCCAGTGGAAGTATAGTAACGACAAAAAAATTTTTAAAAATTTTTATTGTCCAAATAGGCTTAAAATGTCATGAAACGTCGAGATTTTAAGTTTGAGCGAAAAAAAAAATTTCTGTCTGTCTGTCGGTCTGTCTGTCTGTAACTTTTTTTTGTGCGCACGTTTACTCTGGAACCGTTTAAGATATTGACTTGAAATTTGGTACACATATGTACTTTAACGAGATCTAGAACTAGATTATATTTTCATCTTGTTCCGTCGAAAGGTTGGGGGGTAAATTGGGGTAAATTTGGGGTAAATAGGTCAATCAAGCAGGTAAGAGTCCATAAAATTGATATTTAGTATATACAAGAGAAGCTAAGATCTCAAAAAAATTTTTGGCATTAGCCACTCCCATTACCACCCCCACCCCCTTATTAAAGGGAATGAAAAAAAAAGTGATTTAGTGTATGTACAGGAACCAGAAACCTCAAAATATTTTTTTACTTCATCCACCCCCCACTATCACCCCCCCTCCCCCCCCCACCCCACTACCGATGTGGGGTATCGTTTTATGGGTTTTTGGGGTAGAGGATTTCAAATATTATATTATTAAAGTTCCATAAACAATTATTTTCACATACAAATATTTTCATTGTGAGTGACTTGGATAGAGAATCTGGATGTGGAAGTAGTGATTCCTTGGGCAGCGGTTTTTTTATAAGTATTTACGTGCTGTAGCCTGTAAAATATTAGTCCTACAAAATGACATATGTCACATAAAGTGTAGAGAATTTAATGCTCTACATGATTGCTATTTGACATTTTAATGTACGATCAATAATAGTTTACGAAATAATCTGGAAAAACTACTTTTTGAAAATTTTCACGCGCTGTAATTCGTAAACGGTTAGTTCTGCGAAACTCGTTCTAGTATGCGCAAATTGCTGAGGTTTCCATCTCTGTTGATGCTTTCCTCGATGTATGATGTTGTAAATTCTTCTTTGCTCAGGGCTGGCTGTTTACATGGGTTGTTGTGGTTTTTTAATGTTTCGTTTGTTATTAGGTTAGTGTATGTTGGTTTAATTATGTATGGTTGGTACACAGTGTAGTTTGTTTTGTTGTTATGGCTCTTTTATTTGTTTAAATTGTTTTGTATTTATTGTTTTTTTTGTTTTATGGCTCTTTTGTTTCTGATCTTCATGGTAGTGATTTTTTTACCTTTTTCCGATTTTTTTTTTTCTGTTTTTTTTTGTATTTTTGTAATTTTTTCAACTCGAGTTTTACAATAAATAGATTTAAGGGGTGTAGATGTAGTTAATGGAGGGGAATCTAGGAGCTTGTCCGAATTTGGGAATGAGGGGGTTGGTGAGTGTGGGGTAGGTGGATTTTAGGAGTGTTTCGGCAAAATTAGGGATTAGTCTTAATAAAATAAATGAATCGAGTTTGGGTGTTCCTGTAAAGTCGTGTAATGTCTGTATGGGGGTGTATGTGGGTAGGAATGCAGCGACTCTAAGGATTTTATTTTGTATTACTTGTAGTGTTTTTTGTTGAGTAGGGGTTATTAGAGGGTACCATACTGGTGAGGCGTAGGTTAGGATGGGCCTTATATATACTTTGTAAAGGAGGGTGGCGGTGTGCATAGGAGAGGTTTTAATTAGTGGATAGAGTTGTCTAAAGCGCGCCCAGCATTTACATGTAATGTTATTGATTTGTTTATGAAATTTAAATTTACGGTTCATGTTTATTCCTAGGTAATCTATATCTTCCGACCAGTCTATACTATGATTGTTTATTATTATTTTAGGTGAGGTGGTGTTTAGTATTTTTCTAGAAAAGCAGATGCTTTGTGTTTTGGTGGGGTTTACTTTTAACCCCCAATTTTGGTAAAAGGTGGTTGTGATGTCAGTTTCCGTTTGGAGTAATCTAGCGGCTATGTCGGGGTTTTTAGATGTAGTTAATATTGCCGTGTCGTCGGCATATAGGCAGAGGGTGGTTCTGTGATCTAAGGGTCGTGGTATGTCGTTGATGTATAAGTTAAATAGTACTGGACCAAGGGATGACCCCTGGGGGATGCCGGACAGGATAGGGGATGTTGGAGAGCACTCCTGATTGACTGCGACTCTGAATGAGCGGTTTGACGTATATGACTGTATTAATTTAATAATACGAGTCGGGATGCCCGCGATATGGAGTTTGTAAAGCAGTCCAGGGTGCCAGACTTTGTCGAATGCCTTTTCGAGGTCTAGGGCGACCAACCCTGTGGATAGACCTCGATTTAGGTTGGTGGTAACGATTTCACCTACCCGGAAAAGCTGTTGGGTTGTGGAGTGACAGGCACGGAATCCAAATTGATAGTCGTTTGTTACACCGGGTGTGTTGATATGCTCGTGGACTCGGTTTAAAATGAGAAGATCTAATGTTTTTGCCAGGGATGAAATTAAACTTATGGGCCTATACGAGGCCGGGTTATTTTTAGGTTTGCCTGGCTTTAGTATGGTGATTATTTTTACTTTTTTCCAGTTTTTTGGATAGTAGGTTAACCTAGTACAGGAATTAAATAATTTTGTTAAATATAAATAAGTTCTTGGCGGGATATGTTTTAGAGCAAATGCTGGGATGTTGTCAAGTCCAGGAGCTTTCCTGGGGTGTAACTTGTTTACTGCAGCCCTCACCTCTGAGGGGGAGAAAAATAGTGGATCCGTGTCTGTGGGTAGGGTAGTTTGGGTTAAATATTGGGTATAAGGGATGACGATATCCTGTATGTCCTGAGGGATGGGGTTGGGGATGAAAACGTTGGTAAGATAATTGGAGAAGAATACAGCTTTCTCCTGGTCGGTGTTCGCGACCCCGGCCTGGGTTAATAATGGGGGAATTTGAGTAGGTTTACTACTCAGAATACGAGGGGCAAAGTGGGGGTTATTGGGTTGTGAGGCAACTAGTTTTCTAAGTGCATCATCCTTATGTAGTTTAATCTCGCTGTTTATGTGTCTTTTTAGCTCATTGATGGCTGGTATGAGTTGGGGGTTGCGAGTGTATTGGTACCTTTTGCGTAGTGCGTTCTTTGTTTTTATTAGGTCAACTAGTTGCCTGGGGAGTTTAAGTTGATGGGATCTGGAAGGGGTGTGTTTTGTGCTTGTCTGTAGTGCTTTTGTAATTAATTCTGTGAGATAATTTGCTGCTTGATCGACTTCTTCGGGGGTGTTACAAACTGGGGGGGTGGTAATGTTACGTGCTATATAGGAGGTAAAGGTTGTCCAGTCATAATCGTGTTCTTTTAGTCTGGGAGTTTTAGGGGGTTAGTGGATGTTTGTATGTATTGTAGTTTTTACAGGGTAGTGGTCGCTGTTCAATATATGGAGGGTTTCAACCTCGTATGAGTGGTTGAAATTGTTGGTGATACATTGGTCTATGATTGATCGGCTCGGATGAGGGTGGGTTGCTTCGTCGGTGGCAATTAAATTCGTGTTTACGTTAGAGGCTACGTATTGTTGTAGTATGAGGCCTGATCTGTTGGAAATGGGGCTGGCTGGATTCCAGGACGGGTGTTTCGCGTTGAAGTCGCCAAACAGCAAATTTGTGGGGTGTAACTGGTTGATTTTGTCTAAGTCGGTGATGTCAAGTGTAGAGTTGTTTTTCTTGTATATTGAAGCTATCAGTAATTTGGTTCGTGGCAAGTGTATTACCACTGCACACGCTTCTAGTGAGCTGAGGGTGGGAAGTTGTATTTCGTAGTGTCTAATGTTATTCCTGACCATTATTAACACACCGCCCCGACGTCCGGCGCGGTCAAGGCGGTATGTCGCATAGCCAGGGATTGTGAAATGTATGTGAGGTTTCAGGAATGTTTCACTAATGCAGCATATATCTGCATTGTGTGTTTGTAATGTGTTTTCTAGCTCTACTTTTTGTCTTATTATGCCATTGGCATTGAATTGTAGACAGACTATTTGGTTTTTGTTATTCATTAAAGAAGTTTAGGACGTATTCAAATATGAGAAAAAGTTTCTCCAGTGGGTCTTTTGTGTTTTTAAGGGTGGCTAGTAGGGCTTTTAAGGAGTCCCATAATATTTTTAAATTGAAAGATTTTAAAAAGTTCAATATTTCTCGCAGGGGGTTTTCCTCCCCTGGGGGTGGTTCTGTTGTTTGCCTGGTTTTGGCCTGTCGAATCTCTTGGGTAGCGGTTTGTTGCCTGGCCCGGAAATTCTGCCAGGCTTTTATGTTTTGGGTGTTTAATAGTTCTGTGGTTTCCTGGGATAATGGGGGTAGGTTGATAGCTTCGGTTATGATTATAGTCTGTCTGTCGGGCTGTTTAGGTGTCTGTTTTGTCCTTTGTCCGGGGGTTGGTAATTCTTGCGTGATTTCTCTACGTGATGTAGGGGCGTATCTTTGCAGCGCGGCGCCGTATGCCTGGCAACCCCGGTAGTTGGCGGGGTGCTCTGCCTCGCAGTTAGCGCATTTGCACTTTTCCGCGGGACAGGACTTCGCTTCGTGACTGCCTCCGCACCTCACGCAGCGTGGGGCCCGGTTGCAAACCACTGACGAATGCCCGAAGTGCTGGCATCTGTGGCACTGGGGGATATCAGATCTTATATATTCGGTTACTTTGACTTTGTAGTAACATAGTTCGGAGAGTTGATAATATAAATCAGCTGCCTGTCGGGGTATTGTGAGGAGTAGGATATTCGAGGCGACTCTACGACCATTTTTTGGTGTCATTATTCTAGATATGGTTATGATAGGAAGTTCTTTAATGTTTAAGTCCTCTCGAATGTCCGCCTCCGTGACACCAATGGGTATATATTTCACTACTACTTTAAGTGGTCTTTGATTACTAATATTGTAAGAGTAATATTCTATTTCGTGTTTGGTTAATAAATCGATGATTTTATTATGGTCTCTAGGGCCTTTGGGGTAACAAATGAGTGAAGTGTTATTATATTTAAATGCTGGGCGCTCGTTAGTGTGACTATTTATTAGTTTTATGGTATCGTTATGATTTTTGGTATATATGTGTATTGAGGGTGGAACGGGTTGAGTGTTTTTTTGGGTGGTGGTTTTAGATTGGTTTTGTGTAGGTGGATTAGTTTGGGAATTAGTTGGAGAATTTAATATTTGGATCACAGGGGAAGTTGGGGGTGGGGGACGACGTGTAGGGGGTGGGGGATTTTTGTTTGGGGGGGTTGCATGTGTTTTTGTTCTTGGATGGAGACGGGGATGATGGGTTTGATATTTGTTTGGATGGGTGGTTGTATTAGGTTTTCTAGCTGTTTATAGGCGGATTCGAAGTTGGGGGTGGTGGGGGTGGGCTCGGGGGCGGTTGCGGAAGATTGGTTTATTGGGCTTATGGGAGTCTCCTGGAGGTTTTGCTGTTCGGGGGTGGGGGGGTGGAGAGGTCTGGGGGTGGGGTGGTGGCTGTTTTTGTTTGTTTTGGTACCCGAAGTTGGGTATTTTGGTCGTCTTCGTTGGCAATCACTATGATTGCTCTTTTTCTTTTAGTAGATTTTTTAGGGTGAATTTTTTTTTTTTAGCTTTGCGTGGATCTATAGGATGAAGCGTTAGAAATGTCACTGGATTCGTCTGTTGGATTATTTCTCAGTTGTAGGTCTAGTGAAAAAAATGTATTGGTTGGGCTGATATTATGGGATGTAGTTGGGGATGTAACTGGGGTAGAGTGTATGATTGCGGCTGTGGTTATTGTATTTGTTCGGGTATAGGTTGTGGTGGTTATTGTAGGGCTTATCATTGTGGGTATTGGAAGGTTATGCAATTCTGCGTATTGAGTTTGTAAAGGAAGTTTTAGTGGTGATAATTCGGTTACTGTTGAGTGAAAGGATAATGAGGAACTGCTTGGGGGATGATATGGAGCTAATGTTACATTGCTATATTGTGTGTTAGATTTGTTAGTTGTATTTAATTTTGGTTTATTAGATTTTAAATATGATACCTGCTTGTTTTGTGTTTGCTCGTTATCTGTTTGGTTTTTGCTGGTGTGTGTGTTTGTGTTTTTTGTGTGCATGCTTAGGTCGTCTTCAGTGTATGTTGAGTTATTTGCGGCCCTTTCAGGGGGTTTTTTCTTCTTATTTCTGGTCATAATTATGGGTTGTTTGTGCCTTTTATTCAAGAGGTGTAACACTTTCACTGAGTCGCAAGTTAAGATCAAACAACAACTTATTTACGTTTATCGTATATACGTGTACGCTCGCTGCTGTCGCTTGGTCAACTCATGATATGATATGATGTTCTGCGAAAATGATCATGTTATGGAATTTATAGAAAATTTAGTGCTGAACAAAAAAGGTTGTTACCTTCTTTGTCGTAGCGTCAATGGTTCGTGAGATACTTGCGTTTGAATGTTCTCAAAAGTGGCTGCTAACCCAACTACCGCCGACCCCGCCAGCTTGACAAAATACTCAGAATGAACCCCCGAACGCTTTAAAAGAGAAACACTGACTTGCGCTATTTTTAAAAGAGAAAAGTGCCTATTGATTGGACTAAAAATCACTATTAGGAACTTATAAACTAGTCATAAGCAAATCACACATACACTTTAAGAAAATGTGAATCTTTTGTGCCAGTCGATTGATACTGTTATTCTCCATTGCATTTAGTTGAGATAACGCCCTTTGAGGGAGGCATCCGCCCTTGTCATGTTTGGTAGGCAGATTCTCATGAAATACATTATTAACCAGATAGGCTGTTCACTACGTTATTTCTATACATTTTTAACTTTTTACAATAAATGGTATTATCGAACTCAAGAATTTGTTTTTGTTGAATAATTAACTTTAAGTTTAACTTCTTAAGCGTTTTCTTGTGTTAGGTCGACAACTGAATGTGATACACTCTCATTAGATCCTCAAATCTGTTATTCAAAACATCGATCAGAGCACAGAAATTAGTGAGGGAATTCCATAAAAGTAGTTAACAAGTTAGGAAGTGATTAGAGTAAGAAGCAGTGTTTAAGAGATAAGACGAGTGCATCGTAAGAAGGCAGATTGGAGAGAGCAGTAAGCAATCTACGTCTATTACAGGACTCCGGTTTTTGGTGGTGTCATAAATAAATACCGAAACCCACTGAGAGTGGATCAAGCTATCCTACGTTGAAGGAGCGACTTGGCGCCCTTAGTAAAAATAAATTTAGTCACGTTCTTCAGACGAGCGATGGTGAGTTCATCAGTCAAAACACCTGCCACATGTTTCCTGCTTAGTTGCAGAATCTGTTCTGACAATGAACATACACTCATTCCTGGTCCATAAGTTGTGTTTCTGGCTTAATATTTCCTTTAGTCTTTAGTAGTCCACTCGTAATGTTGTATAATATCCCGCAGCAGGATATTCTGCTGTTTCATTGCCTACATTGCCAGTCCAAATCAAAAAAATCTTTTGCCTCATAATAAGCTTATACGATGTATCATTAACAATTTAAAATTACCTACATTCATCGATAACTTTTTCTGCCTTACATGATGATTGATGATGTTTTGTTTTGGAATGTACGTTTTTAGGTACTAAAATTTGCTCTTTATCAGTTATATGAAATTAAAATATTCTATTTATAAATACCTATTATTTAATTTCAACTGATTACCAATCTGTATATTGTTATGTAAAAATAAATGAACATATTTCAACCTAGGCCACGAAAATGTATGGCAGTTATTAGTTTATAAATTAATATAATTCATGAATTCTCTAGAAATACTATCACTGTGAACGGGCATCATAACTAAAACGCAAAATGGTTCATTGTTGAAAACTTTGAACAAGCTTTCATGTTCATGCTATTGAACTAGATATTTTATGGTCTGTTTTATACAAGTGTTTACTGGGAGGAAAATTTTGTCGTAAAAGTCTGTATTGATTGAAGCCAAAGCGATTTATATAGTGTGCTATTTAATACCACAACACCGTTATTTTGGAAGGCGTTGCCCCATTTTATTTTATTTTTTTTGAGATATTGACTCGATGTTGACTGTTTTGAAAAATTTGTAATTTTCATATTTTCAAGGCATACTAAGTTCCTCTCAATGGGCCGAAGTTTCGAGATCGACTGACTATTAAGCATTTTTTATTGGTAACATCTACATCAGATACTAAATGAGGAAGGAAAAAGAAAAGCTATTCCGACCAATCCAATTTTCTTTAATTCACCTACGCACAGCAACCGAATAATGTATAGAAGCACTATTTATTTAAAGAATAACTTTTATTTTTTCTTCCTCATTTAGTATCTGATGATCCACAAATCGAATGACTAATTTACCTTTTTAGTAAACCTAACCGACTTTTATACAGGGCCAGTCAAAAAGTGAGACATTTTCAAATTTAGCTGTTGAATAACAAACACCCTAGATGAGGTATCGAGCTAAAATTTTGTATAGTTATTTGAGACAACTGCGAACCGAATATGCCATCCAATTTGCCGATAAAAAATTGCCTAATAGTCGATCTCGAAATTTCGACCCATTTAGAGGAACTTAAAAATATGAAAATTACAAAATTTTCAAAACAATCAAATAGAGCTCATCGAGCATTATGTCTCAATAATAATAATAATAATAATAAATAAAATCGAGCAGCGCGTTCCAAAATAACCGGTTGATTTTATGTTTTATATTTTATATGGTGTTGTTCGTAAAATACTTTATAAATACTACAATTAACAAAACCTGTTAAACACAAAACCTTTATATTTGCTATCTGGAATACTCCAGTCAATATAAACATTTGAGAAAACATCAAATATAGGAAAATTTTATAGTATTGTAGGGGATAGATCTCTCATTAAGAATCTTTTCTACCTCGGTAAAAGTGGGGGTAAAATTAGTCTTTCTGGAATAGCTCGTTTCTTATTGATCCTAAGAAAAAAGTACCTATTTTGAATTTTCTAGAAGAGATTTCTACAACCTTTCTACGATTAATAGTTTAAAAGTCATAAGCCTTGCATAAGATTAACAATTTCTTTCATTCTCCAGTTACATCTATAAACCGATCATAGTACTGCCCAGCCCCTTAGCCGGTGGCTAATCTGGCCACTAACCCTCTCCCGCGTTGTTAGAAACATCTGCTTCCCAAGACGGCTATTTTTATATACTCTTTGTTCATAAAATAAATTGAACCCATGAAATGAAAGAAAATTGGCAAATTATAACAAGATTCACTTCATTACAAAGCTAAAAACCGCTGCCCAAGGAATCACTACTTCCACATCCAGATTTTCTACCTAAGTCTATCACAACGAAAAAAATTTTGATACTATATTTGCACTTCACTATGTGGAAATAATTGTTTATATAACTTTAGTAATATAGTATTTGAAATTGTCGACCCCAAAAACTCAAAGATATATGCCACATCGGTGGTGGTGTGGGAGTGGATTAAGTGAAAAAATATTTTGAGGCCTTTGGTTGTTGTACACACACTTTATCAGAATTTTTTTTCACCCTCTTTAATAATGAGATGGGCCTAATTCCAAAAAATTTTTAGCTCCCCCCTATATTTCCTTTATTTTTTAACTTATCCGTCTGAAATTTGGGGTGCATAAACTACCTGTAAAAATGGATTTTTGGACATAAAAAATGGTATGAGACCATTTCCGGTTTACCCGGAAATGACCGCAACTTTCGATTTTTAAATGGAACACCCTCTATATTTTTACATATTTGGATTCAAGACAACATGAGATTTTCGCGAATTTTTGAGTCGATGTTCAGTTTTCTTAAGCAATTTAAGACATTCGTCTAGAGTACTTTGGAATACCAAAATTTGTTCTACGGCAGATAAGTCCAAGGGAAGAATATAATTTTTCGTTTAATTTCATTGATAAATAATTACGAAGCCTCCAAGATTGAACAAACAACTTTTTTATCGAAAACTTTTTTTTAATGGGAAGATGGTGGCTCATAACTGTTCAATAAATTATAGATTTTTTCTGAATTCATTGATATCCATTTCAAATCTATGCTATTTGTTTTTCTATTTTATTGAATTTATTTAAAAATAAAAAATTACTTTCAAAATATTTTTTATTGTTCCTTGTAGTTTGCACTAGTACTTATACGTATTAAGAAACAAAAGATAGAACCAAAAGGCTATTATTATTCACATTTCATTATCAAGACACGATTTTTGCAAAGGCAACTACGTTAAAGTTCAAGAAAAATTATATTGAAAGTGATTTTTTAGTTTTAAATAAATTCAATAAAATAGAAAAACAAATAGCATAAGATTTGAAATGGATATCAATAAATTCAGAAAAAAATCTATAATTTATTGAACAGTATGAGCCACCACCTTCCCATTTGAAAAAAAAAGTTTTCGATAAAAAAGTGATTTGTTCAATTTTGAAGGCTTCGTAATAAGTTGAAAATCAAAGGAAATATGGGGGGGGGCCACTATGTGGCACCCGGTATACTAAATACCAGTTTTATAGACTCTTACTGGCTTGGTTTACCTATTTACCCTCATTTATCCCCCAATCCTTCAACTGAGTAGGATCGACATATAATCTAGTTCCAAATCTCGTTAAAATACATACGTGTATCAAATTTCAAGTCAATATCTTAAGCGGTTCCAGAGTAGTCGTGCGCACAAATAAGTTCCAGACAGACCAGACCGACAGACAGAATTTTTTTTTGCTAAACCTAAAATCTCAACGTTTATCAAATTAGGACTTAGTGTATGTACATTAGGGTGGCCCATCTCTATAGGGGGTGAATTTTTTTTGCGTATTTTTTAAGTCTCACCCCACGAAAATATACTATTATACTAGGAATAATTTATGTCAAAGTTTCAGATAATTCGATGAACGGTAACCCGTGCCGCATTCAGGTAGAAATTTGTAGATAAGATTTTATTACGGTAATACACTTAAATTTTACTTAAAATACAAATATCTACCTCTTTTCTCATAATGTTTTATTGGTGTAATTATTTCCTAGAAATTATTTGTTTTGGAAGTTTGGAAATATAATGCACCTACGGTAGGTTTTTATGTCAGTTTGCAATTGTGTTTTACAGTGGTGACATTATAAGTTCTAGCATACGTTCCTTTTTGAAAAAACATTTAACGATGGCTGATGTTAGATCCTTACGAAAGGATACTTTCATTTACTTAGTTGGACACTATTCGTCACAAATCATTGGCAATAAATTGCCGTCTAATAGACAAGTATTACAAGTGCTCTTTTATAACATTCGTGAAGTGAAGCTAAGTGTACATGAAAGTGCTAAATTAACAATAAAAGAGGTGTCAGTTTTTTGGGATAAAGCTCGCATTCCGACACGTCAGGATTTTCATTGTGTTAAACAACTAGATAAACTTTATGCAGAGTGGAGGAACTTACAAAAATCGGCTAAAAGGGCCAGTGCGGGAGTAAAGAAAAAAATTTCGTTGAAAAATTGGACGATCTCTTTGATGCAAATGCATTGGAGTTGATGAAAATAGATGAAGATAAGCAGTTTTTAATTAACCAAAGAAAAAAGGGACGTCCTGGATTTATGCATGGTATTGATTACCAACTTGCTTCTCAAGAAAAATCAGCTGAGGAGAAATTACAGAAATTATCCGAACGAATGCAACGAAGTCGACAAGAAAAAGCTAAATTAGAGGAAACAGTCACCTGTCCATCATCAAGTAGTAATTCAGCCGACTCCAACGAAAATGAAGATGAAATAATCGAAGCCCAAGAAGAGTTGTCACAAGACCAGCCTGGCCCGTCACAGCCAAAAAAGAGGAGATTGTATGGAACATGTAACATCATCACACCAAAAATAGCCGCTGCATTTGATGCTTGCAAAATAAGCGACAGGTATGGAGTCCATATTTTGACGGCAGTAGCAGAAGCACTAGGACATGACACCACATCTTTGTCCATCAGCAGAACCACACTTCAGCGCTCTAGACAACGCATCCGCGAAGAAAGAGCTGAAATATTAAAAACTGCCTTCGGTAATTCTGAATTGCCGGCCCCAGTCATCCATTGGGATGGAAAACTTTTACCTTCTCTCACTGGGATGGGAAATATCGATAGACTTGCTATCTTAGTTACTAGTGGAGATATTGAACAACTACTTGGAGTACCAGCTTTGCCCAATTCAACTGGAAGAGAACAGACTGAAGCAGTTTATGATGTGCTTTGTGAATGGAATTTGGACGAAAAGGTAATAGCTTTGTGTTGTTATACAACAGCATCAAATATGGGTTATATAAATGGGGCAGCCACACTATTGCAACAAAAATTAGAAAGAGATATTCTATATTTTCCTTGTAGACATCATATTTTTGAAGTGGTTTTGAGAAGTGTGTTTGACACAAAAATGCCTTCCTCATCTGGTCCAAATGTGCGACTATTTAAACGTTTTAGGGAATTTTGGCCTAAAATAGATCAAAATAAACTAAAAACTGGATTTCAGGTATCAAAAATTAAACACATTTTACAACCAGTTAAAGCCGAAATTGTAAAGTTTCTAAATGCAGCTTTAACTTTGCAACAGCCTCGTGATGATTATAAAGAATTTTTAATGCTTTCTAAACTTTTTGTTGAAGAAGAGCCCACTCACACGACATTCTATCAACCAGGGGCATTTCATCGTGCACGTTGGATGGCCAAAGCCATTTACTGTCTAAAAATATTTTTTTCCAAGATCAGTTCCAACTAACTAAAAAAGAAAAATAGGTATTGAAGATATATGTCTCTTTATTGTAAAGGTTTATGTAAAGGCCTGGTTTACAGCGTCATTTGCTAGTAAAGCACCGCTTCATGACTTAGACTTTTGTAAAGAACTCATTAATTATCAAAATATTGACAAAGAAATATCTCAAGCCGCAAGTAGGAAAATAGTGAACCATTTGTGGTACCTTAATTCAGTAAATGTTGGCTTATCTTTCTTTGATGACGATATTTCAGTTACCACTAAAAGAGAAATGGTTAAAGCTTTGAATAGGAAAGCACCGAATCAAGAAGGTATTAAACGACTTATGATTAGTAACATTACTGACGTTGAAAACAAGGAAATTCAGGACTTCATATGCGAGAACACTTAACAGTTTTTTCAAAAATTAGGTTCGTCTACGGAATTTTTGGAAAATGATCCAACAACATGGAGGGAAAATGAAAGTTATACCCGATGTTTCAATATTGTAAACAAAATTAAAGTTGTAAATGATGCCGCTGAGAGAGGAATCAAACTTATTACTGACTATAATGACATTTTAACAAAAAATGAAGACCAAAAACAGTTTTTACTCCAAGTTGTAAATGATTAAAAATCACTGTTTCCAAATGTAAAAAAAGAAACCCTGTCGCATGCTTTGGCCTAGTGCAAAAAATATTGTTTTTATTACTATATGTCTTGTAGATTTAGGATAATATTTGGTACTATGTATGAAAAAAACGTTTCATAATAAAATACACAAAGATAAAACGAGAGTTTTATTTCAAAAACTTCTAGTCTAGTTTTCTTAGACTACGAATTTACAGTAGTATGACACATGTCATAGTCACAACAGATAATGTCTTTGATATTTGTATGACTTGATTAGTCATTCTAAAGATAAATGTTGCTGATTAAAAAAAAAAAAAACAATGCATCAACCAAAGAATGTAAATAATTCCATTTACTTTTATTATTGCATAATAATGCATTCTGCGGCACCCCTTGCCTTCAATTTGCCCAATAATATTTTGAGGGGACTGTTTTTTCTTCAAATGGAACCATTTGCAGGGGTGAGAAATAAAAAATTTCGATTTCGAAAAATATAAGCCACCCTAATGTACATAAAACCAAGGTCTCATTTTTTTTGCCATCAAAAGGCATTTTTTTAATCAGCTACTCCTCTAGGAGTGGAGTGCTACCGTATGGTATACCATTTTATGGATTTTTGGGGTAGACGATTTCAAATATATTATTAAAGTTCTATGAACAATTATTTCCACATAGTGGAGTACAAATATAGTATTTTTCTTGTCCTAAGAGACTTGAATGGGAAATCTGGATGTGGAAGTAGGCAGCGGTTTTTATATTTTCTTTTTGATTTGATTAGAATTTTACACGATTTATGTTGTCCTTTCTTTGTTATTGCATTTTACATGTAACACATGTTCAAGTAAAAAGAAAACAAAATTTGCATTCAGTAGTGATATAGAATCATTTCCCCAGTCATATATTTAGTAGGCACATCATCAAATTTAAAACATGCGATTTGTGACGTAATAATAATTCATATAGATAAGTTCCTTCAAAAACGTTGATCTAAGCTTCTGTATGACAATATGTAAAAAAAATAGTGTTGGTACATTTCCTGTAATGGGAGTTGGGAAATATTAACACCCCCGTCCAAGAAAAAAAATATATATTAGCAGCAGTTATCTACCCCTCGTTTCCCCTCCAAATAATAAAATTAATATTAAAATGTATTGACATTGTAAAATAAATAATAATTTATAATATAAACTCGTAAATCAAATTCCATAAAGTTGTCTTCCAGATATAGGTAAGTAAAAATCACTATTTAGGCACCTTCCTCAGAGAGTCGTAGCTCCCTTAGGAAGCAACTTTTTCACTATTTTGCGTGTTGAATCAGCTCATAAACGGACCAGTTATTCTCTAACATCCTGTATGATGTTTTAAAACCTAACGATTCGATCAAATCACGGAAGGTGATTTTACTTTTTTGACGTTACATTTAAGCGTGCGAAGTAAAAAGTTTTACGTAAAGGATCGGATAAGGATTGCGATTAATTCCTTTTTTACTACTTATTTCATTCTGCCATTTTCTCTTGAGGAGGAATCTGTGGTTAAAATCGAATTAGTTCTACGTGTGTGCAATATGTGCAAAGGTCCGGGAGAGCATATTGCCATTGGGATTTCGTAAACGATTTTAGTTATAAAGTTCTAATGAAATGTGGGCATCTGTTCAACAAACATAACTTTACTGAAGTTTATATATCCGATCACTATCAATTAGCAGTAATATAAGTTATAAATGTTATAAATCTAATATTTATCAAATTTAAAAATAACGCGTCAAACAGAACTAATTAAAATTGGAGATTTGTTACTAATTATGCCTATATAATATTCATATTGGTATCCAACGCGGGAGTAAATCAGTTTATTAATTTGATGAAACCATTGCCATAATAATAATTCAACTCCCATTGAAAACTAAATTCTCATTCAATTCAGACTTTATTGTAATGTGGGTATTAGGCAAAATTTTATTGATTATGGCTTCCGACACGATTCCAAAATGTTTGATAATTTGTTTTATGCGAGGTTTTATGTGCTGTTCTTTGAAAAATAATGTTGTGTATGGAGTGGCATGGAAAAAAACTGTGAGGATAAAACTTCCACATATAAGCTTTCAATAGTAGGTATGTCGTGACGCAACTGCACCAAACAAACCTAATATGAAAAAGTCGTGATTCGGGGCAAAGCCGTCAAGTTATATACCTGAAAAACTGATATTACTGGTCCTCTTTTGCGGGATTTAAGTTCTTTATTTGTCGAGTACGATGGCACAGTTGACAGGAATACGTTCTGTAGAAAATATTAGTTACTATCTCTGCTGAGTTTCATTTCATTCCCAGCTTGGACAGATAGTATTGAGGAAGTGAACGGTTATGTGTCCACAATTTTTAAAAATTGTAACTACGTTTCGGACAGCTTTGGCTTTATATTTGGTAATGAGAAGTTTACGTGGCGGTTTTATGTTTTTTCTTTATCTATCCCAAATCCGGAAAATTCAATATGGCAGCCTTAAGGCAGCTTCTCACGTTTTGGTCTATTCTAAAAGAGGAATAGAAAGTTGAGTGTTTTTTTTTGTGAGCCCATATAGCAACAGTCGACAAAAGTCGAAAAAACCGCTGCCCCAGAAATCACTACTTCCACATCCAGATTTTCCATCCCAAGTCTCTCACAACGAAAAAATTTTGTATGTAGAAATAATTGTTTATGGAACTTTAATAATGGAATCGTCTACCGCAAAAACCCATAAAACGATATACCACATCGGTAGTGGAGTGGGAGTGGTGACAGGGGGTTGGTAGTGGGAGTGGATGAAGTAAAGAAATATTTTGAGGTTTTTTGTTCTTGTACACACACTAAATCACAATTTTTTTTCATCCCCTTTAATAATGGGGTGGAGGTGGTAATGCCAAAACATTTTTTGAGACCTTATAGCTTCTCTTGTATATACTAAATACCAATTTTATGAACCTGCTTGATTTATCTATTTATCACATTTACCCCAATTTACTCCACAACCCTTCAACGCAATAAGATGCAAATATAATCTAGTTCCAGATCACGTTAACATAGATACGGGTACCAAATTTTAAGTCAATATCTTAAACGGTTCCAGAATAATCATATGCACAAAAAAACTTTTCAGACAGACAGACAGAAATTTTTTTCGATCAAATTTAAAATCTCGACGTTTCATGACATTTTAAGCCTATCTGAACAATACAAAGGGGGAGGGTCAATAAGGCCGGTTTTCGGCCCCCCTCAAGTTTGGCAAAAAGAAAAAAGAAAATGTTTTTTAACAGTCTAGGGTCAATTTAGAGTCGATTTGACCACAAACGGAATCAACCCCACCCCCATTTCAAGGTCAAATTATGAAAAAGCCGTAAAATAAACTCGCCTTTTCGGAATGAGTAGGCTTATTCTGGGACTTCGATTTAATATATTTATAGGTTTTTGGGTCGCTGATTCCGGATCCGAGGTCAGTTTGTCTACAGTGTGTCCCTGGATAGATGTAACGAGGTGTAATGGACCAAAAATTTTGGAATTTTGGAATGGTATTTGGGGATTGAGTCCTGCTTGTTGTAAAACTAAAGTATACCAAAAATGACTTGATTTGGTGTTCTACAGGGTGTTTATATGCAAAGTTGTAAAAATCACCACTAATAAAGTGCCTTTATTTTTCAAAATATGAAAAAATTCCACTAAGAAAAGTTATTTAGAATGCAATTTTATACCTCTATACCTTTCAGGAAGATAAAATTATTTTTTTGAAACTTCCAATTTTTTGCGAACTAAGAGTTGAATTCATATTTAAAGTTGTGTAGGAGCAAATGTTAATCATCTGCTTTTCTCATAGCCTACTTTTAGCTTCTACATAACTTTAAATATTAATTTGCAAAAAATAATTTCTATGCAGTTTTAAGTGAATGGTTCAAAATAAAATACTTTATTGAAAAAATGGGAAGTTTCAAAAAAATAATTTTATATTCCTGAAAGGTATAGAGGTATAAAATTGCATTCTAAATAACTTTTCTTAGTGGAATTTTTTCATATTTTGAAAAATAAAGGTACTTTATTAGTGGTGATTTTTACAACTTTGCTTATAAACACCCTGTAGAATGCCAAATCAAGTCATTTTTGGTATACTTTAGTTTTACAACAAGCAGGACTCGATTCCCAAATACCATTCCAAAATTCCAAAATTTTTGGTCCATTACACCTCTTGTTACATCTATCCTGTGACACACTGTAGACAAACTGACCTCGGATCTGGAATCAGCGACCTAAAAAACCTATATATATATATTAAATCGAAGTCCCAGAATAATCCTACTCATTCCGAAAAGGAGAGTTTATTTCACGGCATTTTCATAATTTGACCCTGAAATGACCCTAAGAGGGGGGTGGGGTTGGTTCCGTTTGTGGTCGAATCGACTCTAAATTGACCCTAGACTGTTAAAAAACATTTTCTTTTTTCTTTTTGCCAAATTTGAGGGGGCCGAAAACCGGCCTTATTGACCCTCCCCCTTTTCAATTTTTTTTTTGTCGTTACTATACTTCCACTGAATGTGGAAGTAATTACTAAAATACATGGACACTAAACCGTATTATATTAGCATTTTTCCTACACACTTTTTTCGTTCAGTTCATGATACATTGTCCGTGATACTTTAGATGTATGTTTTTGTCTTCAGATTTTTTGTGTAAACTGAAGGAATGGAAATGGGGTAGCAATTCGTTTCACCAAAAATATTATTACTGTGTAACGTAGTTAAGACATGGAAAATTGTGAAAGAATAATTATTTCCATATCTTCAGCCGTTCAGAAAACAATTTTGGATTTTGTAAGCTTATGACCATAAGCTAAAAACGCTTACAACCACAGCTTTAATACACAAACAAGGCAAGCTTGTGTACAGGGTGGACCAAATTAGATAGGATTTGAGGTTTTCTCTAAAACTATGGCTAAGTAGTCCATACCAAAGTTGCAAACTTTGCAACTTTGGTATTTGGGGTTTAACCCCAAAAGTGCAAGGGTAGCGACCAGACACGGCAGGATACCTATATTGGTTTTTGTCTATCTGCCATAGTTTTAGAGAACACCCCAAATCCCATCTAATTTGGTTCACCCTATACTAGGGTGAGACACGTATCTACTAAACGTTTTTTTTTAATAATGTAGCCTCTCTGAGATATGCTAGATATAGTTATTTATTAAGGCTATACATAGTGTTCCAGGTGCATGGGAACAACTTGTATAGCATATAGTTTGGGTCAAAATAACACTAACAGTACCTGTACATTTCCCTTGGGCCTTTAAATACATGTTAAATCTTGAAAACAATTTTTGCTTATAATTTCCAAACTACTAAAATAAATTTTTGTCAAAATGGGCTTTTCTATCGGTATCAAACAAGGATGTCTTTCCTTTAGAACATTGTGTAAAGGAGTTTAAAAATGTTACCTCAAATTCTAACATGTATCTTTATCAAAGTTTAGAGATAAGAATTATTGGAGGTATACCACCCCTGGTTTCCTGGATAAACGATCCTATTTTACAAGATTTTATTTATCTTGCTTTTGTTTAACTTGTATGTTTAGTTCAAATCTTGCAAGTCAGTTTTGAACTAGTTAACGACGTCCAATTGAGCTGAAATTTTTCATACACGTGTTATTCTGGTGACAATACAGTAATATGGTACCAAAAAGTGTGCTTTTTAGTTGTTTTTTTTTTAACTATAATTTGATTGGATAGTGAATTCACTCAGACGTTGCATTCTAAAAAATGACGGAGGGTTTGGTTACTTTTAAGTAAGGACGACGCAGTAAATATATGAAACTAATTAAGACATAACTAAAAATTTAAAAATAAAATAAAATGTATTTATTTCAATAATTTATCCAACGAGTAAAACCCAGTTACAGGATAACAACACAATTACAAGATTACAAATTAATTACGAATTACGACATTAAAAAAAATGAATAAATGTAACAATCTAAGTGAAAAATAGGTTATCAGAACAACAATATAAAACGTTCAGGACAATTAAATGTGTAAATGACAATTCATAGAACATAAAGATATGCATACACAATACAACGTTTGCACATAATATACATAGTGAAACAAGCAAGATAGGAATAGAGAAACAATTAATTGTTAAACAATTGCGTAAGTTTGTTTTATATCAGAAATATTGCAGTCGAAAATATCCAAACCTTTGCTCTATGTTATTGTAGTTTAAACATATTTGATGCATCGCAGATGAGCTTTTAGTTCGAGGTGTAGGTGTGATAAGTATGTTACTTGTTCTAGCGGATAATCTAGGGACTCGGTATTTAATAAGTGAGGTAATAGAGAGACAGTTGATTTCGTTGTTGATGCTTTTATATAAGAAAATTATAGTACACGTTACTCGTCTTCTAAGTAGACTACACATGTCAAATTTGTTCAAAATTAACTCCTGAGGTGTACCTAATTGGAAGTATAACGAGTTAAATAATTTTAGTTAACTCCTGAGGTGTACCTAATTGGATAGTTACCTTCCAGGATAAATGTTGCTGATTTGAAGAAACGTCTCTATTATTACGATCTCAAAACCCCACATAAATAAAATGGTCCCAGGTATTACGAATCCTTTTAGTGAGAGATAGAGAGAGCAATAAAAGAACAAATATAAGAATTTCAGTTTATTCCTTGTACAATTTTGAGTAACATGCAAGAAAATTTATCATACAATTTAGTAAAATATTGATATAACAGCCTTACAATAGTATCTAACCATCGTTACTCTGAAGCTAGTGGGAAAATAGTTTAACTTTTAATTACATCAGAGAACAAAAATGTTTATGATTACATACAAAATATAGTACAACTTAACTTTTAAAACACCCGAAATTAAGCAGCAGTTGATCACAAGGGGGCTCCGATTACTGGTAGGTTAAGACCATTGCCTGGAATCTCCTGCGTTGAATGCAATATAAAACTTCCAAATAATCTCCAGCTCTCCAAATTTACAGAATACCAAAATTACCAAAATTACAGGTCCTGGTTGTAGGTAACTCTTCGTTACAGTTATGTTACATCGCAAGGTATTATTTCATAAATTTAAACTTGTAACCAATAGTCCTTCATATGATCCAAGTCCCAAAATATTTCCAAAATTACACAAAATGACCCAAAGAGGTATATGATAACGGCTGATGGTTGTTCTACTCCGTATCCCAAAAAACGTCTACAATAAATGACCAAAAATTATTCTCAAATTCTAACCTAATTTCGAGCACGTGTTTTGCTCGTAGATCAAGGAAATTTAAAACTTACCCAGAAAATTCTGGACGTAACTTGCCAAACAAAATCCGATTTAAATATCGAAACCCAATTAAACACACCAAAATTTAATTGAAAAATGTGTTGAAAATTAGTCTAGATCCGTTAATCTATAACGATTAGCCACGTGTGCCGTTTGACTAATTAACACTTAGCAAGGTTTTAATCTCAATTCTTGATTGAAAAAGGGCGAGTATGACTACTTGCCTGGCATTTATAGAATTTGCCTTTCACAAAAAAATAATTACGGAAGAACGACCATCATTTCCTTTTTCTTGACAGTTCACCTTGAAACTTCACCGTTGCCAACCTCTAGATTTTGAAAACCAAATCTATATTATAGACTTTTGATCATATTTCACTATATATATAATAATTATTAACAATCATTACGCATAAATATCGTTCCCCAAAATAATTATACTTGTCATATTGTAAAATAATAATTAGAATTTGTTGTAGTCTTCGCCATCTATTGGTGAATAGCATAACCAGACGGCCTGGTGAAATACTAGAACTATTTGAAATGTATTGAGTTACAGAATTCTCATTTTTGAGTCGTAACACGATACTTTCTCAAATGAGGTGATATAGACATTATAACTGGGACTCCAAAGAATGGAGGCGTATTCCAATTTGAATTTAACAAATGTTATAAATAATAGACAAAGAGTAAACGAACTTTTAAAGTCCCTATTTTTTCGAAGAATTAAACCAGGGATCTATAAGCTCCACTATGTCTGGAGAAAGTTAGTTTTGAGTCGAAAATAACTTCAGGTCTATCTAAGACGCAATTATCCAAATTATAATTAAAAATAATAGTCAGACTTGCGCGAAGAGGACATGGATTTGGTAGCGTTTAAAGGAAGTTGGTTATAAATACATCAGGCGTTAAGCGAGTCTAGACTATGCTGGAGCCTTAAGCATTTCGGATTTAATGCAAATATATAATTTGAGATCGTCAGCGTAAAGTAGATAACATACGTCAAGGTTGTCAATAATGTCATTAATGAATCATACAAAAAATAGAGGGCCAAGTATGGAACCTTGCGGAACTCCTGACGTTTGTTTAAATAATACTGATTAGAAGCCACAATTTTGAACAAACTGAGTCCGACAAGTTAAACAAAGGTAAAGAAATGAATAAGTTTTGCAACTTGTTTAATAATACACCGTGGCCCAATATGTCAAATGCTTTAGAAAAATCAATGTAGATGACATCTACCTGACCTCCGATCTAAAGCTTCAGCAATATACTGTGTTTTGCACACGAGTTCGATACAGTAGACCCGCCTTGCATGAATCCGTGTTGCTCTACCATAACTGAGTTCTTAGTATGGAAGGAAATTGTTAAAGTTTATTAAAACTTCAAAAATTTCTTGCGAAATTGCATAAAATAGTAATGGGGCGATGGTTCTCAATGTCATTCTTATTGGCCTTTTTAAATACCGAACCAATTCTAGACTCTTTCTATTTGTTAGGAAAAGTCGCCGTTTTCAATATTAAATTAAAAATAATGCAGAGCGGTTTGCTGATAACCATAGCACAATCTCTTATAATAAACGCTGGAATTTGGTCAGGTCCAGCAGTCATATTAGCCTTGATTTTCCTGATTCCATTGATTACGTCATTCTCAGTAAATTCTCTGATATGAAGGATATTGTTATTATACTGTAAATTCTCAGCTGGTGAAAATTCACTAGAATTAATAAAAGCACCGAAAGAAAAGTCAGCAGAAGAATTGACAATATCCCGGGATTTTGAAGAATAGAATTCTTAGAGTACATAATAGAGTGTCAGAAAATATTTCATTTGGGTCTTCAATGAGAGCAAGCGAGAGCGAAGCAACTAGGCTATTCTTTTTTATCGTATAACACAACCTACCCGTGCCACCTGCTTTCCCCACCACATATACATGGGCAGCTCTGTCTGCGGGAAATGTAAAGAATTATTTGACTCGTTTTGAAAGTATAACGAGTTAAATAATTTTAGTTATTAAAGCACGTAATAATATTACCTATACTGAACAGAGCCAAATACATCCTTCCTTTAAATAAATGGTACCGAAATGTTTAATAGCAATGATGTAGAGGTGGGGAGTACTCGTATGATTCGTATCATTGGTACGAATTCCACAAAAATAAAAGATTCGTACATTTCGTATCGCCGATACGATTGATACATTTCGTATCACTGATACGATTGGTACGAATATGGAATTTCGGTACCGGTATTGCGATGCGATACTGGGCCAGCTGTATAAGGTTAAACTTCAAATGGGGACCGCGCGTTTAAACTAGAGATTTCAGATTTTAAAATACTCATAATCTCATAATTGAAAAAATTCCCTGTTTTTATTTGTAATATGATGGATATATTCGAAATATTTGATTATTACTATAGGTCATTTCTTTTGCATAAGTGTAGCACTGAACTACACTGAATTACCCAAAGTCGTTTCTTTGCAAGGATATATGATGTTACGTGCACTACACTTTTCCATTCCTTTGCCCAGTGTAAGGTCCACTTGTCAGCACTGGTGTAGCTTATCTCCACCTAGACCACTATTCTTCAGAGAATGATCATTTCGTGAGAAAGGAAAGAGAAAGAAATAGGAAACATAAAGAAATAAAAAGAGAAAAAATACCTCGATTCACTTCTCCTAAGCTGGAGAATAGGACCCCTGGTCGAAGGCAGGTGTGAATTGCAGTGGACATGCGCAATAGAAATATTTGAATTAATAGGGTTGTTTCTGGACTTTTAGGTGAATTATGTTTTGTGTATTGGTGTAGGAAAATTGAAGAAATCCAGTTCAAAATTGCAGGTTGGAAGATGACCCTCAAGTAATTAATCTTCTAAGAAATGGTAACTATAAAAAAATACCGTATGGGAATGTATTATTTACCTAATCTAACAATTTTTCTTATATGGTCAATTCACTGAGGAATTCTTCCAGAAAGCTTTCGAGAAAAATAAATTAGAATAATTTCAATTTCAATTACACTTGTCCAATCCATTGCTTTTATTACACTCATGTATACATGAGTGTAGCTGAAAATTCAGTATACTGAATTTTCAGCTGACTTTGAGTGTAGTGTAAAACACACTGCACTCAAAAACAGAGGAAAGGACCTTATATGATTATTATCAATGTACCTACTGCAAGATAGCATTCATTTTATACGCAACGTACAACCTACTGATTACACAATCTGTGATACCTACCCTTTTTTTACTTTTTTGTTATTGTTTTTTGTTTAGTTGACTTGCTACAAATGTACAAATATGTATATAATATGGTTAAATTAACGCTATCTATCTATCTTTTTACTGATGTCTAATGACGACGACGAAATTATTAATGTAATAGAAGGTGCTCGAAGTCCTAAAAGTTTAAACTGTACGGTTAATATAACATTATAATACTCTGGCCCTAACTAACACCACATATAGTATTCTATAATCTATGCTGAACACTGTGGAGTGGAAGTGTGAGTCCGAATAGTTCGAATAGTACGAATGGTATGAATCAGTACATAATACTGTTTCGTATCATGGAATCAGTGGTACGAAACATACGAATAGTAGGAATGGTACGAATCAGTACATGATACTGTTTAGTATCATGGTATCAGTGATACGAAGTGGTACGAATCGTACGAATCTCTCGATACGAATCTTTTCTTGATACGGATTCATTTGGTACGAGTCCTTAAAAAGAGTCGAATCACCCAACTCTACAATGATGTACTTGTTTTCTTAATAGCGCGTAATTATTTGCTCCCTCTACTAGAGCACTGGTACACGCCTTTATTGTAGGCGGTCGGTCTGTCAAGCCGTTGAAACTATGCCTGCCACCCAAATCCAAAATCTTCCGACACTGTATATATAGTTTGGAGCTGACCAAACTCCAAAACTTATTCGGGTAAGTTTTTATTGAGCTTTCTGTCTCTTCAGTGTATTGACTGTAAGCGTTATGTACTAAAACTTTTAACGAAGCTCTTAATTGTTGAAAGTGGTTATAGTTATTCATACTTCTGGATTTTGTATACATCCTCCAAGCCTTGTTCTTCTGCCTTAGAAGTCTAATTATATCCCAGTTGAACCAAGGAAGGTATTGTTTACGAGAGGGTGTCTTCTGAGGAACGTGCTCATTGAAAACAGCTTATATTTGTTCATAAAATGAGAGTAGTCTCATTGACCGACACTCCGATTAAAGAACTTAAACCTAGATACATAATAGCTATCTCTTCAGTACACACCTCGTTTTCAACAACTTCCGCTGCTGCTCGGCAACACTCATCGCGTTTTTTACCAAATTTTGATAATTAGTGGATTCGGCCTACAGGAGATACCACACGCGAAGTACTTTACCTCTGGGGTGGCGTGGAAACAAGTACAATATACAATATTCTCGCTTCTTTAAAAATCACGTTATTTTATAGGGGTGAGAGGGTGGAAGTGGTACATTTATTATAATTTTAGGCGGAATTTAGTAGCTACTGCTTTAGCGTTAGGCATTGAACTTTAAAGTAGATTATAATAAAGATTACAATTTATTGTGTTGATCGGAACCAACCCGTATGTGTGCGCCTTATTTCCCACGGTACTATTAATTTTAGGAAAAAAGTGTACAGACGTTTTTTATAGAGAATTTTATAAGGAATAATTTTGTATATAGGTATTTTTATCAAAAAGTGCACCGTTCCCGAGATAATCTAGAAAACCTCAAAATGGGGGTGGAACGGCATCCTAGGGGATGAAACACACTATTTGGGGGTGGAAACTTTTCGGTTTAGTAATTCTTATGCTATCCTGAACATTTCTACCAATTTTCAAAACTTCATGAATTTTGTCCGATATAAATCGTTATATTACTGAACTAGAAGTCCATAGTCTCATCGGTAGTTTAATTAAATTAAATATTTTTTCTGTACTTGCTATTTTTAGCGCTAATCTCGGCGCTAATGTTTTTACAACACTGACGTCCTTTCTATAAGAATTTGGCATGTAATTCTTCAAGATTTCAATATTTTTACGCATACATCAAATTAAAGCAAATAAAACAACTTTTACAGTATACACGACAAAATACCGTAATAGTATATTGTGTATTTAGGTGTGAAAGCAATACATTCCCGGACGACGATGCAAATTGCACAAGCTTTTATTATTATTTAGGTGTACTAAACCGAAAAAATAGGTTATATTGAATTCATTGTCTTAAAAGCTTGTCGCGTGAATAGAAAAAAAAAAGAAACTTATTTAGGTACTTACAATCTCTATCAAATTAATGCCTATATGAACTTCTCGCGCGCGACAAACTTTTAAAACAATTAATTCAACATAACTTATTTTTTTCGTTTTAGTACACCTAAGTAATAATAAAAAGCTTGTTTTTAAAATGTTTTTTTTACATTTAATTTTTTATTAATGAAAATAATGAAGGCTGTAACGTGCATTTTTGATAGTCTAATTTATTCATTTAACCCTCTATTTCCATCAGCTATGTTTTTATCTTTGTTCCACTCTCTTTAATAGGGCGCAATTTATTTTACAGAAATTTAAATTCATTTAAAGGGGTAAAATTATCCAGTTTGACTGATAAAAAAATCCTAGATTATTTGTGAAATTTTATATGATATATTTCTGAGTCATTTTACACCAAATTCATGCATTCACAGTTCCATTACAGAGATATGTTTATCTCCTGTGCTATTAATTTTATGTGATTAACCTATCGTCTCTGTAATTTTCAATAGAAAATCATACAAAATCCTAGGGCGGCTCGGTTGTCCACGTCTGCGTCACTGTTCACTTAACTGACAGTGAAGAGCAACGACAAACAATGCTTGAAATTGGAGCTTACTCGGGAGCTTATTTTAAACGGCCTCTTGTAACTTGTCTATTATGCGTTTATTTGGTATATCCATTTTGGTCAGAAGTCACTGGTTTAAAAATTGTCAGTGGTAATCTGTGTGTCCGTTTTATCGTGAATTCAGTATAAGAATTATTAGTTCAGTAATATTAGATATTTATTAGAACATAAAAAAATCGTAATAACTAATTTTTTTTATGTATTATTTTTTATCGACCTGATGGTGTGATGATTAGTGGCACGCCGTTTCAAACAGACCACCTGGATTACCCCCCAGGTTAGGGGTGCCAGTGTTTATACAAGTGCTGGTGAACAATCTTCAGGCATCGGTGATCTGGACCTTGGTAGCGGAACTAGGCCAACGTTAAATAGATGGAGTGATTTTTATTGAAAACTATATATTACAAAAAATATAAGTGCACATTGCAGAGAAGATTCTTCTGACATTTGTTTGATTTTGCCTACTTTATATGTCGATTGGAGAAAATAGTTATTTATGATACAAGTGTTAAAAATGACTTTTTATTTTGTGAGTGGAGCAACTCCACGAACAAAATAAAGTCATAATTAGAGAATATTATTTAGGTATTATGCAAATCACAACTTACACACTTTTTTATTTATTATGAAAATACCTACTTTCTGTATATTGTTGCCCTAATCTGGGCACGCTAATATACTAGTTAGGTAAATACTTTAATACCTAAATAATATTCTCTAATCGTGATAAAGGCAAATAAATAAAAAATAATTAATTGTAAAAAATAAAGTCATTTTTAACACGTGTATCATACAATGTTTTTTCTACAAACATCATTAAAAGAACAATAAAGTTTCTTTAAAAAGATTTTAAATCCTTTTAATGGTTACCTCATAATTCTAGTAGTTTGTAGGATTTATGAAATAAATAAATCAAGTTTGCCCGTTGTTCGACACATGCTTGTCAAATGTGAGAAACTATTGCTATATGATGAGTTCCAATATTAATTATAGTCCAGAAGGAAGCGAATCGATTCCTCAAGAAATTGAAGAAGCAGCCACAAGGGCAACTTTAGATTTGTTGCCCACAAAATCCAAAAAACAATATGAATTAGCGTACAAACGCTTTGTGGAATGGTGCGATCGGAACAATGTTGCAGGCAAGTACAGTGAAAATGTAATGTTGGCCTATTTCGAGCAAAATTCTAAAATTTGGAAGTCTTCGACGCTTTGGGCACATTTTTCAATAATAAAGGCTATGTTAAATGTCAAGAACAATCAAGATATAAGTAAGTTTTATAAACTCATCGCATTTTTGAAGCGCAAAGAAAAAGGATATCGTCCAAAAAAATCAAAAATTTTTACACGCCAAAATATTGATAAGTTTATTGCAGATGCGCCAGATGACAAGTATTTGACGTTTAAAGTAGTTCCTGTAATGGGTATACTAGACGCGTGTCGCCGTGAAGAACTTTGTCAAATGAGTTTAAACAATATTGAGGATTTGGGAAATACACTAGTGGTAAACATTCCAGATAGCAAGACTAGAGTTTCAAGAACCTTTACTGTTATTGCTGAGACTTATATCATAAGTACTTAGCATTACGTCTAACTCATGTCAAACCATCAACGTCTTTTTATTAAATACACTAGCAACAAATGTACGATTCAACCTGTTGGAATAAATATTTTTGGAGAGATGCCTACAGATATTGCAAGATTTTTGAAATTACCAAATAGTGAACTTTACACCGGACATTGTTTCCGTCGGACATCCGCTAGCTTGTTAGCAGAGTCTGGTGCAAATTTATGTACAATAAAAAGACATGGAGGATGGAAAAGTTCGAGTGTTGCAGAAGGATACTTGGAAGATTCGTTAAAAAACAAAAAGAGGATTGCTTGTCACATTCTTCCAAATAATTGCCCTTCTTCTAACAATTCAGAAATAGAGCATATTAATAGTATTTCCTCCACTGCTTTAAGTTCAACTTCAACAATTTCTTCTTGTGAAGTAGCTTCCTCACAAGGGATAAATATTACTAATTGCTCCAATTGTACAATTAATGTAAATATTTCTAAATAACTTGTAATTTTTTGTTAATAAATGTCATTATGACAAACGACTTGTCATTTTACCTTTTGCACTAGTGTTAAAAGTAAATCATGTGATCATTTTTAACGCGAGTTTATATAATATTACATTTTTAATTCAAGTATGCCGTATTAAAAATTTAGTTTTTAATGGTGTTTGTAGAAAAAATATTTTATCTACAATCATCATATAAAGTAGATTTTCTTGCTCGCATTGAATAATGTAAGCTAAGAATAATAAGCTATGAATAATGTCACTTTATCGCTCGTCTCGCATGTCTGTCCTTAACAGAAGTTTGGTCAGAAAATTGACAATGTATTTTTATGAAATAATAATGCTTCAAAACTGTTGTTAATATATTGAAAGTAAATGTAAGAGTACAATTAATTACCTAATTTATTTTTAAGAAAAAAAATATGAACTTTATAATAATTAATAAAACTTAAATAAACAGCGTTTGTGTTTTGTTCGTCTGCTTATTTTAATGACATATGCAAGGTACACTCATAAAATGTTAATGAGTCGCTGTTTCCAGCCAAAATTCAACCTAATTATTCCTTTAATTTTGATATTTTCAAATGATTATAGATAAAATGTGTATAATTCGAGTAGAAAATGTCTTTGTCGCTCTGAAGTGCTTGCCATGCTCGTTTCACGTAGCGCGTCTACTTACCCTTTTGAGCGACAATGTAGCATTGTGCTATCTTAATACAAAAATTGCTATTAATGACATTGTAAAGTGAAATTAATATATCACCGTATGTATGTACATGAAGTTCATTCGAACCTGAGGGGCACACTGTACTGCAGTTTCGATATCTTGTATATCTTTTTATTTTGTATTCTTAAACAGAAACCTTAGTAACAGTTTACATGCCTCTAGCGATCACCCTGTATAACGAATGTAGTCCAATTTCAACTGGGAGTATTCTACTATGCTATTTTATATGTGCCGATGGAATCAAATGACTCCTTATATGCGAAAATAAAAATATGGTTCGGTCCATCACTTTTAACATTCCGTGCCTGGGAAACGGTGGCGGCATTTTAAACAGAGGTATTTAAGACTAAATTGTCATATTTAATGTCTACTCTTTTAGCCTTAAAAGATTGCGTCATAATATTGGGGTATGTATGCTGGGTGAGCCTTCTTATGACCGCTAAATTCAAGATGAAGGTTTTAATAAATTAAAATTTTTATACACACTCATCCTCACCGAGTCAGCCTGTTGCTTTCTCATAGCGATATTAGCCACAAAGTAGAAAGTATATTTCTTTTAAATTATATTTGCACAAATACGCGTGTGTATAAAAATTTTAAAATTTAACTCATTTTTCTTTATTTCCCCTTTAAACAAAATCATACATACAGGTCTAATTGATCCTCCTCCGTTTGTTTTTAAACAATTCTTAAGTTATATAGCTTTTTTAATACAGTGTAATTAATATGTTTCTAAAAACCAATATAGTGCAGTCAATGTATCATTTTGACCCGTGAATAATTCCTACAAAGAATTTTTTGCTTGAATAATGTAGGGGGGGGGGGGGGGGGGGTTGCTTCAATCAATAATTAATGTTTTGCACAAAAATGTCTGTCGCTATGGTCGCCATGCTAAAAATAAGACGATCAAAATAGGTTTTCCTCACTTACGTCATGCCCTGTTAGTTCTACCCTAAAGTTATATAGTACCACTATTTTAGAAAACGAAAAAGCTACTTCTATTTAAACTAATTTTCTCTGTTGTAAATATTTTAGGATTTACAGCCGTCAGAATGCTGAAAATTCGTATAGTAATTAGATATTATCTCCGATTAAAGAACTTATATCTAGATACATAATTGTACTCATTTGTATGTTGCTGAGATAGTTACAATCTAAGGCACTTCTTCCCATAAGTTCTTGATTGGCTAGACGAACTATTCACGGCCGATTCGGGCACGATCGGTTCCGTTAGATTATCATAATCTCAGTTTGAAACTTTTGACAGTATCCGCCATTAATGTTAATAAGTGTTTTTCGTGTTTTTCGATCAAAATGTGGTGGTTTGCTTAATACCTAAATAATATTCTGTATTCATATTTACACAGTTTAGTGACAATATATTTAGTGCAAAATGGTGGAAGTGCTGTGCCGTTTGCAGAAAGCAGTTTAGAAAAGAAGAAAATCGATCGTTCCATAGTCGTAACATGATGAAGTTCAGTTTACACTGTTTACAGTTATAAAGTGAATAGCAATTAAATTTTAATATCCTTTCAATACATATTTGTCTTACTGTATTCTCTTACTGTAATATCGTATGCCTACATCACGTTGTGTAAAGAGCCGGTAATGCAGGAATTGCAATAATTCATTTTAATGAAAATATTTACCATTCTACACATTTTCTACATACACAATGCCACTGTTGCCTATGGGATGTGATGTTCATCTATTCTTTTTAATGGACATATAATGTGACTATGTTAGGAGCAAACAAGGTATATAGTGAAAAGATAGCCTGTTATGTATCTAGATATAAGTTCTTTAATCGGAGGTTATTATCAATATTGTAGACTATAAAATTTCCTAAAACTTGTGTTTAAGCAATTTTTTTCCACGGTCAATCGTTCAAAAATTACAGCAGCTCGAAGTTTTAAAGAGTTTCTTGAATTTATGAGAAAATGCCTGCCCCGCTGTTCCAACATTATTAATCCTCATTGTTAATTTTCAATAAAAAACCCAAGGAATCACTACTTCCACATCCAGATTTTCTCTCCAAGTCTCTCACAACGAAAATAATTTTGTATGTGGAAATAATTGTTTATGGAACTTTAATATTATAATATTTAAAATCGCTTACCCCAAATGCCCATAAAACGATATGCCACATCGGGGTGGGGGTGGTAATGGGAGCGAATGAAGTAAAAAGTTGATGCCTTTGGTTCTTGTACACATACTAAATTACATTTTTTTTTTCACCTCCTTTAATAGTGGGGTAGGAGTGGCAAATGTAAAAAATTTTTTTGAGACCTTAGCTCCTCCTAGACATATACCGGGTGCCACAGGCTAGTGGCTCCCTCTTATATTTCCTTTATTTCTTAACTTATCCATTTGAAATTAGAGCTGCATAAACTACCTGTAAAAATGGATTTTTGGACATAAAAAGCGGTATGAGACCATTTCCGGTTTACCCGGAAATGACCGCAACTTTTGATTTTTAAAGGGAACACCCTGTATATTTTTACATATTTGGAACTTTAACGTAGTTGCCTTTGCAAAAATCATATGTCTAATAATTAAATGTGAATAACTACCTTTTTGTGAATAATAGCCTTTTGGTATGGGGCGAGCGTAGAGGCGACTTCAATGTGAATATCAGTCGATATTCCGTTGAAGCAACGTCGAGCGCGGGTAGTACTTGGATGGGCTCCCATCTTGGGAAATACAGCGTTCTCGTCCCACCTTCTAGAGGCTTGTATATCAGTGTATACTCGGAAGTTACGTAATTTCAGACGAGGATTACGTAGTGGATATACCATCCTTCGGAGGGGATGTAAAGCAGGAGGTCCCTTGTCTATTAAATGTTAGGCAAGTAAAAGATCCCTACTCTTCTTAAGGGAAGAGGTTCGGAATAGGTAAAGTATAAGGATCAATAAAAATTATTTTGAAAGTGATTTATTATTTTTAAATAAATTTAAAAAAATAGAAAAACAAATAGTATAAATTTGAAATGGATATCAATGAATTCAGAAAAAAAATCTATAATTTATTGAACACTAGGAGCCACCACCTTCCCATTTGAAAAAAAAAAAAGTTTTCGATAAAAAAGTGATTTGTTCAATTTTGGAGGCTTCGTAAATAGTTATTAATGAAATTAAACGAAAAATTATATTTTTCCCGTCGACTTTACCTGCCGTAGAACAAATTTTGGTATTCCAAAGCACTCTAGACAAATGTCTTAAAATGCTTAAAAAAACTGAACATCTACTCAAAAATTCGCGGAAATCTCATGATATACTCAGAATGTTGTCTTGAATTCAAATATGTAAAAATATACAGGGTGTTCCATTTAAAAATTGAAAGTTGCGGTCATTTCCGGGTAAACCGGAAATGGTCTCATACCGTTTTTTATGTCCAAAAATCCATTTTTACAGGTAGTTTATGCACTCCAAATTATTTCAAATGGATAAATTAAAAAATAAAGGAAATATAGGGGGGAGCCACTAGCCTGTGGCACCCGGTATATATACCAATACCATTTTTATGGTTGCTTGCTTGCTTGATTCACCTATTTGTCCCAATTTACCCCCAACCCTTCAACGAAATAAGATCAAAATATAATTTAGTTCCAGATTTCGTTAAAATACATACGTGTACCTGTCAAGTCAATATCTTAATCGATTCCAGGATAATCGAGCTCATACAAAGACAGACAGATTTTTTCTTTTCTCAAACTTAAAATCTCGACGTTTCATGACTTTCTAAGCCTATTTGAACAATAAAAATTTTTAAAACTTTTTTTTCATTACTATACTTTCACTGAATATGGAAGTAATTGACTTAAGTAATATTATTTCTTAAAAAAAAAAATTAAATTTTTCGTATTCTTCGAGTTTTTACTGATTTGACAACACAAAAATGTTTCTCTATTGCTAATTATTTACAATTTATACTCGCCCAAAAATGTGAAAATGTATGCTTTGCTGCAGGTTTCTGCAATTATTTTTGCTCCCCATGCGCCTACGTAATAATTAGCTATTATCAGTATTGTAGATAATAAAATTTCCTAAAAGTTTTTTTTTGAACAATTTTCTTCCATTATCAATTGTTTAAAAATTGCAGCAGATCGAAAATTTCATTATTTTTCAAACTTCGGACTTCTGTAATTTTAAAATAGTTCACCGTGGAAGAAAATGGTATAAACAAAAACGTTGTAAAATTTTATAATCTACAATATTGGTAATAACTAATTACTACATAGGAGCAACGGGTACAGAGATAATAGCAAAAATCTACAACCAAGCACATATTTTCATCATTTTAATGTCTGTAAATCCTAAAATATCGTAAATAGAAAAATAGTTTAAATAATATCCTAAAAGAGAAAAATAGTTCAAATTAAAATTGTTGCTGTTTTCATTTTCTACAATATTGGTAATAAGTACCTAATTTTAGGGTAGAACTAACAGGAAAGGAGATAATTGAGCAGAGCCTATTTTGTCCGTTAGATTATCATAATCTCAGTTTGAAACTTTTGACAGTATCCGCCATTAATGTTAATAAGTGTTTTTCGATCAAAATGTGGTGGTTTGCTTAATACCTAAATAATATTCTGTATTCATATTTACACAGTTTAGTGACAATATATTTAGTGCAAAATGGTGGAAGTGCTGTGCCGTTTGCAGAAAGCAGTTTAGAAAAGAAGAAAATCGATCGTTCCATAGTCGTAACATGATGAAGTTCAGTTTACACTGTTTACAGTTATAAAGTGAATAGCAATTAAATTTTAATATCCTTTCAATACATATTTGTCTTACTGTATTCTCTTACTGTAATATCGTATGCCTACATCACGTTGTGTAAAGAGCCGGTAATGCAGGAATTGCAATAATTCATTTTAATGAAAATATTTACCATTCTACACATTTTCTACATACACAATGCCACTGTTGCCTATGGGATGTGATGTTCATCTATTCTTTTTAATGGACATATAATGTGACTATGTTAGGAGCAAACAAGGTATATAGTGAAAAGATAGCCTGTTATGTATCTAGATATAAGTTCTTTAATCGGAGGTTATTATCAATATTGTAGACTATAAAATTTCCTAAAACTTGTGTTTAAGCAATTTTTTTCCACGGTCAATCGTTCAAAAATTACAGCAGCTCGAAGTTTTAAAGAGTTTCTTGAATTTATGAGAAAATGCCTGCCCCGCTGTTCCAACATTATTAATCCTCATTGTTAATTTTCAATAAAAAACCCAAGGAATCACTACTTCCACATCCAGATTTTCTCTCCAAGTCTCTCACAACGAAAATAATTTTGTATGTGGAAATAATTGTTTATGGAACTTTAATATTATAATATTTAAAATCGCTTACCCCAAATGCCCATAAAACGATATGCCACATCGGGGTGGGGGTGGTAATGGGAGCGAATGAAGTAAAAAGTTGATGCCTTTGGTTCTTGTACACATACTAAATTACATTTTTTTTTTCACCTCCTTTAATAGTGGGGTAGGAGTGGCAAATGTAAAAAATTTTTTTGAGACCTTAGCTCCTCCTAGACATATACCGGGTGCCATAGGCTAGTGGCTCCCTCTTATATTTCCTTTATTTCTTAACTTATCCATTTGAAATATAGAGGTGCATAAACTACCTGTAAAAATGGATTTTTGGACATAAAAAGCGGTATGAGACCATTTCCGGTTTACCCGGAAATGACCGCAACTTTTGATTTTTAAAGGGAACACCCTGTATATTTTTACATATTTGGAACTTTAACGTAGTTGCCTTTGCAAAAATCATATGTCTAATAATTAAATGTGAATAACTACCTTTTTGTGAATAATAGCCTTTTGGTATGGGGCGAGCGTAGAGGCGACTTCAATGTGAATATCAGTCGATATTCCGTTGAAGCAACGTCGAGCGTGGGTAGTACTTGGATGGGCTCCCATCTTGGGAAATACAGCGTTCTCGTCCCACCTTCTAGAGGCTTGTATATCAGTGTATACTCGGAAGTTACGTAATTTCAGACGAGGATTACGTAGTGGATATACCATCCTTCGGAGGGGATGTAAAGCAGGCGGTCCCTTGTCTATTAAATGTTAGGCAAGTAAAAGATCCCTACTCTTCTTAAGGGAAGAGGTTCGGAATAGGTAAAGTATAAGGATCAATAAAAATTATTTTGAAAGTGATTTATTATTTTTAAATAAATTTAAAAAAATAGAAAAACAAATAGTATAAATTTGAAATGGATATCAATGAATTCAGAAAAAAAATCTATAATTTATTGAACACTAGGAGCCACCACCTTCCCATTTGAAAAAAAAAAAAGTTTTCGATAAAAAAGTGATTTGTTCAATTTTGGAGGCTTCGTAAATAGTTATTAATGAAATTAAACGAAAAATTATATTTTTCCCGTCGACTTTACCTGCCGTAGAACAAATTTTGGTATTCCAAAGCACTCTAGACAAATGTCTTAAAATGCTTAAAAAAACTGAACATCTACTCAAAAATTCGCGAAAATCTCATGATATACTCAGAATGTTGTCTTGAATTCAAATATGTAAAAATATACAGGGTGTTCCATTTAAAAATTGAAAGTTGCGGTCATTTCCGGGTAAACCGGAAATGGTCTCATACCGTTTTTTATGTCCAAAAATCCATTTTTACAGGTAGTTTATGCACTCCAAATTATTTCAAATGGATAAATTAAAAAATAAAGGAAATATAGGGGGGAGCCACTAGCCTGTGGCACCCGGTATATATACCAATACCATTTTTATGGTTGCTTGCTTGCTTGATTCACCTATTTGTCCCAATTTACCCCCAACCCTTCAACGAAATAAGATCAAAATATAATTTAGTTCCAGATTTCGTTAAAATACATACGTGTACCTGTCAAGTCAATATCTTAATCGATTCCAGAATAATCGAGCTCATACAAAGACAGACAGATTTTTTCTTTTCTCAAACTTAAAATCTCGACGTTTCATGACTTTCTAAGCCTATTTGAACAATAAAAATTTTTAAAACTTTTTTTTCATTACTATACTTTCACTGAATATGGAAGTAATTGACTTAAGTAGTATTATTTCTTAAAAAAAAAAATTAAATTTTTCGTATTCTTCGAGTTTTTACTGATTTGACAACACAAAAATGTTTCTCTATTGCTAATTATTTACAATTTATACTCGCCCAAAAATGTGAAAATGTATGCTTTACTGCAGGTTTCTGCAATTATTTTTGCTCCCCATGCGCCTACGTAATAATTAGCTATTATCAGTATTGTAGATAATAAAATTTCCTAAAAGTTTTTTTTTGAACAATTTTCTTCCATTATCAATTGTTTAAAAATTGCAGCAGATCGAAAATTTCATTATTTTTCAAACTTCGGACTTCTGTAATTTTAAAATAGTTCACCGTGGAAGAAAATGGTATAAACAAAAACGTTGTAAAATTTTATAATCTACAATATTGGTAATAACTAATTACTACATAGGAGCAACGGGTACAGAGATAATAGCAAAAATCTACAACCAAGCACATATTTTCATCATTTTAATGTCTGTAAATCCTAAAATATCGTAAATAGAAAAATAGTTTAAATAATATCCTAAAAGAGAAAAATAGTTCAAATTAAAATTGTTGCTGTTTTCATTTTCTACAATATTGGTAATAAGTACCTAATTTTAGGGTAGAACTAACAGGAAAGGAGATAATTGAGCAGAGCCTATTTTGTCCGTCATTTTTTCAACAATTATACACGGGTAACTCCGGCTTTCTTTGCGCTGCAGACTGTACATATTAATAAGGAATTAAGTGTAAGCCAGAAACTGAATGAAATAAAATAAAACTTAAGACAGTTAACTGAATAGCTAGCGAACAAGTAGGTAATGCAATAAATAAACATATACCGTAATAAACTGTTACAGTTTTATAAATCCACGCTATAATTGGAGTAAACGGCTATCTATAAAATTAGTTCGCCTTATTTAATGTAGAATAATATAAGGCACTTTTGAATAAGTCTCTAAGTATATATATTTTAAATTTTATCGTTTCAAGTATCTATAATTTTAAAATAAAAGAGTTGATTTTTTTCTAGTTTATTATTTGAAATTTTCTACAGGAGGCGTGTCTTGTAGGTTTATTTGTTTGTGTAAACTAGATCTTAGAAAGGTTCATATTATTAACTGCATAATATACAAATCTTGCCGTAAGATGTTGAAATAATTAAGGAGCAGTTACAGCTTGTCATAATTTTTGTCGATTTGAATATTTAAAGTAAAGAATAAAGGTTATACCGTAGTAGCATAAGTCATACTTTATATAAAGTTTTTCATTTTATTTGATTTACCAGCGTACGGTGGACATTGCTGCCACTCCCAGGAAACCGGACCGGGTCGGCTACGTCTACGCTAAGTTGGATTTGGGTTCATTCTTATGGTCAGCAGCGAGAGCCACATGTCGCATGGTATAGGAGTGTGGGATGGGAAGTGTAAGATGGGAAATGGTGTTTGTGAGATGCGTTGGCGTATTGTGTCGTGATATTGAGTGTTTATATTCCTCTTTTTGTGGTTTTGCTTTTACATATCTTCATCTGGGTCCTCTGTTTCCTCCGTTTCTAATTCCGGTAGAGCCACATGATGGTATTCGTTTTTTTTTTCTTGCTGTTCGCACCCAGTGTGCCTGGTCTTTTCCTAGTTTGTGCATGATCATTTTAATTGGCGTTATCCGTGTGTAGCATGATCTCCCTATTTTTAGTTTGTTACTGTTCAGTATTAGCGCTTTCATCAGTAGATGCGTTGGGTTTCTTCTTTAGACATGCCCCCACAAGCTAGTGCCAAAGCGGATTTTGAATGCTAAAAAAAAAAAAGAAAATTATTTACAGGCAAGGACCAGTTGGGGCATTTAGTTAAGGTTATAAAGGAGAGAAGAAACAAAAATTAAACACTAGATAATGTGAAATCGTGAAATGAAGGTGCTGTTTAGGGGTTAAAAGTGGTTTTTTGCGATTTTCGGCAAAACGTGACCTCCTAGCGGAAAATGTCCTTCACAAAAGATGTAGATATTAAAAAAATATAAAACCTTCATATAAGGCATTTTTCATCATAACCTCACATTTTTTGAGAAAATGGCGGGAAACCGATTTTTCGGTTTTTTGTTTTTCTCTCGTAAAAATAATTAAATTTACATGAAATTTTGTGAAAGTATACTTTTTTTTGCATTGAATAAGCATGATTTTTTTGGAATCTGGGAAAGAAGTAGTCCGAGATATTTACATTTTTCGAAAAAAAACCCAAATCTTCCACGGAAAACTTTATTGGTGTTTTTTTCGATTTCAATATTCTATCTAGGCTCATTTTAACCGTTGAAATGTCTACTTTCAAATGGTCTATACATGTTGATGGTTTATTTTTCATGAAACCGCTTAAAATTGAGAAAAACCAAAAAAACGACTTTTCGGATCACGAATTTTTCAATAGGTATTATATATTATTTTCAATATTTTTTTATTATTCCTGTAAATAATGGATTAAATTTCAATGACAGAATTTACTTCAATGTAATATTACTAAAGTTGAATGAATTTATTTGAAGAAAGTGGGCAAAAACATTCTGAAACTTAAGTTTTTCATGGCAATGCACCATACGCACTGAAAGTCTATATAGCTCAGTCGATGAAGGTATTTACCTAAAAAAATTTGCAATTTAATGAGTGTATAGAATAATATCCTGAAAAGTTTACATTTCGCTCGGAAGCAAAACATAAAAACATAAAAAAGTGAAAAAAAATTTTTTTTCATTTTTTCAAAATTTTGAAATTAAATCTGGGTAGGAAAAAATAAAAAATACAGTGGATAGACCACGTGTTTCTGAACGAAAAATGTTTTAATAAAATTTATCGCTAAAGCCACGGTATTCCTGGAAAAAAATAGTGAAGTAACTTTGTCACTCTGCGCGGCCAAGCGCACGGTTAAATGTATACTATGGAACCTCTAAAAATTCTTAGCTGTTCTAACAATTACACATTTTTAACATTTTTCTTAGTGAATAGGAGGATAAATAGTGAATATGGAGGGCAAATATATAATTATGAACGCATACACAGACACCATACATTTTTACGTGCCTTTACTGTATTATATTTATTACAGTTACACCTATCCACATTTCAGCTATATCCAATGGATTCTTTATATATTTGTTAATGTATTGGAAAAGTTCCAGAATTTATATTCAAAACAATCAAAGATATTTTCATAGTTATAAGGATAAGATCGTGAAAATCGCAATTTCTTATAATGATCTGATTGATCATATTTTCGAAAAAATGCATACAAGTAAACGAATTTGTGCTTCACCATTCGAATAGTATACATTTTTGCCGACATAGTGATATTTTATTTTTTCCAATGGGTCAATTTCTCGGCAAGTTACAGCCTCCAATACATATATTTATCAAAAAAATCATCAAGTAAGGAAATTATGAAATAATTTGAGATGTACTTTTTTTGAATCCACGTTACTACAACTTAATAAACCATAATAATCGTGAAGTGTATATGCTTTTTAACAGTTCTCAATGAAGAAAGACTTTTCTTGATGGGCTTTTATTTTTTTTTTTTTTATATTTTTTGTTGCGACGGATGAGTTCGGGCGTGATAATATATCTAAGTATATTTTTCAAATCCATCCATTGCTTGTATTGTTTAAAACAAAACAGCATCGGAAAGCTACAATTTCCATCTTTTAAATAAACCAACACTCATATAGATTGAACAAATTCTGATTTAGTGACATGCAATTCAGTGCACGGTGTCACTTGACTATTTTTTCCGGGAAAACCGTGGCTTTAGCTATAAAGGCCATGGAGGGTTAAGATAAGTGTCCGTGCCTTTGTAACCTTTTTTGGTGTGTGGTTCCTTCCAGTGATGTATCTTTGCGTAAGATACTACCACAAAAAGTTTTGACCTCAAAAACTTCATATCTGGGAAAAAAATTTTATTTGAAAATCCAAAAAAAAATTTTTTTTCTTAATCAAGTGAACCAATTTGTTTGTGTTTCACATATATTGTAAATATATTCAAGACAATTTATTACTGATATTTTCATGAAATCTCTTCATGAAGAAAACAAAAATTGATGCTTTTGAATTTTTCGAAAAATTTATATATGTACTTACCCGTTAGCGACCACTTCTATTTTTTTTTACTAATTATACACCATACAATAAGCTATAACATATATTTTTTACAAAACTCTATCGAAGGGTAAAGTAGTCAACTTGGCACAGATAATGTTACGTGGGTTCGGAAATTATAGCACCAGGGTAACACTAAACAATAATGTATCTACGTGTACGCACTAATTACAACAAATAAAGAAAAAGAGTATAAATTGGTTAGAAATTCGATATATTAATAAATATATAAATGAACAACTGCTTGGATTACACGTATTGAAAATTTTTTGGAGCAGCCTACGTATTTTTTTGAAACAACGATTTATATTTTTCACAATACATATATTTTCTACAAAGCTCCATCGAAACGGTAATACATAAAAAAATTATGAGTTTAATAATAAGGATACATAATAAAAAAACATGGTACGCTAATGATATATGATAATATTAGTTGTCTTCATCACTGTCCTCATTTATTGTATCACTGATATCTTCTGCGAACAGTTTTACTGGTGGTTTCGGAATATCGTCGAGAAACCTTGCATATGATAAATTCAGGTTTAAATTAAAAAAAAATAAATTAGTTTTCTGTTACTGATGGATTTATCATATGCAAGGTCGACGATATTCCAAAATCATCAATAAAACTGTCTGAGTTATTCGCGGAAGATATCAGTGTTACAATAAATGAGGACAGTGATGAAGACGACTAATATTATCATATATCATTAGCATAACATGTTTTTTTATTATGTATTCTAATTATTAAACACATATTTTTTTTATGTATTACCATTTCGATGGAGCTTTGTAGAAAATGTATGTATTGTGAAAAATACATCTCGTTATTTCAAAAAAAATACGTAGGCTGTTCCAAAAAATTTTCAGTACGTATAATCCAAGCAGTTGTTCATTTATATATTTATTAATATATCGAGTTTCTAACCAGTTTATACTCTCTTTCTTTATTTGTTGTAATTAGTACGTAAGTAAATACATGATTGTTTAGTGTTACCCTGGTGTTATAATTTCCGAACCCACGATACAGGGTGTTTACTAAAGGGTGTAAGCACATAACATTATGTTTGCCAATTTGACTACTTCGATAGAGTTTTGTAAAAAATATATGTTATGGCTGGCTTATTGTATGTTGTATAATTAGTAAAAAAATAGAGGTGGTCGCTAACGTGTAAGTACGTATATACATTTTTCAAAAAATTCAGAAGCATCAATTTTTGTTTTCTTCATGAAAAGATTTCATGAAAATATCAATAATAAATTGTCTTGAGTATATTTACAATATATGTGAAATACAAACAAATTGGTTAACTTGAATAAGAAAAAAAATTTTTTTCGGATTTTCGAAAGAAAAAATTCCCAGATATGAAGTTTTTGAGGTCAAAACTTTTTGTGGTAGTATCTTTCGCAAAGATACATCCCTGGAAGGAACCACACGCAAAAAGGTTGCAAAGGCACGGACACTTATCTTAACCTGTTATGGCCTTTTGTTAGGACATTTTTTGTTCATAAATACGTGATCTATGCACCTGTATTTTTTATTTTTTCCTACCCTGCCTTAATTTCAACATTTTGAATAAATGAATAAAAAAAAATGTTTTTTCATTTTTTTTATGTTCTGCAACCGAGCGGAATTTAAACTTTTCAGGATATTATTCTATACCCTTACACGAACTCATTAAAAAAACAATTATTCATTTTGCAAATTTTTTTAGGTAAATACCTTCATCGACTGGGCTATACGACTTTCAGTGCGTACGGTGCATTTCCATGAAAAACTTAAGTTGTTGAATGTTTTTGCCCACTTTCTTCAATTAAATTCATTCAACTTTAATAATATTACATTGAAGTAAATTCTGTCATTGAAATTTAATCCATTATTTACAGAAATAATAAAAAAAATGTTGAAAATAATATATAATATTCGTGATTCGAAAAGTCATTTTTTTTGGTTTTTCTCAGTTTTAAGCGATTTCATGAAAAATAAACCATCAACATGTATAGACCATTTGAAAGTAGACATTTCAACGGTTAAAATGAGCTGAGATAAAATATTGAAATCGAAAAAACACTAAAGTTTTCCGTGGAAGATTTGGGTTTTTTTTTTCGATAAATGTATATATCTCGGAAACAGCTTCTTTCCCAGATTCCAAAAAAATCATGCTTATTCAATGAAAAAAAGTATACTTTCACAAAATTTCATGTAAATTGAATTATTTTTACGAGAGAAAAATAAAGAACCGAAAAATCGGTTTTTCGCCATTCTCTCGGAAAATTTGAGGTTATGTTGAAAAATACCTTGAATGAAAGTTTTATATATTTTTTTAATATCTACATCTTTTGTGAAGGATATTTTCCGCTAGGAGGTCACGTTTCGCAAAGAACCACTTTCAACCCCTAAACAGCACCCCCATTTCACGATTTCACATTATCTCGTGTTTAATTTTTGTTTTTTCTCTTTTTTATAACTTTACTAAATTCCCCGACTGGTCCTTGCCTGTAAATAATTTTTTTTTTTTTTCAAAAAGGTATTGGCACTAGCCTACCAGTACTTCATTGCGTATGTTTCTATTATTTTTATAATTGTTTTCCCTCCTTTTAATGTTGACGTTTTATGACGTTCAGATGTTTCTTTCAACTCTTCTCAGACTCTTCTGTTGGCCTTTGTTGTTGCCGCTCCGTATGTTTTCTTTGGCAGTATGATGGTTATGTACATCCTCTCGGTCAAGTTTCATGGTTCCATGGTGGTTTATTTTTCTCGATGACACGTTGAATTGTCCGTTTTAATTCTGTCCTTTACAATTTCTTTTCTTTTCAGTTGGTTCCGGTTCTTCAGGTACGTTTCTTGGTATTTCGATTATTTGTCGTTCTTATGGAGTAGTTGCCTAATTTGTAGTCTTCTCCGCTGACCGGACTCTCTTTTGTTGACTGGCCTTGCATTGTTAGAATCTTCTTGAAACCTATTTTCAGTCCAGATGTGATCGGTTTTCTAGAAAGTTGAGAATATCTTGCTCTTCTTCCATGCCGATTAGGAGATCATCGCCGTATGCCGTATGCTATTACGGTCTAGGTTCTCAACATTTCTCCATTTTCGTTATTTGATGTTTACTTTATTGCCCTTTGTATCACTTCATCTATGACCATGGTAAATAGTAAATGATTTTCGTCGTCTGTCAGAATCATTGAATTGCAGTGCGTTCGTGAAGGCAGGCTTTTTAAATTTTGTTTATTTAGTAGTGTGGTACTCCTTTCTTGCGTAGGGTGTTTACTATAGCCTCGTGACTGATAGTATCAAATGCCTTCTGGAGATATATTGCGACTATGTGTATTTTGTCCCTTCTCTCAGTTTCTTTCCAGAATTCCTGTTGTGGTGTACATTTGTTCCTCCATTTGATCTCTCTTTGATGAATGCTGTCTGGTGGTCTTCCAACGTGTTTCTCTTGATCGTAGTATTGGTATCCTACACCGTTATTCTTCTGTAATCATCTATACCCTGTGGTGAGTTGATTTTGGGGAATACCCTGCATTTCTTCTTCTCTCCGTCTCTCTTTTTTCTTGCAATGCTTAATTGGCTATTCGGGTTTGTTTCACGTCCGGTATTGTTTATCTGTTGCCTTTATCTTTTTTTAGCAGTTTATATTTTTTTTTCCTTTCTTGTTGGGCTCATAGACGACTTCTCCTTTTATAACTTTTTTGTTGCCTCAATTTTTATTTTTGAACTCATTGATGTCCAATCTGATTCTTCTCTTGTCAGTTGTTTTTCTTCTTTGGAAGTCGTTGTGCTTTAGTAGGGAGATATTTCAGATACTGTACCATGTATTTCCAGTTTCCTATTAGTATTTTGTGATCAGTACTTCTTCAATACTGAAGCACCACAATGTTATTAAGGTGAAGTTTTAAGGTTGAATCACTTTTAGAGTCTGATTTAAATGAGCTGGGTAAGTAATAATAATAATAATAATAATAATAATAATAATATCTTTATTATCCGTAAAGACCGGTACATAAATAGTACAAAAATGGCATTGGATTCGTCATTGGATGAGTACAATCATCCGAAACACAATAAAGTAGTCGTATTCAATAAAATAAAATAAAAATAATAACGATAATAACGTACAAAATAGTATAAATACAATACAAATAACAATTGATAAACTACGTCACATTTAAAATCACAGGGATAAGTTGGTTAAAAGTATGTTAACATTAAGAATAAAACAATTAAAAAAAAATTTGTATATATCTTTAGCGAGTATGATATGTAAGAACACATATTTAACAAACCTGATGACATTTTAATTAATCATTCATGTATTCGTCAATTGTATAGAAAACTTTTCCCATAAGATAACTTGATACTTTATGTTTAAATATTTTAATATTTTCAATATCTTTAAATATTTGAGGCAGTTTATTATATATAGTAATATTACGATCCACTTTTTTGGTGTTCTAAGGTCAGATTCGTGTTCAGCGGCTCAAAATAAAAGGGATAGGTCTGGTCAGTACCCCAGCACAGACCACTTTTTATTGTGAGCCTGTGTTATGATGACAAGCAGAATTTTTTCGAGCATTTAATAATGTCCATTTATATATATAAAAGAATACCCTGACTGACTGATCTATCAACGCACAGCTCAAACCGCTGGGTCTAGAATCTTCAAATTTTGGATAGAGGTTCCTCGTATGGCGTAGGCATCCACTAAGAAGGGATTTTTCGAAATTCGACCCCCAAGAGGGGGAAAAAGGAGGTTGAAATTTTAGGCTTTTTCGAAAATGGTTATAGATGCGTGAAATTTGCCAGAAATATTTTTTGTTGAAATCTATTTCGCATTTTGAAGGGGTCAAAACGGGGGTAGTAGATGATTTAAACACATACGGTGCAAACGGCAAATTATATCATTTGATGTCTATAATTAAGTCATTTTGACACGTTAAATATATGGTGTTATCAATGTCTCTAAATGGCTAAAGAAAATCTATATATTAGTGAAGAAGTTGTACAACATACTGTTGTCCCAATTGTAGGTGACGGAGCCTGTTTATTCCGTCCCCTTTCATTCTTAATGTACGGGTCACAAGAGCGTTGGAGGTTCGTAAACGAATAGTCAGCTTTGTGGTTAACAATTGGTACGAATTTTTAATTATGTCCCATAACAGTAAGGGCGACAATTACTCCACGTCAGCTGAGTATTCTGTTGATATGCTCCAGTCTTTGACTTATGGGAGTTTGTGCGAGCTGGTAGCAGCAGGACAGGACGTCTGTTTCCGTTTCTTTTTGAGGTTTATCGTAATGGTCGACTATATTATGTACAGTCAGGTACTGAAGTTCATCCTGTGAGAAGATCGCGGTTTACACAAGATCTGTCAAATGGTCATTTTGACGCGTATCTGCCTCATGACTCTCATCTGCATCCACCCGAAGTACCGACTTCAACTCTACCCGAAACAAACTCGGCGATTTTTACCAAAAGGCGTCGTATGGAGATACACGATTCTGAGCGCTGCGTTATGTCCGATTCAGATCTTTGCCCCGATTATCTGATCACGCTCCATCTGTTTCACCACTGTTAGTAACTAAGAAGAGAAATAACAAACGTAGGGCAAGATATACTAATGTCACGAGGAATAAACAACTTAAGAAAGCTCAGAAAAAATATACACAAACTAAACCTGAATCACATCGTGCAGCTGCATCTAATTATCAAAAAAATAATCCTGAAGTGCACAAGCAATCCATTGCTGATTATCAGAGGGAGAATCCTAAAGTGCACAGGCAATTCCGTTGCTGATTATCAGAGGGAAAAAATCCTGAAGTACACAAGCAAGCCGTTGCTGATTATCAGAGGGCGAATCCTGAAGTGCACAGGCAGGCAGTCAGAGATTACCAGTACACACATCCTGAGGTGCATAGAGCGGCTCAGTTTCGATATGAGCAAAACAGAGCGCAGCGGCCATGGAAAACTGAAGCTCTCTCAGGTATGGCGTATGATCCTGATATAGCATACACGAATGATAGTGGTGTAGCTTTGGGTATCATGAGCCACAAATGCCAGTGGTGTAAAGCTCTTAAGTGGAAAGACGAGACACCTGGTATGTCTTGCAGTGCCGGAAAGGTGCAGCTTGAACCTTTTGATCGTTTGCCTGAACCTCTCTATAGTTTAGTTATGGATCTACATCCAGAGCGCAGCCACTTTATGAATGAGATTTCCCCTCTACGGAAAAAAAAATCATTATAGACATAAGTTAGTATGTTCTTAATGCGCAATAAGTCTTCAACGCGGACGAAGTCGCGGGCATCAGCTAGTAAATCATAAAGAAAGATCGTTAATGATTTCAGTCAACGACAGTATTTTTTTTACATAGTTGAAACATTTAAAAATAAATATCTTGTTACAGGGGCCCCAGTTGTCATAAAATCATAAAATTAAGAAATCTGTCATATAATGTCATAAATTATTTATTTTGTCATAAAAATCATAAAAAGTAGACAGAGTTTTTCATACTTACAATTTCTTATTAAAGTCAGTTTTTTAATCAAAGTTCGCGCTTAAAATTGAATTGGTGCTTCTCATTTTTATTCTGTTGCGCGGGCGTCACAACCTAATCTGCAATATGCGCAATATCCACATACCTAAAAATATATTCTGCCAATGGTCGACTGCGCATCGATACTGCGTTTGTAACAAAAGGAGATTGAGCACGACGCCATTTTGATGTATAAATGTCATTACCTCTTAAATTTCAGTGTAATATACTCCTTTAATTACAGCAGAACATCTTGGCAGTATTTGAATCAAATAATTATCTGTTATAGATGAGAAGTTATAAAATCAAAATTTACATACAATTAAATTTTACTTTAGGTTTTAGTACTTTAGTGTACATTAACTTGAGCATTGTTTTACATCTCTTAAATTTCCTGAATGTAATAGTTATTTACGTAACCAGTTATGAAAAGACTAATTTTACATGACGAATGTAATATTTGCCAATTACATGAGTCAAGTAAAATTACTGTTTTCATAACATGTTAAGTACAAAATTTTATCTAATCCCGCTCTAAATTAGAAAAGAAATGACAATTTGACAATTTATTTTAAATAGTATTTTACGGCTCCCATCATAGCTACCGCTTGCAGCCGTACAAATAAATTCTGTGTTTATCGCTTTACCTGAGCGTTGGTACGGATTGACGTTTGTATAAACAAACTTTACTTGTCAATCTGCTGATTTTTTTGAAGCAAATTAAGTTGAAATTGATTGATTCAGAAGTGGATATTCCATTTGATATACTTAAAATAATCGGCTTTAGCAGTAAATTCAGTAACACCTGGTAAATAAATCAAAAAGCAGGTATGAAAAAGTATATAAGAAATTGGAAAATTGGTGTCAACAAATAGGTTCAATAATCAGTTACGTAAAAATTTTTTTGTAAAACTGTCATTAAAAATGACATTTTTAATTCATTGATAAAATTTGACTTTTATAATGTTACATGTTAAAAATACTTTTAACACTAATGTCGAAAACACTTTTAACACTAGTGTTAAAAATGAAATATACCATATAGTAATATGCATTCTTCTCAAGATAATAGAAAGCTGTATTGATAAAATTAGAAGAAATATATTACTTAGAAATAATACATATTTATTCAAATAGTTATAAATTATTTATTTAGATATTTGATGTCTGGAGCTTCATTCAAAAATGTATTAATATGTTCGCTAGTAAATATTTTCGATTTTTTTGGCCGATATCCTACACTTTTTCGTTTTAAAAACGCTATTAGCTTGTACTACTTGCTTACATCCACGTTGTTCTTGATTTGCAAACTAGCTTTTATCATAGAGAAATTAGACCACACTGCTGACGCCTTTCATAACTTAGATTTTTCTTCGAAGTAAGCCAAAAGTATATTTTCAGTGAACTTGTCTACTACTTTCTTCATTTTACATCATTCAATAAGTCTTTTATACCATATTGTTGCCGCTATTTCTGGGGCAACAGATCTAAAGTCGCCCTCTCTGCGGCTTCTTTAACATCTGGTGGAATAATGAAATTACTTTTTTCTTCAAGTGTATTAAAATGTTTAAATTATGTCACCAAAAACAGAAGTAGAAGTAGGACATTGTTTTACTATTAACAAAATGTTAGTACCGAACGCCACCATAGTGGACATTGTTTTACTAGTAACATAATGTTAGTTCCGAAAGCGCCACCACAGTGGGTATTGTTTTACTAGTAACATAATGTTAATACCGAAAGCCACCGGTGGCGCGCTATCCACTAGCCACTTGTCATATTGTGTCAACATGTAAGACTAGTTTGAATATTTGTACATTTATGATAAATAAATGAATTTTTGCATTTTAATACGCTTGAAGAAAAAATAGTATATATTACACAGAGTAGAACGCCTTTTTTTGTGTTTCGCCCAGTTTGCAAATCCTGGGCTCAACACAAAAAAAGAGTGCGTTCTACTCCTAGTAATATAATATACTATTATTTCCAGTATTTTCTTCAAAATCCATTTTTTTTAGCCACAAAATTTACGAAATTTAAAGACAGCTTCAATTGTAGTGACTAATAAACACTAAACAATTTACAATTGTTTTCCTTAGTTACCCTTTATCCAGTACCTGACTTGTTATTTACACTTTATTGTCACATATAATTGAAACGAACGGGTGGGTGGCTCAATGCCAACGCGTGCGACACGTAAGCGGTAGCTCGGGAGTTCAACCCCACAGACGGCATTTTTTTTAAATAACAGTTTTACAAAAAATATTGTATGATACATTTGTTAAAAGTGATTTTATTTTGTTCGTGGGGTTGCTCCACTCGCTACGCTCGTTCCGCAATATTCCCCACTCACAAAATAAAATGTCACTTTTAACACTTGTATCATAAATAACTATTATACATAACTAGTTATGTAATGAAAATGACAGTTATGAAAAATGTGACGTTGCGTAACGTCAAAAATGCATTTAAAATTTGACTTTTCATAACGGGGTTAGATAATAGTATATTAAAGTATAAGTGGATATTAAGGTCTTTAAAACACGCGCGATTTTTCGAGCACGACGGCGCAGCCGGAGTGCTCGAAATAGAGCAAGTGTTTTAAAGACCAGTTATCCACGAATACTTTACGCTATTTTTTTTTATTGGTACACTTTGAAATCATAAATACTGGTATTATTACTACAAAAAACAGAAATAGGAATTAAGAATGTAAAATTGTTGAATTCGTGATGTGACATCAGGATACCTGTTAGTGTCATGAAAATGAGAAAACAAAAATTAATTTGCAATCTGTCACATAGGATTAATTATTGTCACTACAGTTGTCACTGATTGTATATTGCTTTAAAATGAGTTCTAACTTTGATTACTTAAATAGAAAAGCAGAATCGCGGTTAATACCGCAAAAATCGGAAGACGCTTATAAAAAAGAATACGACAAGTTCATCAAATGGATGGAAGAGCAAAAGGTAACAGACACAGATGAACGAGTTGTACTTGCTTACCTTTGATGTTGCCGTGGTAACTTTAAAACGCGCGTTTTTAAAACTTGGATTTAAACACTCTGAGGCGTACTTTAAATAAGCAAAATAGGGTACCAATAAAAAAATATATAATAATTCAGTTAATATATTTGGTTTTAAGAATATTATTCTATTATTTTATCATACCACAAAGTGAATGCCGTTTTGGTGTAACATATTTATCTAATAAATCTTTATTCCCATATTTCTAAAAATATGTTATTCATTCTCATTGACTTTGTTGTATATATATGTTTGTATATTTAATGTTAGAGGTGGGCAACCTCCACAACAAGATTGGTGTATGTTGTGTGAAGGGATTTCCTAAACATTTAAATTGAACGCGCGCCAAATAAAAAAGCTGCGCGCGCAAACATCGGTCGTCTCTCTTGCGCGGTATATTCTTTTAACATGTGCGCTGTCCCAATGGTCAGCCATAAACCATAGCAAGGAGTCCCCGTATAAAAAAACCATATGCCATATTTGTGTCATGGGACTCTGTAATTAAAAAATTACATGCATAGAGTCCAATGAGATATGCAGTAACTAATGATTTAAGTCCATGCCCCAAATTTGGTTCATATGTATGTTTTGTATAGTAACCTTGTTATACGAGGGAGTCCCTGTAGATAACCTGCCTCTTCGTCGACAGTCCGTCTTAGAATCTAATATGAAATAGAATCTAAACCAGAACCAATTATGGTGTACAGGGCGGAAAACATAAGGCATGACCCATAGATGGGTCACTGGATAGCGACGTGTTAAGAATATGGCGATATCTTGGCGTGTTGCAATCGTGTACAGGGCTGTAAACAAACAATCTAGCGGGGAAGTTTACTGATAAGTGATGAATTAAAATTGTAAACTGTAAGTAAATTCTTTATTTCTATATTATATGATGTAATTTAGAATAGCGCATTTTCTCTGAAATTGTAGGTTGGAAGATCTGTGATCTATAATAATAATGTCATCTGCTATGAAGTTAATGTTATTAAACAATAAACAACAATAAATGAATGTTATACAATTTTGGAAAAAGTGTCATAAAATCATGAAAGAAACTAAAAAGTGTACAACCTCTGCTTGTATTTCTGCTTACATTATTGTTAAAAAATATTATTTTAGGTATTCAGCACAGAACTTTCAAAGAAACCATTCGTTCCTTTCATATACCATGAAATGATGTCTAAGTCTGACCAGTATATCTAGCCTTGCCCCACGCGTACTCTGGCAGACAACCATTTTGACTATTTATGGCACAGAAAAAATAGAATAATGTTAAAAAGAATGTTAATAAAATCGGCCTAAAATTTCTGTCGCTGTCTCCAGGGCTATTAGTTTTACTACACTAAATAGCTAATAAAATGTTTTGAAAACACTTCATTTTTGCTTCAATTTAGGCATTTGAAATATAAACTTTAATTTAAAACAAGTTAATTTGAAACAAATATGTTATTTTACTACTAAAAATATCAAGAAATGATTGGTCTTATTGGTGTTCCGCTAAAAGTAGAATTAACTACCTATTCATAAATTTAAAAGAACGTCAGGAAAAGTGATGTTATAATATAACTAGCTGACCCGGCAAACGTTGTTTTGCCATATAAATTATAAATTTTTGTCCAAAAAATAAAAATAAAAATAAAATTTCTAAATAGGGCCACCCTTATCACCTAGGGGTATAAAAAATAGCCTACGACCTATTCTCAGACCTACCAAATATACACCAAAAATTTCATAAAAATCGGTCAAGCCGTTTCGGGGGAGTTCGATTACAAACACTGTGACACGAGATTTTTATATATTAGATGTACTTCCTATGATTCTATATCAGATCGTTTGGTCCAGACACGGTTAACGGCATCCCATTATGACTGAAATTCGCAGCTATTGCTACCATCGCAGCGTTTAAATAATAAAAAATATTTAATAGTTATTAACAACAAATTCCTATATTTATTTTACCGTTTTATTAAAAAACAGCAGATGTAACAATAGATAATACGTAAGACCATTTTACATATTTCGACTTTAATAGTATTTTTTGCAGCGACATTAGTTTTAGTATTAGAGTTGGTAATAAATAATATATTAAATTGGGGTGACCTTGAACCTTAGGAATGGCCAATGAAAAATTAAAGTATGGAGGTATTAGCACAAACCCTACGCAATGGCTCAGTGCTTACGTATTAGGCTTGAAATCTCTTAACTCACCTAACATTGGGACGAAATAAATACTTGAAGCGCTCTTTCGTCCCACCTTCCCGACGGTGGTGGAACGGAGAGAGATAACATCCTGAAATTCCACGGTTTTAAACAATGACGAAATATCAGAGGCAGGTTATAAAAATAACAATTTTCCTGTATGAACAGAAACAAATTGCAAATGTCATGTGCAGCCTGCGAGTTTCGATCCCAGTGTTACTTACATACCCATGTAATATTATAGACATATTATACATATGCCATACTAATGAATTTATTCTTAGAAAGTAAACATGTACAATAAATGATTTTTAAAGGAAAGATTTAATACCAGTGGGTCCTGGGTTCTAATCCTGGCTAAGGTATGAATGTTTTGTGGCGTTTTTAATATGTTACTGAAACGGTGGTAGTGGACCAGACGACGCGCGACGGTTGAATGAGATAAAACGGCTAGTCGCTTTTATCTCTTCTGAGTTCGAGTCTCAGCTGCGGCAGATGGTAATGTCGCAGGGCATAGTTGTTGTGTTGCTATCTGTGTGGACCTGTATGCTTGTTAAATGGTGGAAAAGTGTGAAATAGACCTTGGGCCCAGGCCTAAAATAAAAAATGATTACCTCACTGCTGAAACTTCGTGAACGTATTATTCTCAGCAAGTCGGACAACTTTTTCCTCCGATATTTATTTTTATTTGAGATTTCCCCTTGTTGGGGGAAGTTTCAAATAAAAAAAATGTATTACCTCACAGCAGATTTTTTCAGGGTAGCTTATTAAAAATATTTTAAATCAAGTGGCAATATTGTCCAACAAAAATGTTTGGACAATTTCGTTGTCCGACACCTTAAAGTTAAGGAAGCACTTCCACGAAAAAACGCCCCGCTACCGAAATTTTTCGTAGAAGAAAAAGTTGTCCGACTTGCTGAGAATAATACGTTCACGAAGTTTAAGCAGTGAGGTAATCATTTTTTATTTAAGGCCTGGGCCCGAGGTCTATAAATTATTCCAACATATGATACGCCCCAAACACGCATTTTTGGTCATTTCATTGTACAGTGCTTTCGTAAAGTAATGAATAAATTCGATAAGAAATGTATAATTTTACTTCCACATCCAGTGGAAGTATAGTAAAGACAAAAAAAAATGTTTAAAATTTTTATTGTTCAAATAGTCTTAGAATGTCATGAAACGTCGAGATTTTAAGTTTGAACGAAAAAAAATTTCTGCCTGTCTGTCGGTCCGTCCGTCTGTCCGTCTGTCCGTCTGTCTGTCTGTATCTTTTTTTTTTCTCACGTTTACTCTGGAACCGTTTGAGATATTGACTTGAAATTTGGTATACATAAGTACTTTATCAAGATCTAAAACTAGATTATATTTTCATCTTGTTCCGTCGAAGGGGTAAATTGGGGTAAATTTGGGGTAAATAAGTAAATCAAGCAGGTTCATAAAATTGGTATTCAGTATATACAAGAGAAGCTAAGGTCTCAAAAAAAATTTTGGCATTAGCCATCCCCATTACTATCCCCACTCCATTATTAAAGGGGATGAAAAAAAATGTGATTTAGTGTGTGTACAAGAACCAGAAACCTCAAAATATTTTTTTTACTTTATCCACCTCCACTACCACCCCCTATCACCACCCCCACCCCACTACCGATGTGGGGTATCGTTTTATGGGTTTTTGGGGTAGAGGATTTCAAATATTATATTATTAAAGTTCTATAAACAATTATTTCCACATAGAAAATTTTTTCGTTGTGAGTGACTTGGATAGAAAGTCTGGATGTGGAATTGTGGAAGTAGTGATTGCTTGGGCAGCGGTTTTATTATTTGGTCGGACATGTCAAAAGGTTCATATCGAATGCAATCTTTTGATATATTTTTTAAATTTATTTTTCAAGTTTTCACAAAAATATGACGTCATCAGTATATTCTTTTAAATGGCTATTTGGCTATTTTTTGTTATGGAATTTGAAAAAGCCCCTTTTTTGTATATACTGTCGATATCAATGTATGTTGCTTGAGGATATTTTTTAGGAAAACTATCCTGAAATTCAAAAAAATACTAACTTTACTAGAACTGAAGAAATTTCAAAAACAACTGAATTATACGTTCAAGGTGCGCTCCATTTGCTGCCTAAGGCCTAACAATAGCCAATTCTTCCTTTAAACTCTTCCACATTCGCTGAACAATACACGTATACTTTACTTTTAAGGTATCCCCATAGAAAGTAATCGAGGGGCGCCAGATCTGGCGATCAGGTTAGCCATTCAAATGCCCCCTTCTATCCAACGATTTTGAAATACCTCATGTAAATAGACTCGTACAGGAGCTGCGTAATGGTGAGATGCTCCATTTTGTTAAAGGAAGAAGTCGTTTCTAGGAAGATCAGGTTCTCGCATCTGTAAGAATTCTTCCACCAACTATCCCACACCACATATTCAGTTTTTAAGGAATCTGAATGTGATACTCCACCATCCATTGGAACTTCTCAACGGCCCAATAGCGATAATTTTCTTTAGATAAGCTATATATTTTCTCCCAATAATTTCATAAAAATGAAAAGTTCCCCTTAAAATAATTAAACGTTATTTATTTATAGTTAAACATATGATCTTTATATTTCTAGACGTTTTACATTTGAAAAACAACAGTAAGTCGTAATAATAGCATTTAAAAGTAAGTATGTTTGCAGTTTATTTGTAATTTTTGACGTTTTTCCGAATTTTCATTTTCATGTATATTTATTTCAGTTAGATGCGCTCGTGGAACCAAGAAAATCTATACCTTATTTCGTTGTTGAGTATTTAAGCTGTTAAATAATGGTCAATTTATATTGGTTCATCAAGCGCTTCAATGTATAAAAAAAAAATCGTTTCCAGGGGACTCATAGTGGTGTCAACGTTGCGTGCGAATTTAAACGTGTCAGCGCTCAAAACCACATATTGTCGTGTGTATTGAATAAAAATATTTTTATCTACGATCATCGTACAATCGTTGCATTCTACATTTAACAATTGATAAATAAATAATGATAGTTATTATTCCAACCTAACGTAAAATGAACATAGTCTCATTCTAACGCATCTTTGACCAACCAGGAACTAGCTGTTTTCATTCTAACGCACCTTCGACCAATTTTCATAAAGAAACGGCGAATTCATTTTTTCCATGTTTTCGTGCATATTTTCGTGTTCGACGTTTACATGTCAACGTTTTACTGTAAACGAACTTTATTTTTTCGCTTTTAAACGATTAAAACAGTTAAAATGTACGATAGTCGTGGATAAATTATAGTATTCAGCTCGCGTATAATGGCTATTACACGCTTGGATGATTTACGACACGCCTTCGGTTCGTGACGTAAACATCACCCTCGCGAGTAATAACCATCATTATACGCTCACTGAAGAATCTACTATTCAAAGAATTATTTTTTATTACTCGTCAAGGCATATACTACTCGGAAAATATAATGACATATGACATGGCCGAGGGGCGAAAAAAGGCCCTTGTCTACCCTTGTCCTTTTAACTTTTTTTCTGCTTACCATGCTTTGGTTAAGAGGTTGCCGATCAAGGTGAGTTGCAGTGGACAAAACCAATCATGGAAATGATTTCAATTCTTTCACGTTCGGATAATTTCATAATTTTTAAAAAAAGAATTAATATTTAACACTCCAATCACACTGCTCGCACAAATTACACGTGAAGTGATGGTCAAGCAAATATCGGAATTTGTACATGTACATTTGTAAAAAAAAAATAAACATTCTAACGAGGACGATTTCAGCCTTTTATCACCGAAAGCATTAAAAAACCTCAGGTCTTGGCTTTGGTCGGACTGCGAATGGAGCGTAATTACAACATTTAATCTAGTTGTTTTTGAAATTTCTTCATTTCTAGTAAAGTTAGTATTTTAAAATTTTAAGATAGTTTTTCGATATTTAAGGTATTGTATGTAAAAAAATGCGCTCTTCCAAGTTCTTCCGAGGTTGCTATTTGAAAGAAATATTGATGACGTCATAGCTTCGTGGAAGCTTGGCAATTTTTTTTTTAATATTAAAAGATGGCATTCACTATGAACCTTTTGACGTGTCCGATCCGATTTTTTTCGAATTTATCCATTACTTTATGAAAGGAGTGTATAATCCGCTTCACATCAAAATCTAATCTAAAACAGCACAAATTAACCTCAGAGAAGGTATTTAACAATGTTAAGCAATTTATGAAGCAATTTATGGTTGTATAGTCACAAGGCGGCTGTCTGGAAAAACGTTGGGAATAGCAAGAAATAGAATCTGAAATATATTTTTAATTATCCGTTAGATTCATATGTTGGTTAGTTTTAAAATCTAGTGCAAATCAGAATTTAAATGTGTCTCAAACTGCTCTTAATTGAATGAAAATGAGATTATTGTAGTTGAAATAATGATGTCAGTCTGGATGTTATGGCAAAGAATTTACGTTGAAAGAAAATTTCACAGGCTCTTTTCAAATGTAATTTAATGAGTTTTCTCTCTTAATTAATCCCTTAGTTCAGTATGAATTTAAAATATAGTTCGTTTTTGCTCTTTCCGTGCCATCGCTAAGGGTTCGAGTTAAATGAAATTCCCCAGATATCTTTGATAATGCAAATATTAAAAGTACTAATTTAACTCGATGAACCGAAGGACAATTTTTCAATTACATTCCCTATTATAACTCGAATTTTATGATTCGTTAGTGACAGAATGCCAGATAATAAAATTTCATTCGGTTAGCACTTGGCAATTTAATTAAAAGTCTTACTAATCAAACGTTCGACCGTAGTAATTTGTAGCGAGGCATTTATTAGCTTGATGCAGAGATGCATGGATGAAAATGCTCTAATTTTCTAAATTTCTTGCCGCTGGACCATACGGCACGATGATTAATCACTTTAGTGATTAATTAATTTTGTTGTGAGCATAATTTTAGGTAAAGAATGTGTCAGGTGAAGACAGCAACTGTTAATTTTAGTGAACATCAGGATGTTTGGCGAGGCTCATGCAAATTAAATTTAATAATATAGCTTAGCTAATTGCGACTAAATTCACGATTGGCTTTCATAGAAAGCTGAAAATATTTATAAATAGATTTGATTGCAGTGTTGGAATATACTGAACATGGCTTTTTAATGCAAATTAAATAAGTGATTATTATCATCAAATCGAATTCAATCACAGACATTACCAACTATAGGTATTTCTGTTTTTTCAAAATTGCTGGAAATCATTTTGGTGGAGGCACTTTATGCTCATGTCAAATCGATAGTCATGGAGCAACAACATGATTTCGTAAAAGCACGTGCTATGCTATTTTACTCTCGGATTACAGGTATTGAGTAGATGTACAACATGGATTTCAGTAAGCATTTGATGGTGTGTCTCATGTAAAGTTGCTTCAGAAACTGAATAATTATGATGTTTCCAATAGCTTTTTGCTCTTATTAGCATCTTACTTTTAGTACATCGGGTACACCAAAGAAAACTGCACTTTTTGATTGGGATGTGCCACTTTCTGTGGTCATAGTTGATGCCAAAAGGTAACTTTCCAGATAGGGAGCCACTTTAAAATCCGTGCAGAACACCAAAATGGCGGCAATTAAAGATGGCGGCCATTAGCCACACTAAATGTTTTTGTATCTCAGCTCCTAATGGTCCGATTTCTATTTTCTTTTTTGTTTGAAAGCTCTTGTAAAGAGAGCACTTTTTTGTCCCTATACATTTATCTCTACACCTTAAGGGTTCTGCGCAATTTAAAAAAAAAATTCTAATTATTCGGAGTTCTCTATGTAATTTGACGATTTGTGAATTATTTATTTATTTGCACAGTAGATACTGAGACTGATGTAGTTGTTTTGGCAATATCTTTCTTTCATGTTCTCAAAACTGCGGGACTTCAAGAGATGTGGATTCTCTTTCGTACTGAGAAGGGTCAGAGATACATGAGCATTAATGCCATGATTGAAAGTATAGGTGAACATATCCATAAATTTCTGGCTTATATAGCCATGGACCCGGCGTACTATTATTAACCAACCGTTAAGTATTTGTAGAATGTCCAACATTCTGACAATAAATAAATTTCACTGGAAAATATTTTGTTGAATGGCGTCTTATAACGATTCATCATTCATAATACAGTAAAATTGTGTTGACCCGGAACAAATTTGTAACAAGCTGATTTCTTAGGGATTGTATTCTATGGCTATTCAGGACTCTCTGACTGAAAATCCCAAAAAATCCGCCGTGCAGAAATGAAGAAAAAATGCGTCACCATGTTGAAATTAGGCACTTTTTTCCTTTAATCGGTAATAGCCCACACGGATGACACTTTAAGAAAAAAAGAGGCAAAATATTGAGAGAAAGAGCTAAGTTTTAATGTGGTATAAAATTGTTTGCAGTCGTTTAAATATTAGCAAAGTTACGGTTGTCAAAATGACAGATTTATATAAAAAAAAATTACTTTTTGTATTTTAATATCCAATTATCTGGATTAAGATTGTTGCCTAACCATACTTGAATTTGCCAGTACACTCTATAAATATGATATTTAGCGGCATCTATAGCGTTATCGCTATAAATAAAATTAAAATCGAAGTAGAAATAAGTATATTCGTTTTTAATACATGTTCATATCTTATGTGATATTGGTATTTTTAAGTATATTGATATTATATTTTTATATCGAATGTTTTTTATTTTTCTTAGCGACTCCATGGAAACTTCTCCATTATGAATCGAGTTTTCCTTTTTGTTTCTTAGCGACTCCATGAAAACTTCTCGCTTTTGGAACTTCTCGATTTCCAGTGAGTGAGTCGCTATAGTCGCTATATACACCCCCTCGTTAAAAAAGAAAATAGTCAATCAATCAACGTGTCGATTGCAAAACGTACTTTTTTAATCGGGGTAGGCAAAGTGTCACATCTGTCAACTAATACAAAAGCCGGTTTAGCCCTATCAATATTGACAGTTATGACTTTGTCTCCTTTCTTAAAGGTAAATAACTTATCTGAACGAGATAAAACTTTAAACGGTCCTTCATATAAAGGAGTAAATGAACGTTTTAAACGTTCAATGCGAACGAAAATAAAATCGCAAGAGGCAAGATCTGAACTAACAAAAGTTTTGTAATTGCCATGCGAAGTTGGAGGAACAAATTTTAAATTATTAAAATAAATGCGTAATTTGTCAATGAAATAAGGAATATCTGGGGAATTATACGATTCAACGAAAAATTCGCCAGGTAAACGAAGGGTTTGACCATAAATGAGTTCAGCAGGTGAACATTGCAGATCTTCCTTGGGAGTTGTTCTAAATGCTAATAAAATGATGGGTAATTCATCTGTCCAATGTGATGTATTGGCTCTAGTTAACAAGGAAGTTTTAAGTGAGCGATGAAATCTTTCAACTAAAGAGTTGCCTTCTGGGTGATATGGAGTTGTACGTATTCTATGAAAACCTAAAAACTTTGCAAATTCATTAAATAATCTTGACTCGAATTGTACTCCTTGATCAGTCGTTACTGACAAGGGAACACCGAATCGACAAACAAAGTTTTGAAATAAAGTACGCGCAACTGTTTCTGCTGTGATGTCGCGAAGAGGGTACGCTTCCGGCCACCTAGTGAATCGTTCAATCACCGTAAGAATGTAAGAGTTACCTTTGGATGGAGGTAATGGTCCTACCAAATCTATGTGAATGTGGTCGAATCTGATTTTCGGAATGGTGAAGTTCCCGAGAGCACTTCGCGTATGTCGACTGACTCTGACAGCTTGACAGTTAATGCACGATTTTGACCATAAATTGCAATCTGTGTTCATTTTCGGCCAAAAATAGTTATTTGAAATCAACAGTCTAGTGGCTTTAATACCAGGATGAGATAAGTTGTGAAAAATATCGAATATCGTTCGTCTGTAAACAAGTGGGACAAAAGGTCTGACTTTTGCACGAGAAACATCACACCAAATAAAATCATTTGAATCTGGAATTTGTATCTTTTTTAAAATGAAATTGGTTTTAGTTAGTGATGATTTATCTAACAATAAATAGTTGAGATTTGAATCTTTCTCCTTGCTTCACTAAGCAACTTTAGGTCAAAGTTAACATTAAGGAAGGGAGAATTTTTAAGTTGAAGTGGTAAAATATCTTGTTTTAAGGAAGAAGTGTCGTAAATACGTGACAAGCTGTCAGCTATTACATTATGTTTTCCTTTAACATGTTGTATTTTACAAGAAAATTGAGCTATGTATTCTAAATGACGTATTTGACGAGGAGATCTTTCTGCTTTTGTGAATAAAGCGTTGATTAAAGGTTTGTGATCTGTAAAACAATTAAACTTTCGACCTTCAAGTATAAACTTAAAATGTTTAATTGCAGTATATAATGCTAAAAGTTCTTTGTCAAAAACCGAATAATTGGTTTGTGCTGTGGTTAATTTACGGGAAAAGAATGCTAAAGGAGCAAGAAATCCCTTATTATCTTTTTGCTCTAAAACTGCACCCATGGCAAGGTTAGAACAATCGACTGAGAGAGATAAGATAGTATCGTCATTATTGCAAGGATGAGCTAAAACTACTGCATTACTTATTGCGTCTTTGGCTTTCGAAAATCCGTCTAAACATTGATCAGGCCAACTATTTATCTTTGTAATTTTATCATGAGATAAACTGTTACAAAGAGAATATAGGGGAAGTAATATTTCAGCAAAATGAGGTATGAAACGATGATAAAAATTCACCATACCCATGAAACGTTGTAGTTGTTTGAGAGTTGTCGGTAAAGGGAAATTATTAATGACTTCGACTCTCTCAGTTGATGGTAAAATACCTGATGAAGAGATGTGATGACCTAAAAAGGTTAAATTGTCAACTCCTAAGATACATTTAGATGGTTTAATATTAATTCCGTATGTGTCTAATCTCTTGAAAACCTTTTCCAAATGTTCCAAATGTTGTACATCTGATTGACTTGCGATTAATATATCATCCAAATAGACGAAAACGAAAGGTAAATTGACAAGTACTTCATTCATAAAACGTTGGAAAGTTTGACCGGCATTGCGTAGACCAAAAGGCATGCGGGAAAATTCAAACAGTCCGAATGGAGTTGTTATAGCTGTCTTATAAACGTCATTTTCAGCGACAGGTATCTGATGGTACGCTCGCACTAAATCAACCTTGGAGAAAATGGTGCAGCCGTGCAACTGAGAGCTAAAGTCGTGGATATGAGGTAATGGATATCTGTCTGGAATGGTAATCGTATTTAGTTGTCGATAATCTCCACAAGGTCTCCAGTCATTCTTCTCTTTTTTCGCCACTAGATGGAGTGGAGAGGAAACTTGAGAAGATGATGGTTTGCAGATACCTAATTCTACCATGTTATTAAATTCTGTTTGAGCTATTTTAAATTTAAGATTGTCTAATCTACGAGGTCGTGAAAAAGGTAAATGACCTTCAGTAACTATATGATGTACAATAGAATGTTTAATAGGTAAATTGTAATCTGGTGAACTAATTAGATTTGGAAATTGTAAAAGTAATTTGTTATATTTATCTGTCAAAGGAAATAATTTAAGTGTATCTAATCTATGATTGTCTAAAGGACTATTTTTAATAAAACAATTAACTGACAAATTAGTCTTGTTATCAATTATTCGAGCTCCTTTAAGATCAACAACTAAACCAAAATGAGACAAGAAATCTGCTCCGACTATCGGTATGTCAATGTCTGCTATATTGAAAACGAAAGGAAATAATCTACGTAAGTTTAGATTGACTTTTAACAATTTCTTACCGTATGTAAAAATGGTTGAACCGTTAGCCGCGGTTAATATCGTATCAAAATTCTTTTTTAAATCTGTGAAAGCATTGCGTGGCACCACAGATAAATCGGCACCAGTGTCAATTAGGAAGTTCAGGTTGTTAGATCTATCGTAAATAAAAAGTCGACGACGTTTGCTGTTAGAAATGTCAAAATCAGACGTCATAGAATTATCAAACTTCAGTCACCTTTGAGAATTATCAGATTTTTTACAATTCTTACTGAATTTGCACCATTCACCTCCACAACGATAGGCATTGGCACCATAAAGTTGATGGTAGTAACAAATAGTATTGTCTGTACGATCAAATTTATTGGAAACATTATTACGGCTGGGTGAACGATTGCGATTAGTGGTACGAGTTTGTGAATTTCTTCTACTTTTGCAATTGTTGCAGCATGAAGTAGAAGGTTGAGGCTCGAAGGATTGATTGGAAAGTCTGGATTCTAAAGAGTTTAATCGAGAATTAAAAATTTCTTGTTTTTGTAATACTTGATTAATTGAATCATGGAAAGTGATTGAAAAATTTTTGATAGTGGTAGTTAAATCTGATAACGGGGTTGACTCAGAGTCAAGAGGATTTTTGGAGTACGATGCAACCATTGAATTTTGACAGGACTCCCAGATCTGATCCGCAATATCTAGAATCTCTTTTGTGTCTGTTTTCCCTGAAGCTGTAATGGCAATATATACTGTTTGAGGTAAACGTCTTTTCCATAGCTTTATCAATAAATCTTGACTAACCATGCTGAATCCTCCAACCATATTCAGCATGGATTTATAGAAATCTGAAGGTTTCAGATCGCCCATTTGGGAACCTGATAACAGATCATTCAGACGTTTTTCCTCACTCGATGATAAACGTGAAATTAAAACTTTCTTTAAATTTATATAGAGATCCGTTTCCGGGGGATTAGATATTATATCGTATATATTATCTATCACGTCTAATGGCAAATTAGCTATAACCTGATCATACTTTTTCTTGTCATTGACAATTTTTGCAACAGAAAACCGTGATTCGATCTGGGTAAACCAAATTTCTGGTTTTGATTTCCAGAATGGGGGTAATTTGACAGACGTGACATAATGGGTTTGAGGAAAATCCTCGTCTGAAGGCATAACTAATCGATTGTGATTGATTGATTGATTGTTTTCTTAGATAAAAAGGGAATGTACTTTAACTCACTCACCAACAGATGACAGTACTTGTAATGTGTACAACTTCAGTTGATTGAATTAGGAAATTACCATAAATTATAGGAACATCTATTCAACTTTGGAACCTCTATTCAAAATTCATTTGGAAAATTCTTCTCTTCATAAAATGGTCAATTTATAACGGTAGTTGATATATTGAATCTCTTCTTGTATATATTTATCACGTTGGACATAAAATTTTCACTTCTGGCATATATTTATGACGTTGGACATAAAATTTTCACTTCTGGCATATATTTATCACGTTGGACATAAAATGATCACGTCGGGGTCACCAAATTTATAGCGTTATCGCTATAAATAAAATTAAAATCGAAGTAGAAATAAGTATATTCGTTTTTAATACATGTTCATATCTTATGTGATATTGGTATTTTTAAGTATATTGATATTATATTTTTATATCGAATGTTTTTTATTTTTCTTAGCGACTCAATGGAAACTTCTCCATTATGAATCGAGTTTTCCTTTTTGTTTCTTAGCGACTCCATGAAAACTTCTCGCTTTTGGAACTTCTCGATTTCCAGTGAGTGAGTCGCTATAGTCGCTATAGCATCGTATGTTGGCGGAAGAACTGCTAGATCGAAGTGTTGGAAAATATTTTGCCTAGCAGAAATTTGATTATACTTAACTAACCTAACCTGTATTCATTTAAACTATTAGTTTTTTTTTACTGCCACACCATCTTAAAATAAATTCTTCCCCAGTTACTGCAAGCTGATATGCTTCAGCAAATTTACTTTTGAAAATTAATAGGCTGTTACTTAGTTCAGTATTATTTTCTAAAACTGAAAATACTGTTTTTACCATTTTTATAGAATGCATCGCATCCGAATATGGCATGTGCAAATAGAGTATTTTTTACTACATTTTCACTTAATTCTGAACGTAACTTGCAGATATTCGTTATTTTATCAGATTTATCTCAATCACCGGGTCTTATCATGTATACATTTTTTGTTTTGCAATGTTCAATGAGTAACGTTATTAAGTCTGTATCTTGACCCACAACTATAACAGGGTTGGTTACACATCACAGTAGGCTAGAACCACCTTTAAATGAAATATGCATGCACTCTCTCAATTCCTATGGGAAATGGTAGCTTTATCTGTCCTGAAACAATTTCCGTAAAATCTGAAATCATTCCCTTGGCCGTTTTCTAGAAAATTCACTTTTAATTTTTTTTTTTTAAACTGATCTGGAATTGTTTCGGGACAGATAAAGCTATAATTTCCCGTAGGAATTGAGAGAGTGCATCCATATATCATTTAAAGGTGGTTCTAGCCTACTGTGACATATCAGCTGAGCAATCAATAGCAGTTTTTACAATTAAATAATCAGCATCTGAATCCGTACATTTGACTGTGATATTGTTTTGGGGAAAATCTGATGTTAGAAGTTTAATTAACTGATCTTTATTTGACGCTGCCTGATGCTAAAAATTCGTTTTGAGATATCTCTAACCATTTAATTAGTATTACCAACAAAAGTTTTTACTTTTTTTCATAAAGTGTGTCATTCGTATGAGATATTACCGATTAAAGGAAAAAAAGTGCCAAATTTCAACATGGCGGCGCATTTTTTCTTCATTTCTGCACGGCGGATTTTTTGGGATTTTCATTCAGAGACTCCTGGATAACCATAGAATACAATCCCGAAGAAATTAGCTTGTTACAAATTTGTTCCGGGTTTGGTCCAAATTTAATTCTATTTTACTGAAGTATAAATGTTTTGGGAGTTGAAATCGTAATTTTTCGGCATGTTTGTATTCAACTTCAAAAATTCTAGTTTGTAGTATATAAAACCTTGTAATGTAATGTATAAACACATTGTTTCGACTTCAGAAAACTTAAGTTCCAAGAGCAAAAAAATTTAGTACAGCCTAACATCTGTTGGTGTAAAAAAGAACAAATAACGAATTAAAACTTTTTTGATCGCTGATTTCGAATTTGTTATGGAAATTGGAAAATTCCGTAAAGAAAATTCAGTAAGGCGGATTTCCAGTTTTTTTAACATAAGTTTACAGAATTGTGTAATATAAATAACAAAGGGTTTTCACAATTGCTGATGCTCTTTTTTTAGTCAAAAGTAAAAATTGAGTTCGAAAAATTCACTTTGATAAAAATTCTGAGAGGAAAACTTTAGAAGGTTAGTTTTTAACGAAATAGCTTAAAATTCTTAATTAAAAGGTTTTTTGGGTCACAGATTATGAATTCGACGTGGAAATCGGTAATTTAAGCGACAAATGTTTAATATGCCAAAAATTATAAATATTTTTAATGTTATAAGTATTTTGAAAGTTAATTAATGTATCTAAAATTTTTAAATGCTCCTTATGTTTAAGGAAACGAAAGAAATAAAGCCTTAATCATGTTTATTTTGTACATGGGGGTAGATATTTTGAACAGGGTGGCTTTAAAGTGAGGGTGGGTATTTTGGACGAGAAAAAGTATTTCAGACTATTTTTAAAACTATTTCGGTTAGAAAAAATTCTGACGTATTAGACCATTTTTAATGCCGGATTTGGATACATTGTACCAAAATACACATTAACACAGTAGCCATATTAAAAAGAAAATAATTTTCCTTTCACACACTTTTTATCAAAGTGAATTTTCCGAACTCAATTTTCCAATTTTAACTAAAAAATCAGAATCAGCAACTTTGGAAACCCCTTTATATGTATCGTATAAAAACGAATATAAACTTATTTTTAAAAAACTGGAAAATCCGCCAAAATTTTCCAGTTTTCATAACATATTCATAATCAGCGAACCAAAAAATCCCCTGAATAGGAATTTCAAGCTTTTTCGTTAAAAAATTGAATTTTCGAAAGTTCCATAAGATTTTCCGAAAATTTTCCAATTTTCACAACTAATTCAGAATCAGCAACCTCAAAAATCCCTTGTTGTACATATTTACGATTCTTTAAACTGTAATAAAAAAAATGGAAATGCCGCCATATTGGATTTCCCTCGCGGAATTTTTTAGTTTTCTAAGAAAAAAAAATTTTGTTTCTTTTTTCGGTTAGCGCGCGCGCCGTTCGTAAGTTTCGTCTGCCAGCGTAATTGGGGTATGTGAAGTACATATACTAACTACCTATGCGGTCAGATATCGATAATCATTCGATTTAAAAATAAATGCTCCCCCCACCCCCTCCCTACCCCCCACCATACCAAAAAGTTGCAGAGAGACAAAAATGTTGTATTTATATGGTCTCTTTGATTACCGACTGGCAGACGGTAACCACTCGTCGTCGAATTTGCACGCTGTTTCCTATACTATAGTATATTGTGTATTTAGGTGTGAAAGCAATACATTCCCGGACGACGCGACGATGCAAATTGCTGGCCGAGGCGCTAGCCGAGGCCAACAAGCATCGAAGTTCGGGAATGTGCTTTCACACCGAAGTACACATACTGTTTTTTCTGAAGTCACAGTCAATATTATTATAAATTAAGGAATTTGTATTAATGCATAGAATTTCTTCATTACAATCTAACTGCTTACTAATAAATGCAATTTTAATGTGAGTTGGTTTGTCTGCGTGTATTTATATTTACTGTCTAAAATATACATTAAAAACCGTACGGGAATGTTACTTTCCCGGCCTAGGCCGGGAATAGTATATTGTGTATTTAGGTGTGAAAGCAATACATTCCCGGACGACAATACAAATATTAATAAATGCAATTTTAGTGTGAGTCTGGTTTGTCTGCGTGTATTTATTTACTGTCTAAAATATACATAAAGAACCGTATGGGAATGTTACTTTCCCGGCCTAGGCCGGGAAAGTAATATTCCCGTACGGGTTTGTTGATCGTTGCTTGGCAACGAATCTTTTCCGGTCTGTTTTCTGTAGACATTGCCGATCGATTTCAGAAAAATGTATTATTTTGGAGATTGTGGAAAAGCAGGAAGAGTGCTGATGATGGTCCATTCCTATAAATAATTCCAATATAACCAGTAAACACACTGACAAAAAAATAGCCTCCGTAGTCTTACTCTTATGAGTCAAATGATCAGTGGTCACTTGCACTAAACTGAACGTTTTATTTGTAGAGTGCTGTAAAATCCGTTTAAGAGTGTCATCTGGCATCAAGTAGTAGTAGCAGACACAGTAACTTGGCACCATTTAATTTTAGTTTAATAGAGTTTTAAACATGTTTTAAACATATCATTTAAAACATTGAAAAAACTGTTTAAAGCAACTGTTTAAAATAAAAAACAGTTTTTTTGTTTAAAATGAAAAAAAAACTGTTTTTTTTTTCAACCCTGCGATGTACCAAGTTTCAACAATTTATCTGCAAAAATAAAGAAGGAAATGGATCTGTACCATGTTCGTGTTACACCCGGTACATGGGGTTGTATGAAACAACTATACCTTTAGACATAATATAACCGGAAATGCAAACAAAATGTTTGTACAAAAATTGTGCCGATTTTTATAAGCTACAAAATGGTTTAAAGAAATTTGAAACCCAAACTTAAATAACGAAATTTGATTTAGGTAACTAGGTATATTATATTCCAATAAACATTTTTTAATAATCGTCGTAGAAAAATAATTGTTGTACAGAATACACTGAACTCAAATATCAAATAAGCAGTGTCTGTGTCTGTATGGCCTACTTTAAGAATTATACTGGAAAATCTCGAAAATGCGAAATGTGTCCAAGTCAGATATCGCTGTTATTTGAAGGGATTCGAAGAAACATTTAATATGATTTTTTTTTTTCAGAGAGTTTTTTAACAAGATCATATAAATGTTTTCAGAACCGCTGGATTTCGAGATTTACTCTTCAAGTTATTGAAAAAACTTAGGCAGCAAATGGGAGGATTAGATGAAGTATTAATCTCTCTTTTCCACGATATATAGTATGCCATATTTATTTATTAAAACTAAGCAAGTAACTACAAACATATTTCAGAAAATTTTTTGAACACCCTGAGGAGTAAATCTCAAAATCCAGTAGTTCTGAAAAAAAACTAGAAGATACCACGTTAAGAGACTGTATTTTGCAAAAATAATTGTAATCAGAAGTTTTTTGGTATGTCTTCAGATATCTGATTTAGACACATTCAGCATTTTCGAGATTTTCCGTCATAACTCTTAGTCTTGAAGTTCAAATGTTTTTAAACCGTTTTGTAGCTTATAAAAATCGGCACAATTTTTGTGAAAATTTTTTTTTGCACGATTGATATTAACCGAGGTATCCTCGAGCGGGCTGATAAAATGGACAGCCTGTATTCAAAATGTACTAGTTAATACACTGTGTGTAGTGGCAGGCTAGGTATAGGGAGTAAGAATTACAACATCGCGTGTGCCAGCTGGCTGAAATGAAATAACTGAGAGCTGGGATGCTTCGCCGACGGACGAGGACGGGCGAGTTTGCTCTCTGCTGTGTTGTCATATCTCTCGCGCTACGTGAATGTACATACCTAATGGGCAATTACACGCACTGTATTTACTCTTTATGTAATGTTAGTAAAACTATACGGTACATTGTAATAAATCACGTTGAAACTTGGCATCGAATCGCATCAGCATAACAGTGTAAATGAGTCGCTAAATTATGTAACTTTCTCAGTTTCAGCTTTTCTATCAATGCAAGTTAGTTATTGATGTTATTTTTATATGTTCTTTATTCATTCATTAACATTTTTATAATCATTATTAATTTTACCTAATGAATAATTCAGTGGAGCAACATTCCATAATATCACAAGACCGAAATTCTTTTTCTATTCTAGTATATTTTTGTTTTGAACATAATAATGCATCACCAACCGATTGTAAATCCTCATTTTTTTTTTCAATTTTTCAATCTATTTTTACAAATTCTATTGAATTTCTTATCGTTTTACATTTTCTTAAACATTTATAAATAATAGTATATTATTCAACAAGCATATAATGATGGCTATTATCCACCAGAGTGAACAGTAGCCATTATATGCGAGTAGAATACTATACTTTGTCCACGACTATTAAATATTTTTGATTAAATTGTTTACTGAGGAAATTGATTAATGAATTCATTATATTATTCCCTTTGAGTAATATGTAAAATTATTGTAAATAACGTTGACGTTTAAATTTAATTTGACAAGCCGTTCTTTTGACACATAACGGCCTACTCGATAAAATTTAAAAATGAAATTTTATGATAAAAAAGGGTCTGTTTCTGAAACGTTAAATAAAGTTATCTATTCATAAATTTGATAATAACGGTAAAATTGTTCACACAATTGTAGCTATGACAGTTAACGAATAATTCCATTTAACGTTTCAGACACTGGCCATAAATTCTAAAGTTGTGAGATTGCACTCGAATTGAAGAAGTACCTGCCCGTAATTTCTTATAAACAACTGACTGTCCTCATTATTCACTGCAGACTGCAGGGAATAATGGATAGCATTATCCTTGAGGAAACACATACATAATAAGTACGTTATTTAATAGTCGTGGACAGAATTCTTTATGCCATCCATACCCAAAACTTTATTAAAATACTTACCAATTTTGAGATTAATTAAACTTACTAAATTGGAGAGTAGTATTAACCATAATATCTGTGTTGCAAACATATGAATACGAAATCATTCAAACAACTAAGAAACTTAAATAACGAAATTTGATTTAGTTAACTAGGTATATTATATTCCAATAAACATTTTTTAATAATCGTAGAAAAATAATTGTCGTACAGAATACACTGAACTCAAATATCAAATAAGCAATGTCGGTGTCTGTACTTATGTATGTATGTATGTGTGTGTGTACGTTGTTTCTTGTAAACACGATAACTTTTAATAACCTTAAAATCTGTATTCAAAATTTGTCAAATTTGTAAAATAACATGGTCTCAATTTGGATATGCAATAACTGTACTTTCTTTGCAATTTTCGCCCAGTATTCCTTATATATTAAGGATAGGATAGGATTTTGCAGAGCGAGAGGGAAATATGCGTTTATTTTCGGTTTATTATAAACATTTACCTACGATCACTACTGTAAATAGTAAAAAACACACTACCTGCCATCTATATAAGTTGAATTTTACACATTGTAAACAAAACGCACTGTAAACAAAACGCACGGGACACGCAATTATATGTGGCTTATATCGCTGACACGAGGTTTAAAAAAAGCAAATGCCCCTACTTAATTTTCAAACGCTGTTAAAACTGACATAATATTTGTTGATTAATATTGTTGACTAATAAACTAAATCCAGAGTTTACTAAATAACCAAATAAATATGATCGTAGGTAAAGTATAGTACATAATTCGAGTTGTAAGGCAATTCCGCACTCATGGAAATACGCACTCGCCGCTACGCGACATCGTGGGTAACTTTTCCATTCGTGCGTAATATGCTTCTTACATAAATGATATAATCTTTAAAATAGTTTCAGGTACTTCCCATTGCTCTAAGGAATATAACCGTATACAGTTTTTATCATAATTTTTGTATACCGGGTGGCTCAGCCGATAGGGACACTTGTAACTTTAGGATGGGCGAATGATTTTTTTTTTTCAAATTTAGTGTACTGATATGGGATGAAATTTCCAATTATATGATGTAAAGAACCAAAATGGGCGACTTCCGGTTTCGATGCAGTTTACATTAAAATCAAATTTTTAAATGAGACAACCTGTATATTTTTGCGTATTTGGATCCCGCTGGTCAAAATACATATGATCGACCCTCAAATATTATTTTGATTTTCAAAAAAATATTTAAAAAAAAAATATTATTTATTTAATTATAAATTTAATACAAAGAGAAGGTAGACATTATGCATATCATGTTCTTCGTAGTTTAAAGATCTAATTAAATAACAGGTTGTCCCATAGGAGTTCCATTAAAAAAAAAAATAGTTTTCGTTGAAAAACCAATATCGTTGAACATAATGAAGAATAGATCGTGTTTAATGTTAGCATCTGAAGAAATATTTTAAAAGTACTTTCAGACTGATTTTTAACAATTTTGGCAAAATCGCGGTCTTCTATGATTAAAACTAAAAATTAAAAAATCTATATTTTTTGGAAATCAAAATAACATTTGAAGGTCAGATCATATCTATTTTGGCCAGCATCATCCAAATATGCGAAAATATACAGGTTGTCCCGTTTAAAAATTTTATTTTCATATCAACTGCATCGAAACCGGAAGTCGGCCATTTTGGTTCTTTACATCATATAATTGGAAACTTAATCCCATATCAGTGCCCAAATTTGGAAAAAATCCATTCACTCGTTCAAGAGTTACAATAGTGTTCCTATCGGCTGAGCCACCCGGTATAGTTAAAAGTCATGGTCTAATAATGAAAATAGGAACTATTTTCATTGATAAATTACAGTATTTAAGTACAACAGTTTACAATAAAAAATATATATAGTTGTATTCGTTAGGACAATAGCAAGTATCTTAAATAGTTTTAGGGATTATACTATGTTTGGTTTTTTAAATATTTATAATTTATCGAAAATAAACGCATATTTCCCTCTCACTCTGAAAAATCCTATCCTTAATTAACAAATCCCTACATGAGTATATTCATTCTGATCATATGAACTAGGAAGGCTAGGACTGATGAAGTAAACAAGGAAAACCATTTATCGAACAGTATGATGTTTGCAACTGACGTCAATAAAGTTAATGTGTTAATTTTCGCGTCCAATTTGCCTACAGAATTTTTATGAGCTTATGCTCTTTAGTACTCGGTATTTTTTGCCCTATAAAACTGTCAGCACGATATGTGTGACAAATTTTATTCTTGCCTAAATTAACTCTATTAATAAACTAGAAAATTTCCATATTTCAAAGTTCACCAACTCCTACTTGTTTTCATAGGCTTTACTCGTTAAATTGAATACCTATTTTAGATTTTTCATATGATTTGACGCATAGGGAGTTTTCGAAAGGGCGGATGTGCGTTTGAAACGCACCCATGTAAAACGCGAAAATACCGGGTCAAATTTGATAAAGCTTAAGTGAGTTGTAGGTCACAAAATTCCGCGCAAATCGGAGTGTCATAACAATAGAACAAAGTTGAAATAAATTTAATATTTGAAAATAACTAATACAGAGTTATTTAATAGCAACGCTCAACTATTAGCAAGTGAACGACACGTGTATCCATAAAATACAATCGACCAGTGCAATTCAACCCTCGACCCTCAAGTGGGTTCAACATGTGGCAGATAACAAATTTCATATACAAGAAATTTTTGGGTAATAGTGAGTGAAACCTGAGCAAGGTAAGTCCTTATATTCTTATCTTGTAATAATAAACACACATTTTCTTACGTAATAATTTTTAATTTTTTTATTTACTGGCTGGCTGTTAATATTGAATCTGAACTGAGCCCGAACTAGCCAGGGACGTACTATTAGTTTAGAAGTATACCGCGCTAAAACTGAATTTCTTACAGGGCATCAATAGAAATATACGTGATACAATTTTCTCTCAAATGGAAGAAGAAAAATGCCCATTAGGAGACTTCAACGACATATAGGAAAAGACGAACAGACGGAGGAACTTAAAAGCATCATTGGAAAAACTTTACTCCACACATGGTCTAACGAAAATAGAAACGCGCTGAAAGGCCTAGCACACATCTTTGACTTAACAACAAAGAACACGTGTAACAAAAGTCAAACCTGTCTTGATACTTGGAATAATGGAAGCTCAATCTCACAAATATATCGTATCCTGGTCGGCAGAAAGATAAGACAAAGGATCAAAAACATTAAAGCAAAAAGGAGTCAGGGCATAAGTCAATATAGACCACAAAATCCTATACGGAAAATTGGGAATAAAAGAAGCGAAAAGATGTAAAGGAAACAACAAAACACCACGCAGTAACTGGAATAGCTCTCTACTATAGCACAAAGTCTTGCAGAAGAAATACTGCGAAGAAATAGAAAAACAGCTGACAGGTGAAGAATTAGATTGGATATCAGTGGGTTAAAAAATAAAAACTGTGACAAAAGGGACGGACATAAACCAGACAAGAATGAAAAACAAGTACAAACAACTAAAAAGACTACAGGCAAACGACGCCCGACGTGGAACATAAATGAAAAACTTAAACTAGCATTGAAAGAAAAAGAGAGGCGGAGAGAAACCACGACGAGAAAGAATGTAGAGCATTTTTGATATCCGAAAATATATAGAAGAAACAATAATACCCACAAGAGAAGGTACATACCACTGCAACAGTGGACCAAGAAGCTGAAAGAAGAAGGGAATGCAACGAAAGAACGAACAGAACTAATAAAAGAAACTGGCCCTTGGACAACCATCATAAAAGGACCAATTGCTAGAAATAATAGCCAGAGCTAGAAGAAACACCACACCTGGAGTGGATAAAATAAACAACTGGTTAATACAGTATGGACCGGAAAGGCTAAAGGAGCAAACCCTAGAAGTCACCTCCAGAGTATAGATAGAAACTACACCTCTATCTACTGAATGCAACACGACCATACAAATACCTCCCAAAAAGATTTGTAGAAGAAGAAGAAACACAAAACGAGGAGCATGAACACTCCATATTACGACACAATACGGCAACGCATTTCACAAACATCTACACTATCCATCCCACACTCATGTACCATGTGTCATGTAGCTCTCGCTGCTGACAACAAGTATGATCCAAATCCGGCCCAGCGGTATATCTTGGGATTAGAAGCAATGCCTATCTCACGCTGGTAAATAAAAAAAATCAAATCAATCATATGATTTGACGCAGAGATGTCTCATACATACCTATTTTTAACCGAGATCATCAATTCGATTGAGTGCCCCATAACTCTAAAAATACTGGTTCGATTTGAATGCGGTTTTCACTAATGTGGCGGGTATCATCTGGGAGAGGTAATGGACTACCACAAAGTGGAGAAGTGCAAGTGCAGAAAAATAAATAAAAGTTATAAAAGAACTTTTGAAAATTACAGAATCCATCCCTATTTTTGTTTTGTTTTGCTTTTTTTTTTAAGAGAACGTCTATTACCGGCTTATAAAAATGTTTTGATGAAATTTTCACTAAATGAATCTTGATGTTTAGGGGAAAGGTTTTGGACGTACCCATATCAGAAGTTTTTAACATTTTGGCACTAAAAAATTATAAAATGAAACTTCGCCCAGTCTCCCGATTAAAAATTGAACATTAGCTAATATCGCAATTGAAGTCGGTGTAAAAATAATGAACATGTAACGTAACCGAACGTATTACTTTCACATCCAGTGGAAGTTATAGTGACGCAAAAAAAATTAGAAAATTTGTATTTTTCAAATAGGCTTAGAATTTCATGAAACGGTGAGATTTTAAGTTTGACCAAGAAAAAAGATTTTTGTCTGTTGGTCTGTCTGTAACTTCTTTTTGTGCCCACGTTTACTCCGGAACCGTTTATGATATTGACTTGGAATTTGGTACATCTATGTATTTTAATGTGATCTGGAACTAGATTATATTTTGATCTTATTTCGTTGAAGGGTTGGGGGGTAAACGGAGGTAAATAAGTAAATCAAGCAAGTATGAGTCTATAAAATTGGTATTTAGTATATATAAGAGAAGCTAGGGACTCAAAAAAATTTTTGGAATTATCCGCCCCTATTACCACCAAGAGATGAAAAAAATAAAATTGTGATTTAGTGTGTGTACAAGAACCAGAGGCATCAACATTTTATTTTTAATTTATCCACCTCCACTACCACCAACCCACCCCATAACCCATAAAATTATATGCCACTGCCGATGTGGCATATAATTTTATGGGTTTTTGGAGTCTACGATTTCAAATATTATATTATTAAAGTTGCGTAAACAATTATTTCCACATGGTGGAGAGCAAATATAGTATCAAAATATTTTTCGTTGTGAGAGACTTGAATAGAAAATCTGGATGTGGAAGAAGTGATTCCTTGGAGCGGTTTTTTTAACCGACTACAGACTAAGAAATTATTTAAAATATTAATTTTTTTTTGTCAACATTTTGAGACCTTATTGACCTTGTTAGCCAAAAACAGTTTAATCCTTTTGCAAAGATTGTTAAATTAATGTCAATTTCTTTACCAGAAACAATTCTCCGTTAATTTCATCCTTCAATAACTTTTTGAGCGGATTTTAAAGACCTTGGAGTTAAATGATAGCAGATGATAGCAAGAGCTGAGAATAAACGTAAACAACAATTTAATAGTTTAACTGTCATCACTGTCAACATGAGGTGTATAGGAAAATAACTCCCTGTTTTTTTACTTAAATCCATTGTTTTTGTGCCCAGAAAAGACCCTAACTTTGTGAATTCTAACTTGATCGGAAACCCGCTAAAATGTTGTGAAAAAGATGCAAGAAAATTACAAAATAGTGAATTGTTCGGTTCTGTGGCGTCCTATATTAAAGTAGTTCTAAGAGAATGAAAAGCTGCGTAAAGTAAAAGAAAATAATGTTCTAGTTGTGTCCAAAATACATTCTTCCAAAAAATGTAATTTTTTTCCCAAAAATAATACTTTTCGGATTTGTTGAAATACTGTTAGTTGTCCTTGCATGATCACATACGTAAAGGTGAAATTTTTTTTAGAAGTTGCTTTTAATTTAGTAGAACCGAATAATCTGCGATTTTGTTATTTCTTGTTCTTTTTTCAAAAGAAATTTCTGGATTGTCGATTAAATTGCCTGTTTGGACCCAAAGGGTTTAAATAACAAGGTTTCCAGTACTGAGTTATTTCCCTGTAAGACTACCTGAAAATTGGAAAATTAAGTAATAAGGTCCAAGCGGGTGACAGTGAAACTTTATTTCAAAATTCACTTTTTTTAATTTACAAAATATATACAGCGTGTCCACGGCAAAGCGATATTATGGAAATAAATAACACACACACACACACACACACAATTTTCTGTATTCTGCTCTTGCTTGACCAAAAACCTATTTTCAGTAAGTCAAAAATGTGACAGCTTGAAAATAAAATTCGCTTCAGGTAAACTGCAATTACTGTGCAACTTATTGAAAAATTTTATAAGAAAAACTTGCGCAGAATTAAAAACTATGACGTTGTACCAAATTTGAAAACTGTATAGGGCGATTCACGTAGGTCGTTCGTTAGAAGTTTTTCAACTTGCAGTTAGATTAGAAACTTGAAATTTCGTATGCAGCCATAATCGATCATGCCCGTTCTACCTAGAATATTTTCAGTCCTGCTTAAAAGGTGTGCCAAAAGTTGAATAACTTCTAACAAACGGCCTACATGAATCATCCTGCATGCATATTTTTACATTTTCGGTATATCTACACTCAAAGAAATAGTATGGGTAAATTCAACAAAAAAAAATGGTTAACTAACAATATCGTTAATTTTGTTAAACCAAACTATATTGATGGTATTTTTAAACAAGAGGTGATTGTTATTTTAATTAATAAAAAGTTGTCGTACAACAAAACAAACATTAACTTAAAAAATAGATGAATAAGACTATTATTTTGTTCGTCTGACTATTATTTTGTTGAATTCTGTCAAATTAAACTAGATAATAGTATATTTTATTTTTAACTATTATCGAATTGTAATTCTAACCCAGTATTAGTTCGCTGTATTGTTGTACTTGGTAGACAAACCAATATTATTGTCGTCTTCTAGAAGTTCTAAAAGAATTACCATAAAATTTGCTTGCTTACCAAGTAGTCTATTACAGAAATTATTCCCAGATGACGCCACATACAAATCACTGACAATAATCAATCATGCATTGTCTTATACTCTTATGAATTTATAGAAAATTAATAACATGATTGCAATGTTCAAATTCTCTAACGGATCATCGATATATTTGGATGGATCTTATAAACGATCTTTAATCTTTGGGTTGGGTGGTCTGATGTCTCAATACTGAGATTTTGGCTAACCAAAAAAAACTTCTTCATACAATAAAGTGTAGATCAACCTAAAAATTAGTTGGTGAACAAAAAACAAAGTCGTTGTACCATTTAATTGTAGACCAAATTGAAAATGGTTAGTTAACATAAAAAAATGTCATTGTACTATTTAATTTGTTACAAGAAGATATGATTATTAAACTACTATTTGTTTACGAAAACAAATAAAGTTGTATGACTATTCTTTTCTGATTGATTTAACTATGAAACTAGATAGGCGCGATTTCATATGCTCTTTTTGGTTGAATTTACCTATCATTTTTTTTGAGTGTACTCAATATTTGTAATTTCATTAACGTCAAAGTTGTAAAAACCCCAAAAGTGCAAGAATAGCGACCGAACATGGCTACCCCCTCCCGTTTTCGAGGGCGGCCAACACGATGGTCATAGTCGCCCCCCCCCCTCGAACTGCCTCTAAACGCATAAAGCCTCCCCTTTTCCCATTTTTCGTTGTCAGCCATGCGAGGACATGTTGGATCGTTTTATTTTTTTTTTTCTTTGAGAAAATTCAATATATCCTGTAACATTTTGCAACCAGACGTCCTAGCGACCACTGGGGTTTGAAACCACCGTCTCCCTCAATACTGAAAAATGCAAAAAACGTCCAAACGTGCTGAAAATTGTTTTCTACGCATTTTAAAGGGCGGGGAACACGATGCTGAAATTATTTAGCCTCTCAACCCTAACCAACTACCCCTAAATGCATTTTTCGTTATCTTATTACTTATTTAGCAACCAGACATCCTAAACCACCCCCTCCCTCATTCCTGAAGTGTCCCTCAAAGAGTAGGTTTTAAAGAAGGTATCCCCCGTTTTCAAAGTTGGAGAACACGATCGTGGCATCACTTTCTCTCTTAGTCCTCAAAAACTACCCTTGCATGCCCAAGAGAAAAAAAAGAAGAGAAATTTTTTTTATTGCAGCTTAAGAGGAGTTTAATAGAACGGGTTATGCGTATGTAGATATATTCGTGTATGTACATAGTCGACTTTTTTATTATACATTTATTTTCATATTATATACATGATTTTTATTATGCTAGGCATGCCTGATAACGAAAAATGGGAAAAAGTGATAGTTTTATCCACTGCTTGGTTAGGGGGTGGGAGGCTAAATATCAGCATCGTTTTCCCCGCCCTTGAAAACGTGTAGAAAACAATTTTCAACACGTTTGGATGTTTTTTGCGTGTTTCGGTAATGAAGAAGGGGGGGTTCAACCCCGGGCGGCGTTAATATGTCTGGTTGCGAAATTTTACAGGACATATTGAATTTCCTCAAAAAAAATACCTGATCCAACAAATCCTCACATGCCTGACAACGAAAAATGGGAAAAGGAGTGTTTTTTGCATGGGGGGGTAGTTCAAGGGGGTAGGAACCGCGCGGCTATCACCATCGTATTGACCATCCTCGAAAACGGGGAGTAGCCAGTAGCCGTGTTTGGTCGCTACCCTTGCACTTTTGGGCTTTAACTATTTTTTTGCAACATTGGTATGGATTGTAACTTAGTGTTTGCCAAGTAAATTGAATACTTCAACTAATACAAAATAAATGAAAACACTACTTAATAATTGAGGTTGAACAATTTATTAGGTTTACCTATTATAATTACAAGGCCAATATAAATTTATTTATTCTACCCAGGTTTCTCCATTTCCAGCACACATCTCAATTCTTTGTAGCTATTTTGAATACCTTGAAGATTAATTTAATGTTTACAGTATCTGAAATTCTTGCTTTTAATACATTTTCATCCGTTGTTAAAGTATGGGAGTAAACAATTTGCTTCAGATGCCCCCATAAATAAAAATAGCAAACAGTCAAATCAGGTGATCGGGGTGGAAAGGATCTAAATCGTCCAATCCACTTTTCTGGAAAATTATTATCCAGCCAGTACCTTACAATTTGTGTGCTGTGGGGTGTACAGCCATCTTGCTCAAAATATAAGCGTTCTTCGCCGCATGGCAAGGTATCTAAATATTCTTGAAAAAATGTCTCTAGTAGATTTAAATATTTATGCTGATTTAATTTTCCATCAATGAAGTATGGTCCGATTACACCACTGTAGGATATTGCACACAAAACATTAACTCTTCTAGAATATTGACTTCTGGTTACAATTTTAAAATTTGCATTTGTATCACTCCCATAACGATAATTTTTGACTCGACACAGCACCATTGGTGGTGAAAGTGGTGGCTTCGTTAGAGAAAATTATATGTCGGCGAAAAAACCGGTCTTCCATTAATTTTTCACTTATTAACATACAAAAATATAAACACTTATTTTCATCACCGTACTCAAGATTATGTAGAAATCTTTGTTTGAATGCGAAAATGTTCTCTTTTTATATTTTACAAATTAACGATTTGCTTACCCCTGTATCACTAACGCGCTTTCTTAAAGATAGCTGTGGATCTCTATGAGGGAATCTATCGCTAATAATGTTCCTGCATTATCTTCATCATACTTTTTCTATTGCCTAATCTCCTTATTGACATTACCGGTTTTTACGAATCTTTTCACAATGCCTTGGGGATCGTTATAGCCCAGGAATTTTACGTTTTTACCCGGAATTAATTATTGTAAAGCTGAAAATTTCCAGGATTGTAGTTTTGGTCCAGGACAACACGTAGCAAAAAGTCCCCTACTCTCCCGCGTCGGCTTCCCTGTTTTTTCAGAGCAACAAGGGCCTAAGTCGCAAAAATTGCAGAGCTGACTATAAAGTGCAACAGAAAGGTTGTTACTGGTTCGATTTGGGCCTAAATGATCATAAAAGATTAGGAGAAGCATATCCGTTCATATTTCAGATGTTCCATGCATCATAATTTTCCGTTATAGTTCTGTCAACATTTCAAAAATATTAAAAAAATTTAAAAAAATTAGAAAAATTCCGAATTGGCGCCATTGCGGGTAAATGAAGACTCGGAGGGGAAGACGTACCCCAATAAACATTTATCTTCATACTCTGGGCTTTCCATTGATATGTCTCCCTTCTCTGTCGCGTCACCCGTTACGGAGTTACGCCACTCTGAGTATCGCAGCAGCGACACTCGATCATTTAAGTGCATTCATTGTTGCGTCTATCACGTCACGTCTAGTCTAAACAACCAAGAAGGCGCAAAACTTTAACTTTGACAGTTCCCTAAGTGTATGCATTGATTCATTGGTGCGGCAAAATTGAGTGATCTTAGTTAAGCCATGTAGCACAGGAATTTTAGTTTTTGACCCGGAATTAATTATTGTAAAGCGGAAAATTTGCAGGATTGTAGTTTTGGTCCAGCACAATATGTACCAAAAAGTCCCCTACTCTCCCCTGTCGGCTTCCCTGTTTTTGCGGAGCAACAAGGGCCTAAGTCGCAGAAATTGCAGAGCTGGCTATAAAGTGCAGCAAAAAGGTTGTTACTGGTCCGATTTGGGTCAAAATGATCATAAAACCTTCGGAGAAGCATATCCGTTGGTATTTCACATGTTCCATGCATATTTCGTTCGTAATTTTCTGTTCTAGTGCTGTTAAAACTTCAAAAATTGAAAAAATCGAAATGGCTCCATTGTGGATAAATTAAGACTCGGAGGGGAAAACGTACCCGAATAAACATTTCTCTTCATACTTTGGGCTATCCATTGGTATGTCTATCTTCTATGTAGCGTCACCCGTTACGGAGCTACGCAACTTTGGGTGTCAGCGCGCGGCGACCGCGCCCGCCACGTGCCCGGTGGAACTGACCTGGCTGCGCTGATGAGACCAGGTGCGAATTCCTGTTTATATATTATTGGTGTTTTATAAGATTTATTGAATGAAATTTAACTTGTCAGAAAATGACTTTATTCTGCTAGACAATTGACATTATTGATCTATTGGGAAGTAGATCATTATCCATATCCACGACTGACTGTTTGTGCAGCTGGATTCTCTACAGATTCGGCACATGATGTTGCAGTTCAGACCAGAGTTCCTGCACTCGAATCGGGCACCGCAGTCCCTCTTGTAGGCACAAGAAATTAGCCAGAGCAGGCTATCGGGAGCTGGCTGCCTTGTGGTAGAAACAGGAATCGAAACCAGGCCCTGATTTCCACTCCCAGTCGTCCAGGTGAGGAGAAGAGAGGAGCATTTCTTGCGCTGCAAAGCGGACTGCGGTGCCCGGTGCGAGTGCAGGAACTCTGGTTTGAACTGCAGCATCATGTGCCGAACCTGTAGAGAATTCAGCTGCACAAACAGCCAGTCGTGGATATGGATGATGATCCAGACGACCCTACTTCTCAGTAGATCAATAATGTCAATTGTCTAGCCGAATAAAGTTATTTTCTGAGTCTGACAAGTTCAATTTCATTCAATAAATCTTATAAAACACCAATAATATATAAACAGGAAATTGCAACTGGTCTCATTAGCGCAGCCGGGGCAGTTCCACCTTAAACATGACGGGCGCGACCGTCGTGCGCAGGCTCTCAAAGTTGCGTAGCTCCGTAACGGGTGACGCTACAGAGAAGGTAGACATACCAATGGAAAGCCCAAAGTATAAAGAGGTTTATTCGGGTACGTTTTCCTCTCTGAGTCTTCATTTATCCGCAATAGAGCCATTTCGAATTTTTTTCAATTTTTGAAGTTTTGACAGCACTAGAACGGAAAATTATGAACGAAATATGCATGGAACATGTGAATACGAACGGATATACTTCTCCGAAGCTTTTATGATCATTTCGACCCAAATCGGACCGGTAACAACCTTTTTGCTGCACTTTATAGCCAGCTCTGCAATTTCTGCGACTTAGGCCCTCGTTGCTCCGCAAAAACAGGGAAGCCGACAGGGGAGAGTAGGGGACTTTTTGGTACATGTTGTCCTGGACCAAAACTACAATCCTGCAAATTTTCAGCTTTACAATAAATAATTCCGGGTCAAAAACTAAAATTCCTGTGCTACATGCTGTGCCACCCACGAGCAGGCTAAGCCTTTTTGGGGTTATTGTTTATTTACATATAATAAATCAAGTGTTCTCTAATCTATGTATGTATATCAATCTAATATTAACATGTAAACCATATTTCTTGTAAGTAAATTATTATTATTATTATTATTATTATTATTATTATTATTATTATTATTATTACATGGCTTAACTAAGATCACTCAATTTTGACGCACCAATGAACCAATGCATACACTTTAGAGAACTGTCAAAGTTAAAGAACTAAGAGTATAGCTCGTCTTGCGCCTTCTTGATTGTTTAGACTAGACGTGATAGACGCAACAATGCACGCACTTAAATGTCCGAGTGTCGCTGCTGCGACACTCAGAGTGGCGTAACTCCGTAACGGGTGACGCTACGGAGAAGGTAGACATACCAATGGAAAGCCCAAAGTATGAAGAGAAATGTTTATTGAGGTACGTTTTCCCCTCCGAGTCTTCATTTATCCGCAATGGCGCCATTTCGGAATTTTTAAAAAAAATTTTTAATTTTTTAAAAATTTTTTAAAATTTTTGAAATGTGGACATAACTAGAGCGGAAAATTGTGAACAAAAATATGCATGGAACATCTGAAATATGAACGGATATGCTTCTCCTAATGTTTTATGATCATGTCGACCCAAATCGGACCAGTAACAACCTTCCTGTTGCACTTTATAGCCAGCTCTGCAATTTTTGCGACTTAGGCCCTTGTTGTTCCGAAAAAACAGGGAAGCCGACGGGGGAGAGCAGGGGACTTTTTGCTACGTGTTGTCCTGGACCAAAACTACAATTCTGGAAATTTTCAGCTTTACAATAATTAATTCCGGGTAGAAGCGATATTTTGACTAAAATTCCTGCGCTATTAGGACGGTATTCGAAAATTTTTCATTAAACTTTTCGATGACATATTGCATGCTGGATACGCCAGTGCCATAGCATTGCACTAGAGAAATTTTTTCTTGTACAGTTGACATTTTAAACGCAAACAACAAATATTTCTGACACAATGACGTATCAGTTTTATTTTAGGTTCCATGACAAACTTTGATTGAAAAAATAATAATAAATACAAAAATACGCATATATTTATCAAATTTGGTACACCGTCATATTTTTTAATTTTGAGCAAGTTTCTCTCATAAAATGTTTCAATATCTTGCACAGAAATGGCAGTTTACCCGAAGCGAATTTTATTTTTAAGCTGCCACCAGCGGCCTCTATACATTTTTGAAATTCTAACGTACTGAAAATAGGTTTTGGGTCAAGCAAGAGCAAAATACAGAAAATTGTGTTCGTAGTAAAAAAAAATGTTATTTACACCTATAATATCGCTTTGCCGTGGTCACATTGTATATACAAAATATATAGGATGCATATATTTTATAATTGCATTATGATTTCGTCGCTTTAGCCTAAGTGAACTAATGTGATGTCAAGAGATTTCTTTAAACTTTCAAATTTCAGATGAAGTCAGATAATTTAATTAAAATTAATTATATAACAGTATTAATTAATATTATTATTGTTAATTGGTAGTAAACAAGTAATTAAATTATTATGAAGAAAGAAAATCTGATATACTTTTGGTAAGTTATTATTTTTTCGAAGCTCATTTACTGGAAACGGTTAGTTTGATGTGCTGGAGTCAATTTTGGGCAAAAAAATTCTATCGTGCAAGTTTGCGTCTATCCCCAATTTCCAGGACGACTCTGCGAATTCTGGAAGTTTACGAACACTTTCCAAACTTGATATATAATATAATAAACTATTTTCTACTACTTATGTAATGTATTGTTTGTGGACTGTAATTACTTTTGACTTAATTTGTTGATTGATTGATTTACCAGCGTGAGGTAGGCATTACTGCCACTCTCAAGATATACCTCTGGGCAGGCTACGTCCACGCCGGGTTGGATTTGGGTCATGCTTGCTGTCAGGAGCGAGAACCACATGGCGCATAGTGAGGGAATGTGGGATGGGCTGTGTAGGTGTTTGCGAAATGTGTTTCCGCATTGTGTCGCTATATGAAGTGTTCATGTTCCTTTTTTTATGTCTCATGTCTCCCTATTTTTTGGTTAGTTGCTGTTAAGTATTAGCGCTTTCTTCAGTGGATGTGTTGGATTCCTTCTTTGGACTTGTCCTCAGTACTTTATTTCGTACATTTGTCTTTTTGTAATTGTCTTCCGTCCTAGTAATGTTGATGTTTTATGTCGCTGTTTTCCTATTAGCGGCATGGGCAGGGTTTGTTCCTTTATCATTTCCAGTCTGTGGCGTATTAGCTCATTGTTTATTTTATCTACTCCAGGTGCGCTCTGACTATTATTTCTAGCAGTTGGTCCTTTTATGGTCCTTCCTCCGCCTTCTTGGTCCTTCCTCCGCCTACACGCAAAAAAAAATTTGGAAATTTTTATTATTCAAATAGGCTTACAATGTCAGATTTTAAGTTTGAGCAAAAAAAATTTCTGTCTGCCGGCCTGTCTGTATCTTTTTGTGCACATGATTACTCTGGAACCGTTTAAGATATTATTGACTTGAAATTTGGTAAATGTATGTATTTTAACGAGATCTGGAACTAGATTATATTTTGATCTTATTCCGTTGAAGGGTTGGATGGTAAATTAGGGTAAATGGGGGTATGTAGGTAAATCAAGCAAGAGTCCATAAAATTGATATTTAGTATATACAACGTGATCTACCATGACATGCGGAAAATTTAACAGTAGGTTGTCCCCACCGAAAGGAGTTAAAAGAATGAAAAATTTTTAAAAAATGACCAAAAAAATTACCTTTATCTTTATCAGACTTGGGATTGACACTACTGATGGCAAAGCTGGATAGAAGTGACTTTTTGGTTTTAATCAAATCACACTACAAAAATAGCGAAACAAATCGAAGTAAATCGAAGACAAAAGACAAGCAGATATACGAGATATTTGGTTAAACCGGTCAATGACACGGCGGTGTCCCTATTGTTCGACCGAAAACAAAAAATGCGGGTTTCTTTAGGGGTCTACACACGATCCAGCGGCGGGGAGCCAGCCTTGTCGGCATGCTTTGAACTCATTCGTAAAAGTGAACTGGTCCGATGGAATTCCAATTATCTTCAAAGCGTACCGACAATGTTGGCTCCCTGCCGCTGGATCGTGTGTAGACCTCTTTTTTTGATCTCGCCGGCCGGCTTCACTTTTTATGCCAATTAAGGAAATGTAAACAACTCGAATACGTTCTTTTACAAGTAAGTTCGTCGACCACATTGAAGACTAGTACACCATTTTATTTTCCGCATTTCTTGGTAGATCACGCTGTATAAGAGAAGCTAGGGTCTCAAAAAAATTTGTAGTATTAGCCACTCCCATTACCATCCCTACCCTACTAATAAAAGGGACGAAAAAATTGTTTAGTATGTGTACAAGAACCAAAGGTCTCAATACTTTTTTTTCCTTTCTTGTCGGCCCATAGATGACATGTCCCTTTTTAGTGTTTTTCTTGCCGTAATTTTTATTTTTGAACGCATTGATGTCCAGTGCAATTGTTCTCCTGTCAGTTGTTTTTCTATTTCTTTGCAGTATTTCTTCTGGAAATCTTCTTGCTATGGTAGAGATTTCAGGTACTGTGTGGTGTTTTTTTGTTTCCTTTACATCTTTTCTCATCTTTTATTTCCAATGTTCCTGTGTTGATTGTAGCGGGATTTCAGTTCATTGATGGATGCTAGAGCACGAAGGGGGTATCTATTGTTTTATGTATGATGGCTTAGTGCTCCATATAGACAGTTCCCTTTTGCGTCAATTTTTTGCACCAGTGGCTGGTGTGTCTTCGTTCCCACGTTCTGTAGTGGATCCATTATTTTTTGTATTTTCTGGGGAGATATAATTTCTTGGGGAAATTATATCGCGTGTATTTCTGTTGATGTGCTGAAAACCCTTTAGAGGAAAACGCGTAAAAATTTATTTGCTAGTAACTAGCAAATGTGATCGGGATTTTACGCGAATTACTAGGAGAGTTCAGTTTTGGCACGGTATGCTTGTAAATTAATAGTACGCCACTGACTAGTTCGGGCTCAGTTCTGATTTAATATTTACGGTCAACCAGTAAATAAAGTAAAGTAAAAATTAAAAATTATTAAAGAATTATTGACCTGTAAGAAAATTTGTGTTTATTAATACATGTGAAAAATATAAGGACTTATCTGATCTCTGTTCTTGCTCGGGTTCTGTTCTTGCTCAGGTTTCTGCAAGTGTACGATGTCGGCAGACTTCGGTATTCGAATTCACCATATTTAGACCTATTTTAAACTCACTATACCCAAAAATTTCTTGTATTTGAAATGTATTAATTGCCACTGGACCCACTTGAGTGCCGAGGGTTGAATTGCACTGGTCGATCCTATTTTATGGTTGCATGTGTAGAAAATAACCAGAAACTAATTGATAACACTTTATTTACAAAGTACATTTGTAACATGTGTATTAGCACACAAACTAAGTAAGACTGTCTCTGCTCTAAGTAAAAACTGAAGACTGTTGAGGTATACATCAGTGGCTATATTAGAATGCGCCATATATATTAGAATTGTTTACAACTTACTATAATTGAGAATAGGCTTTTCCACTGCCAGTTGAGAGCAGAAAGTTGACGTTTGTAACTGAGCGAACAGAAAATAGTTGCCGTTCGACGAATAGAAAGTGTTTTTCCATTCTCACATATATACAATTTCCACTTCTAACTACTACTTTCCGTTTTAGTTACACGAACGAGATTTACAGATATTTTTGATTATGGATAAAAATATTTTTTTATTTGTATTAAGGTATATATATATATATTGTGTTCACAACATCCTTAACCAAGGTATTCATTAATTTTTAGAGCGCACATTAAAGTTATTGAGGAAATATAATGAAGCAGTGGGGATAAAGTTTAATTAAAAAACAGCTTTGTAAAACTTCCGTATACATATTTTAAAAGTCCGGGCTTATGATTTTTCATGATATTAATTAATATTCTTTTGAAGTACAAGGTAAAATAAAATAGTCCGTAATCTATTTTAATATTGAAAAGAGTATTTAATAAAACTTCACAGATATATTAAACAAAAAAAGGATTTACGTGGACTGTAAATTTTTCTGTGTACTTTATTTGCTTTTTTTTGTAATAATAAACTAAATACCTCAACTTGAAGTTAATTTAGTAGTAGATAGTCTGAGTACTTTGATATTTAATATAAAAATACAACGATGTATAGTACACAACTTTTATACTATGCAATACAGGATAGTTAGTACGTAGAATCACATTTAACACCGACCCAATTCAGTCATTATAACTTGCTAGTTGAAAATTTGTCTGGAATTATATATGTTAATAAAAGTGTACTCTGCGTTAGATTATAACAATATAAGCTACCATTATTTAGTATGGGGTTTGGCCACTAATGCATTATGCCTGCATTAATGGCCCAACCTCACAATAAAATATTCTAGCTTATATGCTATAAATTATTAATATCCCCAAACACATACGTTAGGCTTTTAATTAATCCTAATGTTTAGCTTTTTGTCACTTTAGATTTAACTCTGTTATAATACTGGTGGAAGAGGAAAGTTATACTTGAAAAAAATGAAGATATCCTCTTGTTGAATGAATGTGACCTAATGAAATAAGATTTATACAAAATCTGACAGGGTACTCAAGACAGATTCTTGAAATCAACAATCTCAAGTATGTCTCCACAGGATGAAGGAGTGAGAAATGTTTTTGCTTCTTTATATGTAGACAGTAATTAACTTGGTTACCTGATGTTCATATAATTGAGTATAAAATTGCGTGATACAATAATCTAATGAATGCATCACCGACAAATTTTGTACTTCTAATATCATTTCATTTATATTTCAGTGTTAATTTAGATGTTGCCAATTTCTTTAAAAGATGGGGTTACAAAACAGAAAATAATTTAATATGTATTTACAATAAGTCGTATAAAGTACATGGAAACTAAAAGTCTCAAAGAAATGTGAAATAGTCTTAGATAATATAATTGAGGAAATACACATAGTAGAATGAAGTAGAGAGGTGAATAGCGGTAGCCTTTCTTGGTTGCTTTTATCGGCTTTGGCTCTGTCGGCAACCTTTTTGAGGACCAGCCTTACCCCGCTGGCCCTCTAGAATATCTGTTACCTCTGCTATGCATATTGTAATTAGGGACGAATCATGACATGTCGACTGCGTTGGAATGAGCAAAATAAAAAATAACAAAACTGACGTGAACAATTCAGGATTCGTGTCGAAGAGATCAAAATTCCCATCTACGAGACACTGGAATCATGAACAGAAGCAGAGAACTCTTCGAAAATGACGATTCTGAGTTAGAATGACTAGCGCCAGGACTACGTACCTAAACCTTCAATACTAAGATCAGAAGTGGAGGCAGCGCCGTATACAAACTAAAAACTAACAAAACAATTGATGTTGACTAAATGACGACAGAAATGCATTCATTAGTTGGTGAGGATACCAGATAATATGGGAGAGAGAAATCTGGCGCGGTAACTCTAGAAAGACAATGAAAAACCTCACTCTTCGTACCATTACATAAACATGAAACGACAGATGTCTGGTACAACTACAGAAATTACTGAACTAAATGACAGATAATGACACGTCAATAAAATAGTGCTGTTTACTCATCAATCCATACTCATCATCATCCCTCTTGGCAAATGAGCAGGCAACAAACTCTACTTTGGGAAAAACCGATAACACTAATTAGGAAGCGGATTTTTTCTGCTTCGGCCGAATACGGAATATTTGTCCTAAATTTCGCCGAAGCACGAAGCTTCGTCCAAATCATATGCCGAAAAAGGAACATCCTGAAAAATAAGAACATATTTTCCTAAATAAATAACATAATACTATAAAAATCATTTTTTTTTTTTTGAACAAATGTTTCCTTTCAAAAGTGAATACGTATTATAAACCAAAACAGGCAAGGAAGTAAACGATAAAACTATTGAAATGAGAAATAACAAACATAGCTAATGAGCATATCTAATATATTTAGTAATTTAGTCTTACTCAATCCAAGTTCAAACACGAAATGAGACATGTATTCTAACTTCTAACCGCGCGTAGCTAATTTGCGAATTTTGACAAGTATTTTCTTGCTACAAGCCGAATCGATGCTTCGGCGCATCTCTAAAGGCGCGTCTCCATTATCGTCGGCTTTGCCGATCGGCATGGCCGCCCAGCATTTGTTGGCAAGTGGGTACGTATAATTCGGCTTATGCATGCCGAAACATTTACCGTCTGTTGTCGGAAACTTCAAAAGAATCCAAGCCGAATATACTAGTGGGGACGTAAGCCGACCGGCTTTGCAAATAGTTCAGTTGTTTTTAATTTTATAAAATATAATTTAGCTGATTTCTTGCATTGAAATGGAGTGGACAAACATTATGCTCGCGACTAACTGGACTATATCAATAGATTATGCCTTTGGCTTCGATTTATATGTGGACGTATTGCTGAATTCGGCAAAGCCGAGCAACAAAGCCAAGCGGCAATGCCGATGGGCAAAGTCGACGATAATGCAGACGCGCCTTTACACTAATAATTGTATAGTTTGCAATGTCGTCAGGGTTGTGTTTTGTCGTACACTATCTTTAGTATATATAGTTAATGCCGGGTTTAGATGATAGGTGCCTGGTCTAGATTTTTTCTTCTTGATTATCAACATCTGGTATTTCTGAATAGGAATAATACCAGAAAATGAAATAAGTTGTTTGGCTTCCTGTTAAATAATAATAATACAGGGTGATTTACCACAGCATGCGGAAAATTTATCAGTGGTTGTCCCCACCGAGAGGAGTTAAAAAAATGAAAAATTAAAAAAAAATTCCTTATTTTTGTGTGGAAATGCGCCACCTATGACTTTAACCAATCTGACGTAATGCGGTGCAACCATATCACTTTCCCTCCTCCTTTATCAGACTTGGGACTGACAGCAAAGCTGGCGGGGTTAGAAGTGACTTTTTGGATATAATCACACTACAAAAATAGCCACAATTAAAATAATTTTTGTAGGACACAGCACAGCACAAAACAAACAAAAGTAGTGAAAAGTCAAAGAAAATGTTTGAATGCATTACATTCAATTCATTGTTCTAAGCGTAAAATTGCCATATTGAACGGTATCGATCTACGAATACAATTTAAAATTTAACAGTACGCTCTAACTGAAAATCGGGAAGACAGTAAAGACACAAGACACTAACCCTATGCCAGTGAACTCTGATACTACGTACAGAGATTAGAGAATTAATTCTTTAATCTTTGCCACGTACCTGCAACGGACCTCATTATTGTCGAAGTTCGTAATAAGATAGAAATAGACAGATACCAGTCACGATGCGTATTGGCCAAATTCAATTTGCCTTACTTTTATTTGAAGGACGGATCCGTTCCAGATGCGTAGTTTAGTGCCTTATATGCACTGACCATAGACAACAACAGTATCGTAACTTTGCAAGTTTTAATGCAAGGAAATATACTAAATTGCCTCGGACCACTCTAAAATTTTGAGTTTTCCCACATAGAAAGATAGTACACCATTTCATTTTCCGCATGTTGTGGTAAATCACCATTTACATAACCCAAAAATCATAATAGAACTCTTTAAGTCTATCAACGACAACCAAATTTGATTTGGGCATCTCAAAAAATTTATGATATATTACATTTTTTGTCATATCTTTTTTGATCAGTTGTATAGGGTAAACTATACTAATTTTCGTACAAAACCCTCTTTGTAGCAGTACATTTTAATATTTGTTACATTTGGTATTCCGACAGAAGAAATGATTTTTCGGTACGAATATTTTGGATTCACTATTTACTAACATCATATATATTTTATACAGAAAATAATATCCTTACATTTTTTTACAATGAGGTTGTAAGCATCAAGTAATTTAAATTTAGATAATTCGTTTGATGTTATTCTAAATCTCCTCTTTGTCTTCCTTTACTTTCATAAATATTTAACGACCTTGTAATGGTAAAATATAAAAATAAGCTCCTTCACTTTAAAATCAACTTCAGTAGAATAAGAACTACTTTACCTTGCAGTGAGACAATACAGACAATGAGCTTTATAAAGATCGACAAGTTTATAAACAAAAGCCATCAACTGCAGTGGTGTTTTGTGGTATTGCGAGTCTTGAAATTCCAATTTCATTATTCTCTTGTTTTATAGAAAGATTTCCTTGATTTACTATACGCCTCCTTAGTTCATTTCAATAGTTGCTTTCTTCTCTACTAACGTAATATTAGTTTTACCTTCAAAGTTTTCAGTCTCAAAGTGTTTTCGCAATTACACTTTATAAAATTATCGGTTTCGAATTGAGTTTTCAAAACTGCAGTAAGTTGAAAAGTACTTAGTACAAAATTCTGCCGCCAAGGGTATAAAAGGGTGCTTCCGATTTAAACTTTCAAAACTAACTGAAATTAAAGCAAGTTTATTTGTAATTTGATGTGCGTTATTAGCTTCTTTTAATATGCTTATACTAGTTTATCACTTCAAGTAAGTACTTTTGATACGTGCATTCAAATGTAACAGGCTTTTATGCAAACAAATTATATTTAATTAATTTGGTTAATGAGATACCTGAAAGAAGGTTTATTACTACGATATACAGTATTTGTATACTATACAATATACAGCATATTACTCAAGCTGGAAAACTTTTATAATTCAAGTAATGTATGCCAGTTCAACCCATTTAAAAGTAAAGTGTCAATGAGCAAGATGCATGAATTTTAAAAATGCCTTAATTTATTATTTTTACTTCCTTGTTCAAATAGGCTTAGAATTTAGAATGTCATGAAACGTCGAGATTTTAAGTTTGAGAAAAAAAAATTCTGTCTGTCGGTCTGTCTGTAACTTTTTATGTGCACAAGTTTTCTCTGGAACCGTTTGAGATATTGACTTGAAATTTACTACACATATGTAACGAGATCTAGAACTAGATTATATTTTCATCTTGTTCCGTCGAAGGGTTAGGGGTAAATTGGGGTAAAGGGTATAGCAGAATAAGCATGGTAAAATGGCCCCAGAAACGTTTGGGCCTAATTCGGTGTCAGTAGATCGACAATAGGAAAAGAAATGTTTTCCTCGAGTTTTAGCCTCCCGTCGCCACGGGTAACCCCTGTACCCTAATAAACATGACATTTCGTTTTCATTTTTTATCTCTGCAAGTTGTGCGTTAATTATTATGAAAAAAATAGACGATGTACATGTAATTTAAATGCATCTTAGGAAAAAAAATCAGCTGATTTTGCTGCCTCCTTCGAATAAAAAAAAATATTTAAAAATTCGAATATTTATTTTTTCATGAAAATATTGATTCGCATACACAAAACTTTTACCAAAAATACATTGTTATGAGTAGTTTGTTGTAGATTTTTTTCAAATTTTTTGAAGCGGTGCGCCATAATTAAAAAAAATAAAAACTGTTATGACGCATTGTTTAGTGGTGCTTAACCATTGAAACTGTCCGGAACAGATCAGTGTATTCGTATGTATTTGAACCCGGTGAAACCGAATCCGAAGTCAGAATTGTCAGATTGGCTCGTTTTTCACTCCTAACTCCAAAAAACACCCCCAAAATAAAAAAAGTGGTTTGTCCGGCGGACCATACCAGAGTATCCTAACCAAATACTGAAAGATACACTTCCTCCCCCCATTTGTGGGGGGAGGTGGTTTTTGGGGGGTTAGGGGTGAACACGGGCCAATCTGACAATTCTAGCTTCGGATTTAGTTTCAGCGGTTCAAATATATAAGGATACACTGGTATGGTCTGCCGGACAGACCAGTTTTTTTGTTTTGGGGAAGTTTTTTAGGGTTCCTGGTGAAATACGAGCAAATCTGACACTTCTGACTTCAAATTCGTATTCAGCAGGTCAAATTACATAAGTATTCACTGGTATGTCCGCCGGACAGACCATTTTCTTTTTGTTTTGGGGTTGTTTTTTGGGGTTGGGAGTGAAAAAGTCAAAATACATAATGATACACAGACCAATTTGTTTTTGTTTTGGGGGTGTTTTTTGGAGTTGGGGGTGAAAAACGAGCCAGTCTGACAATTCTGACATCGGATTCGGTTTCATCAGATCCAAATACATAGTCCATTATTAAAGGGGATGAAAAAAAATTGTGATTTAGTGTGTGTACAAGAACCAGAAACCTCAAAATATTTTTTTACTTATTCCACCCCCTATCACCACCCCCACACCACTACCGATGTGGGGTATCGTTTTATGGGTTTTTGGGGTAGAGGATTTCAAATATTATATTATTATTGTTCCATAAACAATTATTTCCTCATACAATGTTTTTTCGTTGTGAGTGACTTGGATAGAAAATCTGGATGTGGAAGTAGTGATTCCTTGGGAAGCGGTTTTTCATTATACGTATTATATAAGTCGAGTATATAATAAAAAGAAACTATAAAAAAAGTTATTTCGTAAAAAAATTATTTTAAAATTGAAATTTTATTGGAACAAAACCACGTGACTATAAACGGTACGCCATTGGTCTGACGTCATCTGGCATCACGGTCAATAAACTAGTTTACTGACCGTGATCTGGCATAACGTTTTGGTTTGATCCATAGACCGCAGATTTCTAAATTCATCGGTGGAGCAATAACATTATATGATTGGCTAATTTTGAGAACATAGCCAATCAGCTTCGTATTTATGCACCGGTGCGCCCAGCAGTGAATTTAGAAAAGTGCGGAGACAAGTTTGATAGCTTTGACAGTTTACATCTGCTGGTGCTGAAATATTAAATTGTGTGTTAATTAAACGTTAAACGTTAAATTGTAGTCTGCTGGCCTTTAAATCTCGATTTGTTTATTTTTGTAAAAATCATTAGTGTATTAATTTATCTATGTGGTAAAAATGACGGACAGCGACTTTGTACAAACTCAAAGTGACAATTTGCCGAAAATCGACGTGTTCATGATGAGCACTTTTTTGCTAATAATACTGATTATATCAGTGCAGAAATTAGAGGTGGAAAAGCGACAAGGATACATCATTCATTGTTCTTAACAATAAATTTGTTTACGCTCACCTTTATCCTTTTACTGCAAATAGATTTAGATACCTAACTTCAAAATATATATGTAAACATCATGCAATATTTTAATATTTTATCAACATTAACTATTGTTTTTCGTCTCAAATTATATAACTTTTTCATGTTAAATACTTTGCCACCACCAAGTACATAGATTAAATATCTGTTGAAAATAGTACTAATAAACATTGCCAATGCTTAATGCCCGATGTCGTCACACGCAAATGGCGGGAAACTTGCTTCGTTTGAACGCGTCTAAATTTTCAGCGAAACTAAATAATTTTTTTATCCTTTAATTCGGATAAAAAAAAAATACTGATAAAATAACATTTTTTAGTGATCTATTATTCTGTGATGTCAAAAAAATGTATGCATTTTGCTCATTAAAGTACCCGCCTGCAAATACGCATTTTAAATATTTTTTTACGTTTTATCTATTTAGATTAACGTCTTGGTGGAGTTTAGCCACACATACAACAACCAACCAATAATTCCAAATGACCATTCGTTGAACATTCTTCTAATATACTATTGAAAGTCAAAGTTCAATTACATTTCTTAAATTTATTTATTCATCTTCGAAGTCGCCCAGCCTAATAAGAAGTTTACAGTGTAGTAGTAGGTCTTAACGATAATTAAAACCGGGAGCATATGGTGTCTCAAACTTCGGTTTTAAACTTAACCAACTATGCAGAATTGTTTGACTTGTGTAGTTTATAGCTTTTCGTCGGTATCCCATACATAATTTCTGCATAAATTAAACCCTTTAGCCACACTATGACAACTAAGTTTATAATATGTATGAACGTTATAACTAAATCAAATTTGTAAACAAAAATGTGAATGGTTTATGTTTCTCGTGGTTAAGTAATTAATCCAATCATGTCCCATGATATCTATGTGTTAATACATATTTATACTTTTCTCCATATCCACAAGTAGCTAAATTTTTAAGAATTCAGTGAAGTTTTACCTCCGTGAACAATTTTCACGTTTTGTGCCAAAAACGATAACTTTTACTTTCCTCGCTTACCGAAGGGAAGTATTGTAATCGTGAAAAAATCACCCTCCGAGATTTCTCCAGATTTTCGCATTTCAGAGTACGTAGATTACGAAAATTAAAGCTATTTAATTCCGTCAGTCTGTCTGTCTGTTGGCGCTAGATCTACAAAACCATTAGACGGAGAAAGAAAGATAATATTTGCCAACGAAGAACTGGGAAAAATCCGTTGAAAAATATACAGGGTGGACCGCATAAAAAGTATAATCAAGGATAAAAAGACGGAACAGTAACAGTAACAGTTAACACAACTGTCAAAGAAGAAAAATATGAAAGAAATAATACAGGGTGGCCACTCAAAAAAATAAAATGTGGCGTAGGACGATAATATTTCGCATGTAGTTAACACAACTGTCGAAGAAGAAAAATATGAAAAAACATATACAGGGTGGTACCCAAAAGATATTTTTTAAATGTATCAAACAAATATGAAAAGAAAAATATATACAGGGTGATCACCAAAATAAAAATATGATGGGGGACGATAATATTTCGCATACAGTTAATACAAGTGTCAAAGAAGAAAAATATAAAAAATATATATACATGGTGGTCACCCAATGAAAAATAAAAAATGTGGCCGAGCACGATAATATTTAGCATGCAGCTAACATAACTGTCGAAGAAGAAAAATATAAAAAATATATATATACAGGGTTGTCACTACATTTTTTTTTAATGTGGACGATATTTCGCATGTAGTTAATACAACTGTCGTAGAAGAAAAATATTTTAAAAATTATGCAGAGTGGTCACAAAAAAATATATACAGGTTAGTCACCAAAAGAAAAAATTAAAAGATGCGACGAAGGACGATAATATTTCGCATGTAGTTAATACAACTGTCAAAGAATAAAAATATAAAAAAAAATACAGGAGTGGTCACCCTAACAAAATTTTTTTAAAAATATGGCGGAATACGATAATATTTAGCATGCAGTTAACATAACTGTCGAAGAAGAAAAATTTTATACATTCTCCCATTGTACCCATTTGAGTACACCATTTTTTTTTCAAAAACTTGCAAAAAAAATTTTTTTGTAATAATTTTTCTAGTATAACTGGGCATAGAAGTGGCCAACTAAACCAAAAACTCATAAGAATAAAAAAAAATCGTGGGAGGGTTAAAGGGGTGAAAAAATAAAATTGTCATTTAGTGTGTGTACAAGAACCAAAGGCCTCATTTTTTTTTACTTTATCCACCCCCAATTCCACCCTCCTTCCACCACTCCCATCCCCACTACGAATGTGGCATATCGTTTTATGGGTTTTTGGGGTAGACGATTTCAAATATATTATTATTATTATTAAGTTCCATAAACAATTATTTCTACATACAATTTTTTTTCGTTGTGAGAGACTTGGATAGAAAATTTGGATGTGGAAGTAGTGATTCCTTGGGCAGCGGTTTTAAACTGATTCCAAGAGAAGATCGAAATATTGAGCTTCAAAATTACACTCTGTTGTGGTTTTGATGTAGTATTTGTTATTTCTAGCCGTAAAAGTTTTCGCAATTCACAGAGTGGTATTTTTTTCAAAAAAACTTAATCAGAAATGAAACGATGTTAACCGAATTTAAAACTATTTTAATAAACTAACAAGTCTGTTTTAAAATATACTCTAAATGGCATTAGGGGCTAAAAGGGGTATTCGCCCTACTCTCAAAAGGTCCTGAAATTGGATTTTTTTGCAAATTAGTGATATTTTTATTTAAAACAGAGGTTTAGTGGTGTTATTCATCTGTATCTTTTTCTATTCCCATATTTTCCTGAAGATCCTTTTCAGATTTCCTCACTTTCCCAAAATCTTTCCTCAGCCTTTCTTTCGTCTTCTCACTATCTTCCTCTGCCTTACCCCACCTCAAATATAAAGTTGCCTGTTCTCTAGATGTTTGCAAATTTTATCGAAATATGTCGAGCCGTTTTCGAGTTATGATGGAACAAACATTTAGATGCACAAAAATTCTAAAAGTATATTTTCGGAATAGTAGAGTAGATTTAGGTTTTTGGGTGGAACTAATTCCCACAAAGACGGGGTTTGAATTTTTTAGTTCGTTGTTGGTATCTTTTTGACGTACTAAAAGTCTAGAAAAATCTGAGTGTGTAAAATACGTTTTTTTGCCGCCATCTTGAAAAATTATAAAAAATCGTGTGTGGTGTCAATTTACAGAAAATTTCATGCTGAAAAAGATTATGATATTAGTTTTGAAAAATAAAAAGAAATGACACACTAAAAGTCTAGGAAAATCTAAGTATGTAATATAGTGGAGTCAATAGAGATTTTCACTTCGGAAAAATTCCGGGAAGCGGTACCTTTTGAGAGTGTTCTCAAAGATGTATATCTCTGAACATGTCAGGAACAACATACCAAAAGTTACCAACAATAGTCCTTGAGCGTAATTTGTTATTAAACAAATTAAAATACCAGTTTTTGTCAAATATATCTTAAAATATTTTTTTTCTTTCAAACACTAATTACGCCATTCGAAGGTACGGCAACTTTCATATCAAAAATGTATATGAAGTTTTTTTGTACGATCAAAAATGTAGGCTCCAGATTTTTTTGTTTAACGCACGAAAATGGAACGCGTAGACACGTAAGTACGGAAAACGAAGCGCGCGCGGCCTCGGGCGCGCTACACTAAATTTCTTGTAACTTTTGAACTAATTGATGACATTGGCCTCACGAAAGCTTAAATGAACATGTAGCTATAACATATTTTCAAATATAAAAATGAATATATGAAGTCGGAACATAAAGAGATTTGCGATGAAATCGGTAAAAGCACTACCATTTCTAAAATTTTTAAGATGAAAACCTGGGTCTTTCACATTTTACTCTTGAAGTAATGTATAGAAAGATCCGATGAGTGAAGAAAATCTCAAAAATTTATTTTTGAAGTTGTACACTTCCAAAATTTAAAAATGTTGAGAAAATGATAAAATTTGTATACCGTGCGTGTAATTTCCCATTAGGTATGTACATTCACGTAGCGCGAGAGATCTGACAACACCGGCAGCCGTAAATTCGTCCGTCGGTAGAGCTTTCCAACTCTGTTATTTCATTTCAGCCAGCTGGCACACGCGATGTTGTAATTCTTACCCCCCATGCCTAGCCCGCGACTACACACACGGTATGACTAACTTTAACCACCTATTAATCTAGTTTAAATCGCGTTATTAGATCTCTCTAGGTGCGATTTGTAAAGCTTGAAATGTGTACTTTAAGATGCTTCAACGGGATTTACCCCAAAAATTAAATTAACTCTCTCACTTTTACCAAAATAAAAACAATTTTTTTTTCTCGAAAATTCGTGAAATTAAGTTTTTCGGTAAATCGACTCAATGTTGATTGTTTCTAAAATTGTTATCCTGTTTATAATATGAAAAACATACTAATAATATTCACGTGGTACAGGGCCATGAGTCAAATTATACTGCCTGAATATTAGAAAGAGATTGAAAGTAAAACATCTTCGCGCCAAGCAGTACGCATCACTTATCCCGCATGCTGCGCTGTGTGTGTGTCCGTAAAGCATTGTAAAAGTAGTTTGGGTACTTTTTCACATGTCATCTTGTAATGTTATGTACAATATCACGTTTTCTTAGCTTCTTTTTAAGTTTTTATTTGAATATTTAAATTGTGTTTTTAATTGAATAAATAGTGTTTTGAATTATTTTATTGCTTGATGGAAGTTCGGCCATATTGGATCAGCCATTTTGAATTACCTTTTTTGACATTATAATCTGTTTCAACGACCTCGAAAACTCCTTATATGTCAATTGAATTAAATTTCTTTAAAATTCCTCAACTTACAAAAATTTTGTAATTTTTTTTTTTAAATAATTAAACAATTTCCTCACGATTATATGTTTATAACTTTTTATTTTAAGCTACCTAAAAGTAATATCAACAGGTTTTAGGAAAATCGAAGCTTCCCGTAATTATTCCGAAATAATGCATATTTTCAGCCTCTATTGACTCCACTAATAATATATTATAATACAAGTGTGACAAGGGCTCCATTGCAAAACGACGTATGAAAGTAGGAATATTATAATATTATAATCTTTTTTAGCATGGAATAGTCTGTAATTTGATACAACACACGATTTCTTATGATTTTTTAAAAATGTTTCTAGATGGCACCCAAAAAACGCCTTTTGCACGCTCAGATTTTTCTAGACTTTTAGTATGTCAAAAAGATACCAATAACGAACTAAAAAATTCAAACCCCGTCTTTGTGGGAAGTAGTTCCACCGATCACATATGTTTTGCATATATCTACTATACTAGAAACATTAAGCAAACTGAAAAGATCAAAAATCCTTAAAAAAAAGTAGAATTACAAATTTCTATAGAACTCGTATCGATTATTTTACGCATTAACATCGTAGCCGATAAAACAACGCCAACATGCAATTTTATCGCTGTAAAACGCGTTGTTCCCATAGATATAGTAATATATAGACTAGCCCTTTCTTATCTGTAACTATTTTAATTTCGCTTCTTTTATATTTCAACTTTGTAAGTAGGTAGGTATATATGTATAGCTCGTATAGAGACAAGTTAAAAACAACTTTCAGTGGCTTAAATTTCATACTTTCAAATTAGAAATAAAGATTAAATACATGAATAATGAGAGGCAAACTGACTACAAATTCGGAAAATCAAAACGATGCACTGTATTGTGTAGATTACAATTAGTAGCATGAGTAAATTACCTTGACTTAATTTTCAACCTTCTTAAATTAAAATTAATGATTTAATAGGTAAATGAATTAAATCTAATAATAATAATTCTTGCATCGTTTCTACTGGCGTTAGAGATGTAAAAGTGTATAATACCCGGTACAAAACGTATAGTATTAAATAAAAGTTAGGTTATGTTATTTCAACTCATATTTATTATTATTTATTTGAATTGAAGTGTATTATTTTGTTTATTGTCTTTTTTACTTCAATTACAGGATTGGAATGATATCTTTATCTTCAAAATGGGACAACCTTCAAAGTTTGTTAAGTATGTTTTGGAGATTTTTTATCCTGCTGAATCCAAAGTCAAACGAAGGGAAGTGTCAAACGTACAGATGTACATTTTGTCAATGTTCATTTGCAAGAAACTATTTTAGAATGGTGAAATATCTGTTGAAATGTGAGAAAACATGAAAACAGATGCTTCCTTTAATAGATATTATACGTACTATACGGTATTATACAAATGTATTATACACAAACAAATAAAATACGGTATTTTTACATCTCTAACTGGCTGCGCCCTCATAACTTCTGATGTCGGCGTGATTATAGACATGTAGTATAATTACGGACGGGGTTGGTCAAATATACTAGTGATATCTCTGTCTTTATGCGTTATGTGATTAGCCGACCGTGTACGAGTAACCCTTTGTAGTAAAGCCTACTTATTATAATATCTATGACTCCAGCGTGCTCTTTTGTTACTTAGTTGCCATAAAAATCTTTAGTTGTGAGATATTCTCTGCATATACCACTCACGGTTTTGAATTTTATCTAAAATTTTTTTATCGAATTACGTTGCCAACAATAATACAATTCGTGAAACTGGGCAGTTTATTATCAAAAATTGAATTGCCGTCGAAAAAATTTTGCCCATCAAATAACAATAATAAGAACGAAAAATTTACATTTTATCATTTTTATCATCACATCATTAGCACAGATGAATTAGGTGCTGTGATTATTACAACGTTACGAAAAAATATATTCGTACCAACATTTAAGTTCTGTTATTGCAACTTGTTTAATTAACTAAGGTATACTAATTCAAATTTTAACATTGGATTATTAATTTTGATATGCGTATTGTATCCATAGGATTTTTAATTACAATTAAGATTGCAACATTTTATTGAGTGTCTTGAATTCGTGTAGGTATATTTAAAAATGTAAATGTGTAAGAGTAGGACATTATGTTATCAAATAAGATATCTCATAGATTTGAGAACTGTTAACGCACATACGTGTTTCAGTGTATTATGGTTAAAATTACGAAACAGTGCCCTAATTACAAGTGGTTTACACATCGTTACTTATGTCTTAATTATAAATTATAATAATAGAGCGAGTGACAAATGTAAAGCGACATTGCTCTAATTGGTCAAGAACCATGTTTGAGAAAACCCTGAGATTCTTAAAATTCATGTTTTGTCAAAAGATTGATTTTTCTTCTATCTATTTCCTAACTATTCGTAGAATTCTCCAAACAATGATGGCACATTTTTTTAATAGTACATACAACAAAGTTTTCGAGAATAAACCTTCCTAGTAACGGTAAAAGAAAATTCGATTTTCTTATTCAAACAGTTTTAAAATGTCATGATTTTAAGTTTGAGCAAAAACAATCTGCCTGTCGGTCTGTCTGTTGGGATATAATTCCAAATATCTTCGAGAAGTAGCACGTGCATTGTAATTTTTTTGTGCATAAATACAAAGTCTCGCATTTCCGTATTTGACAAACTATTATGACGGGGCATTATCAATAAATAAGTTTTGTGAACTGTTTAATACCTCATATTACGGCAAAACTAACGTTTGACAGTTCTAGGAAAGCTAAATATCATTGGCCTACTAAGTAAAAACATTATTGTTTCGGCCAACTATGTACAAAAATAATAAGGCATTAGTGAGATGTCAAAGTGATTAGAAGTTTATTTGTAAGATGAGTAACACTGAAATTTAAAATACCATGTAGCCGCTTTTTCGAATTCAAATATCTCGAGAAATAGGCACTCTAGAGCAATGTATTAAGAGTACCTCTTTTGCGTAAAAATTGTTGACAAATAAAGGAAAACCAAGACAACAATTATTTGGTCAATGGCGTATAAATATAGGGGGGGGGGGGGGCTCCTTCACCCCCTCCTACCGTGGACCCCTGGCGATGGTAAAGAAATATTAAGTAATTTTAAAATATGTGAAAATAATTTTTAAATTTTTAACTTCAACAACTCTGTCTCTCAGTAAGGAGGCTCATTTTATCTAAGTGTTTTTGGTAAAAATCTTCATATTTCGGGCTAAGGATTCTTCAGTTAGCGTATGACAAATTGTTAATGAAACATCCTGTATATACGACATTAAGCTCTAAAAACTGCAAATGGGATATTCTCTAGATTGGGGAAATATTGCGTCCCTGAATGATAACTTGAAAACCACATAATTTTTTTTGTTTTTGATTTTATACCTATTACCTCTAAAGCAGGCTCTACTAGGCCACATTTGTTTATTTTATTTTAACATGAACAACTGTGTTTAAACAATTACTTTATGGTCAAAATGTCATTAACATGGCATGTCCTCGGCAGATTTTTAATAGGAAATTGTGTATTTTACACGTCTCCTTTTATTGGAATGAATTATCATGGATGTCCTTCTTGAAAAGAATGTTTATGAATTATCATCTAATTTTACTGATTACCTAATTTTATTTATGTAGTATTTTACAAAGCGATAAACTTTGTCCTTAACATGGAAATAAATTTACCTTTAAAATTCTCAATTTAACGAATTTTGTGAAAAATGGCAACAGTGTTAATACATGTGTAACTAGTATGCGAAACAGTCCATAGAAGATTTGGAGTTGTTCAGTAGTGTTTAGACTCTCGAGAGAGAAGGTTTGCTGTACATTGATAAGGTTATGTTAATTGTGTGTCATTAACATGGTTACTGTAAGTTTAATGTTACAATCCCTTTAATTTTGAAAATTATGTGATTACTTTTCCATCCAAATACTTTAAGTACGCAAACAAGCATTTTGGTGAAAACATTTTTTATACTCAGTATTAACTTTAAGCTCCATTTTGTCATTAACATGGACGGAATTACTTGTCATTAATATGGACCGATAATATCCATGCTAATGAGCGGGGTCCATGGTAATGACATTTTTTTTCAATTTGCAGGATATTATGAAATGGGACGAACTAAATTAACTGACGAAGAAAGGAAGAAAAGAAAACGAGAATGTGAGAAGAAAAGACGTGAGATAGTAAAAAATTACATTTTACATTTTTGATAAAATATGCGTTGCTATAAATTATAATAAATATAAATATTCTTATAACAAATGTTGTATTATTTTTTATTATACATAATAAAAACTATTAATAATAATCTAGCTGAAACTAACGTTAACATATTTTGTCATTAGCATGTACAAGTCATTAACATGGACAGGCCTGTCATTAACGTGGAACCATGTATTTTTTTTATAAAAAAATACACAACAATATGCTAGTCATTTCAACATCATTTAATTTTTTTCAGATTTTTCATTGAGGTTTTTTTTTATATATTCAATAATCAAGATTGCTCCAAATCAGAGAATGACCCAAATAGGCTGCAAATATGGCGTTTTATATTTTACGGAAAATCGTCTAACGTACAATATAAATTTATATCTGTCGTCTTTAGGAGCTTAATTTAAATATATATGCAAATGTAGAATATGGTATCACAATATCCTAGTGAGCTGAAATGAGCTGAGTTACTCAACATTAGGCGCCTTCTGGGGCGCTCCCAGCGACGTGTAGGATTTTCTTGTATAGAGGTGTTACGCCCTTCTATTGCGTACATGCATGAAGAGCTATTTTCAATGCAAATTTCCTTAAGGTAACTGATGGTATCTTGGGAAATCAATCATGTTGAAAATTTTAACTATGTAGTACAATTTGTTAATGTATTAATATCGATCTCTCGTTTTCAGGTAAGGATGTGAAACATTTGTGGTTCTTGACGTAATTGGTAAGTAACCTATCTACGATATAGATTAAAAAGTTTACTCAAATTAATATTTCATACAAGGCATTAATTTATTCTGGAAATATTTAATAGGCTACAAGGTACTTACTTCATTTTATTTATTTTTAATAATTATCAATACGCCAAGTAAAATAATCTTTCGCCATTTTAATCCAGCACCGAGTCCGGCACACAATTTGAAAATAATCACATCTCCACGAATGCAACGAAACTGTCAGTGTGTCAACCAAACGGCAAGATGCCTTTTTAACCGACTTTACAAAAGCAGAAGGTTCTCAACGCGATGTAGTTTTTTTTTACAATTTTACAATCATTATTCTGAATTGGCTTAAGCACGCCTAGTGCAAGGTAAGCAAAAATTGGATGCAAGATTTTTTTAGTTAAAAATGTTGCAATATTTGGCGAAGGCGCGGCGAAAATTTTGTCGGAACTGCATTAAAATTGGTAGCTAGTAGTTATTTTGGGAGTAGTTGATGCCGTATGAGGTCTCAGAAATTAAGAAAATTATTTAAACAATTAACATTTTACGATTTACACTCATCAGTATGGTGAATATTTGTGCTTCGCTGCAGATTTTTGTTGACTTTTGTTGAAACAATATTCTTCTACGGTGAACTATTTTAAAATTACAGTAGCTCGAAGTTTGAAAAATAATGAAATTTTCGAGCTGCTGTAACCACTGCTGTAATTTGTGAACAGTTGGTAATGGAACAAAGTTGTTTCAACAAAATTTTTCTGAAATTTTATAATTTACAATATGGATTATTGATAATACCTAATTACTACGTAGACGAAATGGGCACAAAGATAGTTGCAAAAATTTGCAGAGAAGCATATATTTTCACATTTTTGGGCTAGTGTAAATCGTATAGTATTAGCAATAGAGAAAAATAGTTGTGTGACAGATCACTAAAAACTCGAAAAATTCGGATAGCAGACGGAGCAGACATTTTCCGAAATTCAAGAGAAACTTTTCAAACTTCGAGCTGCTGTAATTTTTAAAAAATCGACCTTGGAAAAAAATGTTTAAACAAAAGTTTTAGTACATTTAATAATCTACGATATTGATAATAGCTAATTACTAGGAAGATACAATGGGAGCAGAGATAATTGCCATAATCTGCAGCGCGAACTACGAATTTTCACCATAATATAGAGAAAAATAGTTTAAATAAGAATTGTAGCATTTTTCATCTTTTCCAATATTGGTAATCCCTAATTTTATGGTAGAACTAACATGAGAAGAGATAATTGAGGAAAACCAGTTTTGTCCGTCATTTTTTCAACATGGCCGCCGAAGCGGCAACGATATTTTTGTAGAAAACATTAATTAATGATTGTGTCAACCCCCTATATATTATATGAACAAAAAATTCCTTGTAGGAATTATTCATTGGTTACATGACAGATTGAGTGGCGCGGCGGTGAAATTTTATTTCACAATTTTTAGCAATCTTTTTTTGCGGGGAGTTTAGTTCTAGTTAGATGGTCTGATATCTTAACGATAACGAATTTTTGGTTATAGTGAAAATGATAAGAGGATACCAAATTTCTTTTAGTGACTGTTGAAAAGAAGGGTGAAAAATTTCAGAGTGTTAAAAAGTCCTGGTGCCATTTTTACTTCCACATCCAGTGGAAGTATAGTAAGGACAAAAAAATGTTTGAAGATTTTTATTGTTCAAATGTCATGAAACGTCGAGATTTTAAGTTTGAGCGAAAAAAAATTTTCTCTGTCTGTCTGTAACTTTTTTTTGTGCGCACGTTTACTCTCTGGAACCGTTAAGATGACTTGAAATTTGATACACATATGTACTTTAACGAGATCTGGAATTAGATTATATTTTCATCTTGTTCCGTCGAAGGGTTGGGGGGTAAATTGAGGTAAATGTGGGGTAAATAGGTAAATCAAGCAGGTAAGAGTCCATAAAATTGGTAATTAGTATGTACAAGAGAAGGTAAGGTAAAATTTTTGGCATTAACCACCCCCATTACCACCCCCACTCCATTATTAAAGAGGATGAAAAAAATGTGATTTAGTGTGGGTACAAGAACCAGAAACCTCAAAATATTTTTTTACTTCATCCACCCCCCACTACCACCCTCCTATCACCACCCTCACCCCACTACCGATGTGGGGTATCTTTTTATAGGTTTTTGGGGTAGAGGATTTCAAATATTATATTATTAAAGTTCCATAAACAATTATTTCCACATATAAAATTTTTTCGTTGCGACTTGGATAGAAAATCTGGATGTGGAAGTAGTGATTCCTTGGGCAGCGGTTTTTTTGGAATTGGAATCTTCGAATTTTTGCCGATGCTTTAACATAAACCGGAAAAACTTCCGGACCGAGTTTGGACCGGACGTTTGGAGTGCTCACATTGAACCTTTTGTCTTATTTGTAAAATGGAAATTTCACAAAATTCACAGTTTGAACCTATTTCTTTTTTTGGTTTGCGAGATATTAACGACGAAGGCATCCGGAATGTAAATAAAATAAAACTAGTTTTTTCCGTGAGCGGCATAAACTATAAATGGAGCATTTCGTCTGACATTTCGGGCCATGTTAGCATTTTAGATTTTAATCTAAAGACAGAAAAATCAGTTTTATAATTAAATAAAGTCTAATGCTAAATAGTTTACTTTGTTTATTATAGTTGTTACTCTCGAGTAGGAACTTGTAATACATGAATAAAATAATAAATTACCAATTACGATTTTCCTTTCACTTCACTGTGTGATATCAGTGAAGAATAATTGACAATGCAGTTATCTGAATTGTACGAAAGCATGGAAGGGCCACGACAAAAATTGTATTTTTATTACTGCAATAATGACAACTCAGAATTCTGACATAATTCAGAATTCTTAGATAAAGTGCTAAATTTTAAATACAAAAATGGTATGGGTAAGATTTGCATATTAGCGTTAGCTATTGATGTGTGATTGTCTTTAAGTGGTTGACTGGACATACTTAAAAATAATTAAATCTTAGATATTAAGCAACTAAATGCGACTACCAATTGTTTTTCTGTCATGATTTTTAATGAATACGTGTAATTGTCTATAACTTTTATTTTTTAACTTTTTTACGTAACTCCAAAAATAACGAAATTAAATGGGGGTTCTAATGTTTAATTTTCTTACAGCAGGAAAAAATAAACACGATATTGGACTCGAATATTGCAGTAGCGATCGAGACGATTGAATAGTCTCCACTTAAACCCAAATGTTGATTAATACTCCTTTAATCCGCTTATAGTATGACTATTGCTGCTTTACTCTACGTTTTTCTGTACGCTATCCTCTCCAGCATACGTCTCATTTGTTCAGTGGCCCAAAATAGCGTAAGTGGAAAATTCTAGTAGGTATATCAATTCGACATAATAGGATCAGACCTAAATACAATGATAAATTAGTGAACGAATGTGATATGATTAAAAAATTTATGAAGCGGCTGTAAAAATAAATAACCCGGAAAACATCCGGAATATTTATCGAGTTCCAGTTAAAGGAACTGTAAAATTAGAAATAACTACAACATTCTTTATTTTTTTCTTTGGTAGGAAAATTATATATATTGTATATGTATGAATGAGTGCCCGTATTATAAAAGCAAGAATATTATATAAACTACATCATGTATATAAACTACATCGGTGTGACGCTGCTTCTGAAGTAGTTCCCACAAACGTCAAAACGTTTAACACTTCGAATACTATCATGCGACGCGCGTTTCGCCAATCGTGTTTGCATCATCTGGATATCTTCTTCTTTTAGCGAGGCGGCTGAGAGTCGCCGCACTCAGGCCTTGTGGCCCATTGTGCTACCGCTACGAATTTATTGAATTCCCCCATTCAGGCCGGATTCTAACCCAAAGGCCAAAACCCTTCCTATAGGGGCATTCCTTATTTCCTCCGGCACCGGAAAACCAATGCCGAAGTGTTTGTGCCTCAAGTACATAAGACTAGGACAGGAAGTAAGGACGTGGATGGTAATCTCCTCCTCGTCTCCGCAGAACCTTCAGTCGGGGTTGTCAACCACCCCCATAGTGTGCAGGAGTTTTCTGAAAAAGCCGTGTCCCAGTCAAAAGACCTACGGTTCTGACTTGTTTCCTGTTTAGTCACAGGATTTGTTCTGCTCGCTTCGGCAAGAGCCCCGAGATCAGGAGCCTCGCTTGCCGGAGTCCTGGGTAGAAGGCCCAGAAGTCAAAGAACTGGGACCGTGTCCAGTCTTCTACTGACTTTTTGGCATTTGATCTAGGGTAACCGAGAGCCGGCTCCGGACCCAGTAGGGGTCTCTGAGAGCCCCCTCTGGCCAGAGCGTCTGCCCGCTCGTTACCCTCGATGTTGCTGTGTCCTGGCACCCAGAGAAGCTTGACCCAGTTGGATGAGCCAAGTTCACAGAGAGCCTGTCTACAGTTTTGAAACAGGATTGACTTGATCCGGACTGATGCAAGGGCCTTGAGGGCCGCTTGACTGTCGCTAAATATGTATATGTGCCTGTTGGAATATAACCTTCGCTGTGTGCAGACCAAAATAGCAAAAATTTCGGTCTGGAATACCGTGGCGAATTTGCCCAAGGCAGAAGAAGCTTCAGCACTGGGCCTTTCACCGTATATCCCCGCTCCAGCACTTTCCTCAAACCTCGATCCGTCTGTGAACCAGACGATATCGGCGGGCCTGAGTATGTCCTCGAGTGGGTTCCAGTCTACCCTTTTGGGGATGACAACCTCAAAGTGTTCTGAGAAGGAGAAGGGAGGCACCATATCATCACTCCTGGTCTCCAGAAGTGAGTGAGTCCCTATCGCGTTGGAAAGGGCTCTAGTGTGTCCTAATTGTTCTACTCCGGCCTTCCACTGACTACCGCACCTCAGCCTGTAGGCCACTTTCCGAGCCTCGGCCTCAATCACCAAGTGAAGGGGCACGAGGTCCAGAAGGACCTCCAGAGCTGCTGTGGGGGTTGTGCGTATTACTCCTGTGACTCCCAAATAGGCGAATCTTTGGAGTTGTGTTAGCTTCTGTTGAATGTAAAGCCTAGTTACAGCAGGCCACCACACAACAGAAGCATAAGTGATTATTGGTCTTACTATCACAGTATAGTACCACATTGTTACCCTGGGGTTTAACCCCCATGTTTTACCAAAGGTCCTTCTACATACCCACAGGGTTGTAGTGGCCCTTTGTATTTGTCTCTCTATGTGATCTTTCCAGGTCAGCTTAGAGTCCAGGATAACACCCAGATACTTCACCGTCCTGGAGATCGTTAGAGTTGTGGAAGGCTCCTTGAGAGGAGCCTTCCCCGGTGATAGGAGGCTCCAACTTTGAAGCCTCTCTTGATAAGGATTGGGGAGGTCCCTGTGCAGGAACTCTCCCCGGATGAGGTGGGTGGAGAGGAGTTCATTATTTTTCCCACGAGTGAACGGAAAGTGTTGTCGACCCCCGCAGAGCCTGTTACGGGGGCAAGGCTAGATACTATGGGAGATCGCCCTGTTTCCCATAGGCATCATTTGAGATACCATGACCCTGGTACCATACAGCCCTCGGCACGATAGCTTACACCTTGGCTTGGAGAATGTTTATTGACCTCCCGGTCTAGATCCGCCGCCTTTTGTTTAAACAGTGCCACGTCGTGTAGGTTGTGATTCATCATCACGGGCGGACGATCCTGAACGGTGAGAGGCTAGGGCTGAACCCACATAACTCAGTCCGCACCCGGCATGCACCCGCACACACTAAGCACAAACAGCTTGCACTCAGCATGCACAAGCACATACTATGCACAGACTGTGCCGCGCGGGAAGCGCTGAAATCGCATCAACCGAACCTGGTGCGTTTCGACCCACTCCGGTGAACTCAATTAAGAGGCCGAGTGGGACCATCATCTGGATATGATTAAAGCTAAAGTGCAACTAAAAATATTCCTATATTTATACTAAAATAATGTAATGGTTGAACGCAGTCAACCCATCCTGTCACCCTACCTAAACTCTACCTAAAGACAACTATTTAGAATTGACTCTTTGTCACTATTCATACTAGTTTTGCATTTTGCAATTATTAAGTTTTCAAGTGACATTCTTTAATAAAATAAATTCCGACCTCTTACCAGTCAGTCATGGTGTACCACAGGGATCGGTACTGAGACTGGTGTTGTTCGTTATTTATGTTAATGACTTAGTTTACTCAAATGTCAATTGTTGTATTATGTTATATGCGGTTGATATCACAATAATCAGTAAAGAAAATGACCTAAAGTGTTTTCTACATAATATGGTCAATAAAGCAGTAGATTTTCAAAACCGGTTCACAGCAAATACATTACTACTAAACAACGAGAAAATAATAAACATGGTATTTTTACACTGTAATTTAGATGGCGCCAACAACGCGGAATGTACAAAATTTCTTAGGAACATCAAATAGATTTTATGGTGGTCCCGGTACCCGTCGACATTCGACGGAATGGGGATGTTTGAATATGTATCCCAGAAATTATTCTTTAGGGTTCGTTTGAACTATTTATTAATTATTTTGTTGTTTTCGTTGACCACCTTGTATATTTTCTTCGCCAACATTGTATCAGATTTTTTTCCTTAGCAATATCAGTGTTAACCAGTGGCGGATTAGAAAAAAAAACGCCTTGTGCTTTAAATATGTAGATAGACATTTATTTGCTTTTAAGATAATAGGTTTTTATGAATTCACTAGTACTCTAGTCAAATTAAATTTTGTTTGAATACTTTCCACCCAGCTGATTTTTTTAATATAGCATGTTTTTAATATTTTAAATAAAATGTCAAAAGTCCTTATAGATACCACTGGAGCTTTAAATGTTACAAAAGGTGAAGGATCAAAAAACAAAACTTTTTTTTTTGCAAAAATATCGAAAACTATTAGCTTTATAACAAAAACACTTGTTATCAAAATTGTAGCTTAGAAAATTTACAATAAAAAATATTCTATACCTTTTTTTTCGGAAAAGTAATACTTTACAAGAAAAAATGCTAATGAAAAAAAACCGCTGCCCAAGGAATCACTACTTCCACATCCAGATTTTTTATCTAAGTCACTCACTACGAAAAAATTTTGTATGTGGAAATAATTGTTTATGGAACATTAATAATATAATATTTGAAAAACCCATAAAATGATACCCCACATCGGTAGCGGGGTGGGGGTGGTGATAGGGGGTGGTAGTGGGGGTGGATGAAGTAAAAAAACATTTCGAGGTTTCTGGTTCTTATACACACCCTAAATCACAATTTTTTCATTCCCTTTAATAATGAAGTGGGGGTGGTAATGGGGGTGGCTAATGCCAAAATGGTTTTTGAGACCTCAGCTTCTCTTGTATATACTAAATACCAATTTTATGGACTCTTACCTGCTTGATTTACCTATTTTCCCCAAATTTACCCCGATTTACCCCCCAACCCTTCGACGGAACAAGATGAAAATATAATCTAGTTCTAGATCTCGTTAAAGTACATATGTGTACCAAATTTCAAGTCAATATCTCAAACGGTTCCAGAGTAATCGTGCGCACAAAAAAAGTTACAGACAGACCGACAGACAGAAAATTTTTTTTCGCTCAAACTTAAAATCTCAACGTTTCGTGACATTCTAAGTCTATTTGAGCAATAAAAATTTTAAAAATTTTTTTTGTCGTTAATATACTTCCACTGGATGTGGAAGTAATTATGCCTTGATTCTTGATTCCAAACTTTCTGTATTAGTGCCATTGTCGTGCCTTTCCGATTTAATTCCCCCAATGTTCATGGTTTCTTCTACGAAATCCGTAGAATCTACATCTTCTGGCATGTTTTTTTGCTCCTCCATATCAGGTATATGGAGATTGGCCGTGGTAATTATTATATACGATAGAGCAATGCAATCCAATTTTCCTGCAACTTTGATGCTCAGACTTTGGAGCAATTGCAAAAAATTCTATTCAATTAAATATCCGGAACAGGTGATAACAATGAATTGGCTCCACAACGCCATTTACCATCATCCAACCCCAATTTTCTAGATGAAGTATGTTGCCGAGCCAGGTTTATACTTGACAATACATTCGATTCATATGTTGCTGAGCTGCACAGGATGTTGGTGGAAGTGCAGCTAAGTTCACAACTTTATTGCGCTGTGTAGACTTAGCATATGAAATACATCTCAAGGAATCTATGAAATTCTCATTCTGAGAAGCGTCGTACATTACCAAAAGGATCCGAACTTCATTCTTAAAAATTAATCAAGGCGAACATTCTGGCATTTTAAAAAACTCAAGTCAGCACTTTTATCCACAATTTTAATGCATTAGATTTATCTTTTCCGGTAATAGACATGTCCACAAATTTTTTATTTCAATTGGACATGATAATCTATAACTTTTAAATTAACTGTATTTCGAAAAAAATCATTCTTCAGTTTCTTTTTAAATTCACTTTTTCTACAACATTGCGTCATCCGTAATTTCAAATTTCATAGACTAAGAATGAAAATGAAAAATTACCAAAAATTTTGAACCAGCTGCCCTGTAAATTATTCGTGCATTAAGGATTGCCGAATTTAAAAGCATAGATGACAGTGAGTGGTAGAAGGTGATTTTGAATAGAAAGTGAGTTACTTTTTTTCGAAAAAAAAATCATTTTCAAGTTATAAATTGTTTGATATTATTTTTGGTAATTTTTCGATAAAAATTCCTGGCCCATGAAATTTGAAAGTACAGAGGACGCTGGATTGTAGATA